>VXAC01001621.1:1297165-1382394 GCA_013399225.1 Rhipidura dahli
GGGGGGGGAATAGCACAAAGACTCTTCAGGAACGGACACGAATGGGTAGGGGAAGAATGGAAAGTCCCACTAAGGGTCAAACACAGAGCATCTTTTGCAGGCTGGAAAACCCTTTTCCTCTTTGCCATGCATGTGCAGAACACAGAAGTGATGGACTTACAGAAGGGAAAATGTGGATTAGAATGAAGAAAACTCTTTCTACTAGAAAAAACAAAATTTGTGAATAAGAGATGCCATGGCACCTCAGCTTTGGAGGTCTGCAAAGCATTGCCCAAGTGCACATGGACCCACACAGGCTGAGGAAAGGGGGTCCCTTCCAGTCCTACAATCAACAGAGAACTCCTGAAAAGAAGTGCTAAAGAAATTCGAAGCAGAGCTCTGGGTGAGGCACACAAGGAGTGTCACCACGACATCCCAAGCTCTCAAGCACACACCAGACAGGCTGCATGTGAATGACAGAACTCCAGGACACAGCTGCAGCCTGCTCAGGGGACCAGCAGAGCCCTCCCATCCTGACACCAGATTTGAGCATGTTTGTGTCATGAACTGAGACCAGAGGCTGCACAAGCAGAAACAACTGTATTTCCCAAATCTTGCCCGGGGCAACTCTGCACACGGGATTTAGCCAGAAGTGCTCTCAATCCCATAACAAATCTTCACACAGCTCAGGTTTTCCTGGAGGTGATCTGAGCATCCTTGCCCTCAGGACAGCAGGCGAGTGCCTACCTACTCCCTCTCCACATCAGTTCTTACTTTTTCTCATAACTTTTAACTGCTGATAGGAAGCAAAGCCCTTTGTCATACAGGGGTTTGTAAGTGATGAACATTTGTCTTTCTGCCTACAGAAAGCTGCCAAATCATAAAGCTCCATCCTGTTTGTACAATAAGCCCTGGGGTATTACTTTTCCTAAAGTCAATGATGTCACAGAAATACTACTTGAAAACAGAATCTAAAATTACACTCTTGAGTGCAGCGCATTCTGGAGTTTTCATTGGCACTGCTAAAATTGTTCTGTTGTGTTTTTCTGGCACAGTCCATAGTCAGATAATTGCTTGGGGCTAATCTTGAGAAGGCAAAATATACACAACCAGCACAATTCAACTTCTGCTCCATCTTCTATTAAGAAACAAATATTCTCCACAGCATGAAGTCAGGTTGTCTTTGCCAACAAACTTTAGTAAATGGAGCAGAGTGATTTTGGGGGAGCAGGAGGGGGAGTGTACAATTTTGGCAAGGCAGAAAGCTTTTGTGAATTATTGCAGAGCCAAACTGTTAGCTATTTTTTTTTTTTTTAAGGGGAGAAGAAAGGCTATAACAAGAGGTCAAGGAGTTTTGTTTAGTCTGAAAGATTTCTGAATTAATTTCCCCTCCAGAAATACATGTGAATGAGGGAGAAAAAGGGACACCTAGGCTATTTAGCCTGCTCTGGCTCTAAGCAGAATTTCATGACTGTTCCAGACAAGTTCAATCAGCCATTTAAAGACCTTTCCACCTCCTATATTTACTGTGCTATAAAAGATTTGCTGTGCAGCATTATTCTACCCTATTTCCAGTAGCAGTGCCAAGAGCCAGAGCACACCAAGCCATGTTGGTGAGGTGATAACAAGCAGTGCCAAGTCCAGCTTTCAAGAATATACTTGCAACACCACCAGCATGATTGAGCCAGATTATTGTGTCATTCAACCAGATATTCACTTTACCATGGCTGGCAGAAACACCCATCATTCCCAGATGGTGTCTGCACCTCAGCTTTGCTGTTGGGTGACTTACAGAGACTCACTGCATCTCCTGCAAGCACCCATTATTCCTTCACATGAATATCTGTGTGGGTGAACAGCCTTCCTTAAGCAAAGCAACACATGCAATTTGAATAAATACACTCTTTTCAAAGGTCTTGCAGAAGTTAATATACCTTTAGAGGCTGTGTGTGAGGAGAAATTGTATGGGAAGGATAAAAAAATACATATGACCACCGAATTAAGATACTGGTCACTGAATTTGAGGAGCAGAGCACCTAGCTTGGATCTCAAAAAGTCATCTGTAGTATTTAAACTGTGAAAATAACACAAGCTGAGACTTCTGTAAGAAAGAGCAACCTCTTGGGCTTGGAGTGAGGAAACCAAAGAGTCTGGTAAGACTCAGCAACTCATGCTGAACGAGTATTTCTGGTTGTACATGGCAAAGTTCACATTCCTTTTGGAACAGAAAAGCAAAAGCCTGCAGAGCAGAAAAGCTGGAGAGAAATACAGGGGATGTCACCTCTCTTTCATATCCCATGTTCCATATCACCAGATGTTCCTGAATCAGTGTATTTAATACCTACAGTCATTTCAAACATGGCATGCTAACTTGCTCCAGCTTCTGTGAGAACACTGAACGAGGCTGAGCCCCAAAGCTGAGCAGCCCCCAGGAGGTACCAGCCTGCAGCATAACCCAGCTTCTCACCTCTGCAGCTGGGGCAAGACACTCCATTCCTCCATCCCCTACATATTAGCATAAGAATTAATAACTTTCCATAGGGGGAAAACAGCAGGATGTAAAATCTGCTTATTTAGGTGTACTGCCAATGCTTCCAGTGAAACCATCCCATCTTCCAGCCAGCTAAGAGTTCTAATTAGAATATGAGGAAATTCAGCTTCAGCTGACAGTGAAATACTTGAATTAGCCACAAGCCATGATGATTTGGTATCCTGGTTTCTGTCATTCCCTGCAAAGCTGACACCATGATATGCAATTTCTGCAAAGAAGAAAAGTCAGGATTGTTCAAGATAAAGCCCTGACACAGTTTGTTTGCATTCTTTAGGGACTGCTTAGTAAGTTTTAGAAACAGGCAAAATAGAGAGTAATATGATGAATTTCATTTATTTAGTCCATCAAGGAGACTCTGCACACAAACCCACCTTCTCAAAACAGCACTCTTCAGGTAACATGAGTCAAGGCACAGCCAGGGTGGCAGAGGGGAAGTCTGCTTACAGCCCAGGAAAAAGGGAGTGGAAAACCTGAGACCTTTTTTACTCTAAACGCTGCACTACAACCAACCAACCAACCAAGTGAGCTTCCTACCCATCAAGGACTGCTGTTGTAACTTAATTCAGAGAAATGTAGCATAATTTCAGAGAAATTATGGCATTTTTTGTTGGCAGACATTCTAGTGGTGCAGTGATGAATGTTTCTCAGATGCCAACAACTCTTATTTAGGTTTTTCCTGAGCAATATCTCTGTGAGCTGGGACCTTCCTTGGGAGCCACAATGGGAGACATCACTGTCCAGGCAGAAGGACTCCATGGCTATTTCATTGTCTCTCCAGAGAAAAGAAGAAGGGGGGGTGGGGAAAAAGGTCTTACTGTGTGCCTTCCTCAGCAATTCATCTAAGAGGCCAAATGCCTCCAAGACAGAGATTATTATTTCAAATAAAGTCCCCTGGTTATCCTCACAAAGCTTTCCAAAGGGGCTGGAAGGAGAAAGATGCTCTGTGCTGATCTGGACCGCTGGATTCCCTCAAGGCAGATTGTTACCCAGTGACATCAGAAAACACTCCAGCTAACAACAGACCCTCTTACTTTCTTATTTTCTTTGTGAGGCTTGGAAAATCCCAACCCCAGCCACTCCTGCTTTATTTTGGCACCTCTGATATTGATCCCAGCTGAAGCCAGATACCACAGAGCTGCAGAAACATTAAAGAGAAATGCACCACACTTCATCAAAACTCGAACACCAAATCCTCACAGTTTGGGCAAGTACACAAGTCAGGTTTATTTCATCTGGAGGTTGATCCTAATTAGAACAAGCAGACAGGTAAAGAAAAATATAGGCACAGCCCAAGTGTGCAGCTACTCAGGGAACGCAGAGGTCAGGCATCAGTCATACTTCAGTCACTCAAACTTTGTGATTTCAGGTTGGGATCAGATGCTGAAAATAAAAGCGAGTATCTGGAGATCAGGCTCAGCACAGGAGCAGAAGTTTTAGGAGTCCCCAGGAAAGCCAGCATTCATACACTTTAGATTCCCATCCTCCAGGTTCAGATCAGCCTCTGCATTTGATATCAAACCAAAGCAGAATCCCAGGTTTCTGGGGTTAGCTCAAGTCTGTAGTGCTTACCAGCTCTAGTCATACATGTAGTCACAGAGAGTTGCTCTGATGGAACTTGGTCAATAGCTCTCAGACCTGACATTATTTTGATTACACCAGGACTAGTAAGGAACATCAAACCAAAGGAAAAAAGCACCTGAGTGTGGAGCATGTATCTCCTTCCAGCCTGCTGAAGGGTCCAACCAGCTCTTGGTAGTCACTGTTGTTCCCTTAAAGCCAGGGCCAAGGACTCTACTGAGTGCTGAGAACGTATTTCTACAGCAGCACAAACTGGCAAATCCCAGGGTGCTGCAGGTCTCAATTCCCTGCTGAGCCCCATGCTCCCACATGCTGTACAAGGAAGGCTTCCAAACAGGAGGCTGCAGATCTCAAGTGGCCCCAAATCCCTTTTAGCAGGGGGAGCATGGCTTCCATAAGAAGAGAGCAGTTTCATGGATGGGAAGTACCCTGGATACCCACCTAATATTCAATAAAACTGAGAAATTGAGCAGAGTTCCCCCACACCAGCAGCTCATTAACACCTAAAATGCACAACAAGTGCCAAAGTTGGCTCCTAAATTCCCTCATGTGAAATGAAAGTCCTGCCTTTTGCCTGTGGGGCTGTGCTGAGAAAAGGGCTGTGCCTTGCAAAGCGAACAAGCTGCCCTGAGGCTGACAGGTGCAGGGACCAAGGTCAGCTGGAGCACTTGGTACCCCAGTGAGGGTACCTCAGCTAAGGGGTAGCACCTCGCTCCCACGTGCATTTACCAGCCAAGATGGGACCAGCCAGGGCAAGACAGTCAGCGTGGGGGTCATCTTCAGCTGCACTGGGGTTTGTGTCCTTTGAAGAAAGGAAGGAGAAGCCAGGAGGAGCTCTTTAAGTGCAGGGAATCTGCTTTCAGGATGAAGTTGACATCTTTGCAAGGCTGGCACACGAGTCCAACTTCAAAGCCAGGAAAGCTAGAGGCAGGAATTCTGGAGGGTTTCAGCCTTTCACAGGGGGAGGTCCTGTTATCTGCACATCTCTGTGCTGCAGTCCCACATTCTGTTTCCTCCAGCATCACAAGGAACTCCACTGCAGATGAGCAATGCTTTCAGAAAGACGGATGTGCAGAGAGGCTGGATAAACATTGCAGCCCTGCTGGTAAACTCCATGCTGTTCCAGGGGCACACATTAAAGTGGCCCACAACCTTTACCCGGCCCTCACCCCCACAGGTAGCCAGAAGATGACAAACAGCAGGAAAGTCAATGCCTTGTAGTTACACAAGACAAGCAACGGCAACAAGCTTCATGCCCAGATGCAGCTGGTCAGGAAGCACGGCCACATGTTTTTTCATTGCAGTTTCATTTTATAACAATCAAAATTTTGCAGAACAGTTTGAACAGGTTCTAGAGCTGGTAAAACCTCCCACAGGCAGCCTGAATATCACACTTCTGTCAAAACAATGACTTGAGCCCAATTTTCTTCTATCACGTGCAACTGCTGTACCACTGTGCTTGCTATTCACAATTTAAGTTTGTGAGGCTTACAGGAACATCCTTATTTTGCAGATGAAAGCCAGGAGTTAGAAAATAGGGAGTTCTGTGAAGACCTCCAAAGGGGATGAAAACAAGGACAACCTCAGCCTTCTCATAAGAAGCATCCAACCCCCTTGTCTCCATTGAGTCTCAGCCTCTTGCTCCAAGATGAGCACTGTGCTACAGCAACCAAGCCTCAGCTGAGAAAACGAGGTGGGAATCAGGGGTCTCCAGAGCTTGCACAGCTGCAGCAGGAGGAGTAGAACCTGCCACCCAAGGGCTGTAGCTGATAACCCTGCTGAGTCAAGTGGGTTACAGTGACTTGACACAGGTTGCTCAGACGAGTCCCCAGAGAGTTTGATCACAGCCAAGCACCAGCCCTAGTGCTGCAGGGGCTTGCATTGCCTGCTGCATTGCAGGCAGCAGAGTTTGAATGCAAGAGCTGTGCTTTAGCAGTGCCCAGGGCCCCATGTCATCAATAAGAGCCCTGCTAAGCCTCAGGCTGTACAAGACAGACAGGTAGCTCCAAGCCCAGGACAGAGATGATTTCAGTTTAAGATGAAGCAACGGGGGAACAAAGTAAGTAGAAAATGAAAGTGGGTAGCATGAAAGGAGCAGTCCTAGGATAGCAGTGAATAGGTTCAAATCTGAACTCTCACTAGTGTCAGAAATGCTGGTCTAACTACAGCCCTTGAACAGCTCTAGGGCTTGTGCAGCCACTCACTGTGCAAAAATAAACTCAAACAAAACACCCACTCCCTCTTCCAGCACTGAGTAGCTGCTAGAGATGTAGAGGCATGACAGAGAGTGGGAAAGCTTCTCCTTTGGTTTTGGTCATTAGGTAATGCTGTGGACAAGAGAGGTGGTCCTGCAGGCATTTAATGGATGACATGAATGTCCCTGAACACAAACGGTGAAGACATTCTACCTAAATGTGGGAAACAGTGAAAGCTGCAGCTCTGACCAACAACAAAGAACAGCAGCACACAGAATGAGGCAACAAGGCAAGCAGTTTATGAAAGGACTGGAGAAAGCTGAGGCAATCAAAGTGACTACCAGCTTTTTGCAGCAACATCTAGGCACACATTTCCTGAATGCACCGGTGACTAGTGTGGAAATCCCAGGAAGATGCAAGGAACTGGAGCAGAGATGGAGCCATGACATCTAATCTGGGGTGACACGTGCCTCTGGGCTAGAGCAGCAAGATTGTTTTTGCCACTACTAGAGAGAAGATTGCTGTAGTCAGGAGCAGAGCTGCTCAGGGAAGAAAGAAAGCAGTAGTGTGAAGAGAAAGCAGAATTCAGTATTATTCAGAAAGCTGAGGTACAAACTGGACGTGGTCCAAAGATCAAATGCCAGTCCGTGATCCTTGTGGGTCACACGTAGTGGCTAAGGAGGGAGGGACACAGTTTGGGAGAAAAGGCCAAGCATCTCTTGTGGTAAGAGCCATTTGGCACAGACACCCTCCTGAAGCAGAAGGACACAGCTGCAAAAATGGAGACCACTTCCAGTAACAACCTGCAAGGTGTAAAAATCAAGAGAGAAGTGGGATGGGCACAAGCAGAGGCATGGAATAACCAGATCAGATCAATCTGGGCTTAAAATGAAAGACACGTTAGAAAGTCAAAATGAAACGTGTCTGTTTATTGATAGATCTATGAGACTGAGCTAAATTTAAATCAAGAACACTTGAAAATGAAACATTCTGCAGAGATGTGGTTATTTGTACAGCTTTGGTTAACACCCTTCCTGGCAGTGAAATGCACTTTAATGTGGTAAAGGCAGTGCAAGAAGAATGTTGCTGTCTTCTTCTCTCTGTGCCTTACACATTAATCTTTGCAGATTTTTGCCCCATGTGTCTCTGTGCAGCCCCATCCCCACAATAAGAGACTCTAGAAGGTCACCCAAGTACCAGAAGGTCTCAATCACCAGCTGCCAGCACTCCATTACACCCTGACCACAAAAAAAAAGGCATCCAGAATAGCCTTCAAAGCACAGAGCTCCCTCAGCATCACCCAAACCTGAAGAAAAGGATTCCCCTTTCCATTAAATCCCAAGTCTGTCATTGCAGAGGGTCAAGGCAGACTCCTCAGAGAGTCACAGGCTTCATGCTGTCACTCATATTAATGATGCAATGCTTTATTAATTGGAGTTTTCCTGAACAGCATGTGTAGTATCAGTGACACTCGTAATTAAATAGGCAGGCAGCTTTTTTTTTTTAAATGAGCTGAGAGTTAATTGAATTCTGGAGTCCCTGTGATCAGCTGTGAAATTTATACCTGCAATTTGTGCAGGCAGCAAGAACTAGAGCCTTTGGGGCCTTGTTATTCATCAAAAATAGGCTGATTTATTTGTGCCAAGTATCTCTGTAGGAGGCTCTTGGGCCCGATGTACAGTCACTTTCCTCCAATTAACCTCCCTGGCCTAGAGGGAAAAGAGAATTAGACATCTGTTAAAAGCACAAACCTAGTCTTGAGAAAGTAGGCACATTTCTGTGGAAGCCAGCTCTCAGCTGAGCTAACCTCTGGCCACCACGAGCTGAGGAGTTCCCAGCATTAAACATGTCAAAAACGGCCGACACAAACTACGGAGTCAAAGCAACTCACAGATGATGAGAAGTGGAAGGTACCTGGCACCATTAGGTAGCCATGGAGTTAGCTGGACCATTCTACTT
Source organism: Rhipidura dahli (assembly GCA_013399225.1). Taxonomy (NCBI): domain Eukaryota; kingdom Metazoa; phylum Chordata; class Aves; order Passeriformes; family Rhipiduridae; genus Rhipidura; species Rhipidura dahli. Next base: position 1,305,428 of record VXAC01001621.1, read on the forward strand.
CACAGAGAGCAGACCCCTCTGGATGAGGGGGGGGACAAGTGCTACCGTGTAGGACAGCAATCCCTCTCCTCTTGTTTCCCCCCCCGTGCAAAATTCAGTTCCCAGAAGACGGGGTGCTTAGCAGCTGCTTTTCATGCCACCCTCCTTCCCCTTACTGCTCAGTATGGGTGAGTCTCTGCACAAGGACTGGAACGGGTTCACTTTTTTAGTTTCCTTAGGTTGGGGCTCAGCAAAAAGCAGCTCACTGTGGTGAAAGCAGGCGTTTCTTAGTAAGAGGTTTTCACACACTTCCAGGAAGTTTTCCAGCTACAGACCACTTTGTGTCAGAATCATAAGGACCAGCCAGAAGCTGAAATCTTGAGTACTGAAGCTGTATCTCCATTCTGTACAAATCCTTTTAGGATCTCCTCTTATGGCCAGTCATTGCCTAAGAGCACCCATGAAATGGTACAGCAGAGCCAGGAACCAGTAATACTCCTTGCTCAATGGATTTTCCAGTCCAAGGCTAACTCTGCCAGCAATATGACAACATTGTTCTTCATCACTGAAGCACAGCACTGAAGCATTAGCTAATCCCTCTCAAGTGTGTGGGAAATAGTCTGGAGTTCTGCAGTTGGCTTTTATAAAACCGTCCATCAGAAATGGCTCCAAGGCACAGACAGATCTGCCATGTGGCCATTCTGGAGAGCCCAAAACGTGACTAGTTTTGCATGGGAAAAATACAGGCCAGCATTTGTTTAATAATGTTTGCTTTCACAAAGAAAATCTGAGATCAAAATGGCACCTGCTGCCCTCAAAAGTACACCAGAACAAGCACAGCCAAATTGTACACCCTGCTCTTGTCCACAGCAGATTGCAGCATCAGGTTTTTATCGTCACCTCACTCTTTATAGCTATGGGACCCGTGAGCTGGTTGGGATTTTGTTTGTCTCTTTTTTTCAGGGCTGGATTTCCTTCAAAAGGTTGTGGTTTCACTTGCAATTTGTTTTGGTTGACGTGGGTATAAAGTTTACTCTGTCCACCACCTAAGAAAGCCTGTATCCATGTCTGCTGGGAATCATGGGAGGCCAACATACCTCTCTTGAAGAGTTCTTCTCCCCCATCCAGTACCACTGGTTGCTTTTTGGATAGTCATTCAGGGGTAAAACAAACAAAACCCAAACACACAAACCCCAACACACACACCATATTGATAGCCTGATTAGCTGTTAAAAAGCCTATCTTTCCTTATGACTAAAACCAGCCATTTAAAGTGAGCAGTTCAAACTCGTTAATGACTCTTATAAAGATCTTCAGTGATGCCCTATGAGATCAGCATCACAAGAATCTATGTAAAAACTGTTTATATAGAAACTGGTCTCACAGGCAAACTGTTTTATAAACAGTTACACATTCCTTTTTGTATTTCAACTGGTATTTGTTTATGAATTAACTCAAAGTGCAATGCAACTCAAACTCCAAGCAGCTTAGGTAGTTGTTTACAAAAAAAAAAAGGCCATGGCAGAAGCTGGTCCCAGAAGTTAGCCTGGGAACTCCTTAATAAGGATATTTCAGTCCCCCAAGACACTCCTCCCACTGCAGAATGCAGTTGCCACACAGCAATTGTAGCCTGCCGGCATTAGATGTGGGATCTTCAGTAGATTAAGAACTGCTCCAGTGACTCTGGACGTCTGCAGTTTGTCCCAGGAGCACTTCATCCTTGAACCACACTTTACGGTATGCTGCTTTCAGCAGGGGTCTCAGCAGGTACCTTTGCTCATTAAAGCAGACAACAACAGCCCAAGATTTCCTGCTGATCCAAGAAATTTCCCTACTAAACACGCACCAGTCCTCAGAAGGACACAGCTTCACATCCAGCCGCTACCTATAGTGCCCGAGTTCAGTGAGCAGCAGAAATGCCACAGTGCATTACCAGGAAAAGACATAACACAAGTATAACTGCAGAGAAGTACATGACAGGAGTCTAATGCTTGCAAGCATGAGATACATAGCTCCACAGTGAGGTAAAATAAAATCCCACAGGAAACAACCAGGCTGCTAACCAGGGCGATGTAACCAGTACTTACCAAATAGCTCCAGGTGCTTTCACTGTATGCAAAGCTGTATCTTCGACTTCATTTCGAGGCATTTAAGCAGGGTTTGAACACCTGCAGCAACACGAGCTATTTGCATCAGAGAACTAGGTACCAGATATCAGGCTCTGCCAGCCAGGGACAGGACCATGCCACCCCATGAATGTCCCTCCCACCCTGAGCTGGCGCTGGCTGGGGCAGAAAGCACCACTGATGGCACTCAGAGCTCTCCTGGATCTCTGCAGGCAACAAGCTGTAATGAGTTTGGAGCTGCCTTCCTGAAAGTCTCAAACAGTTCAGGGGCAGCAGCCTGAACTCACAGCTACATTAGCAAGAGACACTTGGGGAAATCAGGAGACAGATGCAAAAAGGGAAAGGTTTTCAAGCCACTTATGGCAGAACATCACCACTGAGATTTTCTGTATCGGTTTTGGTTTTTTGGGTTTTTTAAAGCATATATGCACATCTACAAGTAAACACACTTACAATGAAAGCAGAACATCTACCTTTAAGTTATTTACGCAATCTCTATAGGTTTAGTCATCATAGACAAAAACATTGCATCCATCTGTCATGCTGGATCAGATAACCGATCCCTCAAACCTAATAACTGCTCTGGAAAGCAGGCGAAAAACACACTTGCTTACTTCTGCCTTTTAAAGACACAGCCTCATCTCACTGTGAGCACACAGGAGCCACCAAGGTCCAAAAGGACTACAGGGCATCAAAGGTTTGTTTCTGGTCTCTTGAAAAAAAAAAAAAAAAAACAAAAAACCAAAAACCCTCAATCACCAGAAAATACACAAGGATAAAACACCAAGAGGCTCTCTTGGCAAGCTGTCCAAAAGCCAGCCATCAGTAACTGACCTTAGTAGAGAGGTCACCTCCAGTACGACTCTTCTTCATCCACCATCCCAGCTAACGCAGCACTGCACCACAAAGCCTCCAGCGCTCCCCGGGGCACTGGGACTGATCAGCCCGGACCTCATACCTCATGGTGGGGCTCTGCAGGCTTCATCCCGATGGGACTCCTTCACAGCGGGCTCTGCACATCTTCATCCCAACAAGGATCACACCGCGGGCTCTGCACACCTTCATCCCAGCGGGGATCACACATTGGGCTCTGCACATCTTCATCCCAACGGGGATCACACAGCAGGCTCTGCACACCTTCATCCCAACGAGGATCACACACTGGGCTCTGCACATCTTCATCCCAACGGGGATCACACCGCGGGCTCTGCACATCTTCATCCCCAAAGAACTCACAGTGGGGCTGTGCAGGCTGCATCACAACAGAACCCCCACAGGACAGATTCTGCACGCCTCCATCACAATGAAACCCCCTCCCTAGGGTTCCTCACGCTTTCCCCACCATGGAACTCTCACACACAGCAGGGCTCTGTACCCCTCCATCCCAACGGGACTCCTGCCGTGTCCTTCTCACGGCAGCGAGCAGCTGCGGGAGCCCCGGGGCCGCCACGCTTCACCACCGCTACCCGGCAAAGCCAAGCGAAACCCCGAATCTGCTCTTTATTGGGAACACGTGTGCCTGATAGGGAGCTCGGCTCCGAACCAGCTGCTCGATCCCGGCCCGGGGCGGCGCCGGCCACAGGTGCCTTGGCTTTGCTGCTCGCCCGGCCTGAGGGGCCGCGGGCGGCGGTGCCGAGTGAGAGGGGCAGCGGGAGGCCCTTCTCCGGCCCGCGGCGGCCCTGGAGGGCAGCGGGAGCCCTTTATCCGGCCCGGGCGGCCCTGGAGGGCGGCGGGAGCCCTTTATCCGGCCCGGTGCTCTGGGGCAGGCCCGCAGCCGGTCCCGCACAGGCACCGGCCCCGCGGCGGCCACCAGAGGGGGACAGAGCACCGCACTGGGCCGGGCCGGGCCGCCCCGCCCGCCCCGCGCTCCCCGGGACCACCGGCGATGCTCCCGGCCCGGCCGCTCGCCCTCCCTCCTGGGCTGACCCCTCCGCTGTGCCCGGGCCGGGCCAGGGGCACAAGGCAGCCTGTAAAGGGCAGGAGGAGGTTCCCCATGTCCCCACGGGCCCCCCGTGTTTGGGGGTGTTGCTGCAGGGTGTGCTCGCTCTGTTGGGAGCTGCCCGCCAGTTCGGGATCCCCCACAGCTGACCCCAGCATCACCCTCTGATCAAACACCGTGAATAATGTTGTTTATTTTAAAAAAAAAAAAAAAAAATTAGAGCATCTCTTCGCCATAAGTGACAAGTCATTATTTAATTCCTTTGGTACTCACGGAAATAACATCAATCAACATGAATGCATCTGCTAGCTAAATATGAATGTAATCATCCATTAAAATGTTAACATTTATGAAAACTGTTTATTAAAATAAAGTTATAAGAATATCATTGTGATTTGATAATCAGCTAATGTCCCCTTAAGGCAGAATTTGAACATTTGATGTTTGGAACTAGATAACATTTTAAATGCCCCATCAGTTTATAACTGCAGTTATTCTGAAACATGATTAGGCCTTTGTGTCGCAGCCCTGGAAACAGATGTCCTTTTTTTATCCTTGTGCCCTGTGCAAAATGGGCCTCCTCCTCCAGCCAAAAAACCCCAATTCGGATAAAGAACCAAAGAGGTGAATGTATGGAGATAAACTGAAATCAAAATGGGGTGGTTTACCCTACCTGAACTTAGCAGGGCTTTGTGTGACAATGAGAGGTGCTGAATTAGGAGAGCTCTTTCCTTCTGGCACAGTGATAGCGGGAGAGGGTGAGAGGAGCATTCTTGGTACAAATGGAGACACTGGTGGGACCAAGAAACCATCCACATACCAAATGTGCCTGCAGCTGTGGCCCTGCAGACCATGCTCTGTTCTTGCCCTTGTGCACATCGCAGCTGCCATCTCCACTTGGATATGCGTGTTGGCATCCTCCACCTCAAACCCAACCCCCTTTCCAGGAAGGGAGATGTAATACATGTAATTAGGTAACATTTTGCTGTAAGACAGCTGACAGCCATAGGCAGGTTTCATTTTGAGTCATGCTTTCTATGAAGCACGTATCAGGTCCGCTTCCCTGTGCAGAAGCCCCAGCTCCCCAGGCAGCTTGCTGAGTGCCCAGCCTGGCGTGCAGGAACCACACGGTGCATTCATGTGCACTGAGGTTTTTTGGCCTTCCTTGTTCTGGTGGCTCTTCAACTCAGATTCAGATGTGACTGTGACAAATTCAGTTGGCACCTGTTTGCTCCATCTAGCATTCAACAGAGAGCTCTGAGGGGAGCCAGGCTCCTAATTCCCGCTATGCTTTAATCTCCGAGCTCCAGCTAGCTCTGGTGTATCTCCATAGAAATCTCATATATGCCATTGTTCTTTGACAGGCACCGTTTTATCCTAAAGGACCCACAGTTAATAATAAAGCATAATGAATATACCTCGCAACAACTTACTCAGGAACTGAACTGTTTCAGACACTCCCCAAAATTGGTATGATTAGTCATAAAGTCCTATGTTGAAATATCAGACATCCAGCACTGTGTGGGAATAAGAGAATTTTGTATCTTAATCTGGCTTTGTGTGTACTCCTAAAAAAATCATGAGGATTCTTAGCACATAAATAGGGACTTGACAAATTTCTGAGTTTCAGCTGTTTCAGTTGAATTTAGTAAACTGCGCTTTCATAATTCCCAGTCCGTTCAGCTATAAACCCCCAATCACTGCCAATTCATTACATATTAGTTTTAACAGATTCGATCCAAATTCCTTTGATAACCACGAGGAAACTCTGAGTACTGTCTTTGTTCTGGAGAATTTCCACCATCATTCAGCATTAGTCAAGCACTAATGGACATTAAAAAATAAAGAATTGCTGTAGACTGTAAAAAATACATAATTTCAACTTTCCCATGTGACTGACGCCTTGAGAAATTGACTGACATAGCTATAACAAAATAATTATCCTGTTATAGCTGTGCCTGTATAACTTCTCCACATGGACACTCTATTCTAAAATTTAAGTCACTTTATTACAGAATAATTACTCAAGGACTTTGGACGAGAATGAGGTTCTGCACAGGAGAGCTTTGCCAGTGTGGCTCTGGTGATTTAAATTCACCATACTAAGCAGGTAAATTTTGCTGCGCAGACTCTCAGGAGAGCCTGCCAGCAGTATTAGATAAGACAACCCAATTCTGTATTATCTGAAAATTGAACTTCTGCACTGTACAGGGCATAGCATCTTATTTTGCATGCATTGTCAAACAGGCAGGGCTTTTGCCTCCCAAGGGAATGTCTTCTTGCAGCTCAGAAGGAAGGACAGACAGGCATCACTCAGCTATAGAAAAAGAAGTGGGATTTGGTAAACCCAGAGTCACATTTTCCAAGTGCACTATCACTTCCATTTGCAAACGTGAACTCTGCATGTCCAGCCTTCCCACCCACTTGCCAATACTTTTGGCTAGAACAACACACCTCTGAGGCCAAATTCCTTTTCCTTGCTGGAATTCTACTAACAGGCTCCCAGGAACACGCAGGCCTCACACGATGCCGCAGTGCTTCTGCTGGTGCTCACGGTCCGGGCACCGGGCAGTCTCCCGCCTGCCCCAGAGGGAGGGAAGCCGATTGCAGCACACAGGAGGGCAGGCGAAGCTCCAGCTTGGGTTTGCCTTGCCCACCGCTGGTCAGGGTGCGCCAAGGAGGCAAGAAAAAAATGTGAGGGGACTTCTTTGGGCAGTGGGAGAAGGGTTTATTGCCAAACAGAAAAACCGCCGAAAAAGCCGCGCAAATCCAGCGGGTGTGGGTAGATGCTGACAGAGTTTTAGCAGTGAATTTCTTCAGCTTTCTAGTATTTTGTGAGAACTCTGTCTTTCCCATGCAAATTAACTAAAACAAAGTTACCTGTTTTTATCAATATCCACACCTGCAACTTGTTTTTCCCAGATTGTTGTGGCTTCAAATAGAAGAACACTTGGGAACAGATGTGCTAGAGTTGCGCCAACCCCCTTGAGGGGTGGATGGCCAGAGAACCAATTACTTTATGCCATTTAACTCACTTTGCAAACTAACATATAAAAACCTTGGGAAAAAAGCCATTAAACTGGCCTTGACACCATTTCTACTGACCTGGACTTTGTGTGGTTTTTCTGTGTGTCTGCATTACAACAGTGACAGGTGCGGGGTCATATACTCCTGCATACAGGGCATGGAAAACACAAAATAACCAATAAACATTGCATATGGGGTACAACAAGTGCGGGAAGAAGGGGTCCGAGCGAATGGGAGAAGGAGTGGGGAGGAAAGGGGTAACAGAGTCCAATTAGCTACCGAGAAACATAGAACTTTCTGGAAAAACAACCAACTATGAAGCGTAAGGGGAGGAGGGAGCAGGAGACACTGGTCAGCATGTTTTCACACAGCTTTTTGGGTGTTCACTGTACTTTTGATCCCTTGGGCTGTGGAGGCATCAAACCAATGGACCCTTTGGTCTGCTTATGGTCCATCTGACCATGGCTCTGGCCATGGCTCACCACAACAACACGGGTTACAGCTGTCCTTTCCAACATGCTGTGCTCCCAGCACACGCTGTCTGGACATGCTGCTGAGCCCCTGGCTCCGGCGGGCTCCTCTGCCCAGCTGCTGCCTGACTCACCCTGGCCACAGATTGTTCATTCAAGCCACCGAGCATCATCTTGTTCTTTTAACAAGACTTCACACGCCTCTGCTAGCAAATGTCGTGATGATTTGGGTCATGGAGACACGGGGAGAAGCTTAAGTGTGGAATGCATAAGGGACTTGCAACCTCCTCCTCCTCTCTGCGTCATCTGGGCTCCAGCGGGTGCTGGTTATGATGGACCAGGGAGCTGTATTTTGCCTGATCTCAGCAGCAGGAACAACTCTGCTCTCTGCACAGAGACCACCCGGGAACCTTGGGTGCTCCAGGCACAGAGTCATTTACCACGTGTTTGAAATTGAACTAGTGGAAAGATCTTGTTCGGTCCCAAAACACAGCTGAGCTAACACACAGGAATCAAAGGAAACAAGCAGCCCTATTAACAGCAGGATCAGTGAAGCCTGGTTTGCTGCGCATTTGTCTTTCAAAGTTGAGCTCCTCTGTGGATTCCCTCATGCCTGAAGACTGAGTTTGTGCCTTTTATTTGACAGACAACTGTACTGGGTTTGCATGACAAGGTTTTGGTGGTGGGGAGGGGCTACAGAGGTGCCTTCTATGAGGAGTTGCCAGAAGCTTCCCCTATGTCCCACAGAGTCAGTGCCAGCTGGCTCTGAGACGGACCCACCGCTGGCCAAGGCCCAGCCCATCAGCAATGGGGTAAAGCCTCTGGGATAACAGATTTAAGAAGGGGTCGTGGGGGGAGTGTGGGAGTGCCTGTGCAACTGCAGCTGGAGAAAGAAGCAAGAACATGTGAGAAAAACAGCCCTGTAGAAACCGAGGTCAGTGAAGGGGGAGGAGGTGCTCCAGGCACCGGAGCAGAGATTCCCCTGCAGCCCATGATGAACAAAGACCACGGTGAGTCGGGCTGTTCCCATGCAGCTCATAAAGGTCCACAGTGGAGCAGATACTCACCTGTATCCTGGGGAAGACCCCATGCTGGAGCAGGGGGATGCCCAAACGAGGCTGTGACCTTGTGGGAATTCTGCACTGGAGCAGGTTTGCTGGCATGCCTTGTGCTCTCCCTGGCATCCCTGAGAGGGTCATCTTTTCCCTGAGCTGTGAACCACTCCATAGGACAGCTGGGGAGAGGACTGGGCACGAGAGATGGTAAGAAATATTTTTCTGTACCTCTCTTCTTAGTGCAAAATCAGGGGGAGTAGCCATACATGGGACATCGTGTTTTGAAACAGATTTCTTAAAATTAATCCTTTTTTCCCCCAGAAAATTTGACACTCCCCATCCTGGAATCTCTACTCACTATAACTGGGCTTCATTGTCATGGAAAAAGGGTTCTGCAGCTTTAGAACAGTTCTTGCCTTGCAGCTAAGTGTGACCCAGGCTCCATTGCAGTCAGAGCCAGGAGTCCCACTGACGTCAGTGAGGCAGGGATTTCACTTCTGAAAGTTTGGTTTTTGTTTCATGTTTGTGTTAAAGAGCCTGAGAACCCACGCTTGATGAGGTCAAGCAAGCCCAGCAGGGTCGATACAATGCTCTTCTCCCCTCTCAGATCTCAGGCACAGCCCAGACCACTCTGTGTGTGTCTGCCTCTGAATTATTTAACTGTCCAGCTGGTTAAAAATAGTACAGCAGCAACTCCCTTTGCAGCCTCTGACTGTTAAATGGGCCATCAGAGCCCAGCCAAGGCCGAGGTCGTGGCCTGGGCTGCACATGTGGCCGGGGCGAGCTGGATGCCAGAGGGAGGGAGAAGCCTGGTTCCAGCACGATGATATCAGCCTGTGAAAGAAAAGCAAGGCAAACTCAGAACATTATGAAGCTGCCAAAGAAAACACTGTCTTCACAATGAACAAAAGTCTGATTAATTATTAATTGCCTGGCAGCTAATTAGCATTCCCTTGGGCAGCTGTCTACAGAGTGCCTTATATTTCCAACACACCGTAGGCCAACATCATCTATGCAAATGGCTTTGGATCAGAGGCAGCAACTGATTTGTTGCCTGAAACAAGTTGTTCCCCTCCCGTCTCCCCATCTCCTCCTGTCACCTCTCTTTTCTCCACCCAGGGAGTTGGGCTCATTACAGTGTGAGCTAAGCAGAAAACAGCCCTTGCTGATGAACCTCTTCCCTGTCGTGCTTTTCCAAGGATGCTGGACACCTCCCAGCAGCCACCCCTGTGCACAACCCTAGCCTGTGTACCAGGAGGATGACTGCAGTGCTCCAGCCCTGGAAAAAGCCTTCTTTGGCTGCTTTGTGGCCACAGGGGAGGGGAGCAGCTCTGGGTGGTGAGGCATGATCAGCTGCAGAGGCAGCGACCCAGCCTAGCCTTTAGAACTCAAGGCAGCATTTAGGGAATTCAGCATCAGCTAATCATAGAATCATTTAGGTTAGAAAAGACTTGTAATATCACTGGGTCCAAACCACTGCCAAGGCCACCACTAAGCCATGTCCTTAAGCACCACATCTACACATCTTTTAAGACCCTCCAGGGATGGTGACTCCACCATCTTCCTGGGCAGCCTGTTCCAATTCTTGACAACCCTTTTGGTGAAGAAATGTTTCCTGATGTTCTAGCTAAACCTCCCTGCTTGCAATCAGCTCCTATTAATGTTAATAGGACTTAGGCACATGCATCAAGGGCAAGCAGACCCCTTACAAGAGCAAAAACATAAATTACGGCTATGTACAGGCAGAGCAAGCCTTCAACTTGCTGTTTTACCATGCCAAGAAAGATGCACATATATATATATATATGTGTGTTTTTAATGGAACAAGTCAATGCAGTTGGTGAAATACTGCAGCAAAACCCGAAGATTTCTCACTTTACCATCACACAACTCATCAAAGGCTGTCCACAAACCTGTGCAGACTAGGACACAAGTTTAGGATTTCTAGTGTCTCCAAAATGCACCTTTCTGAGGTCTAAGTAGGTGTCATGCTGTCCCTGCAGCAGAGAATTAATTTCAAAGAGTTCTTGATATTTTCCCTGAGAAATTCACCCAGCCTCTGTATTTTACACCTGAGTGTACCTGTCACTCATACTCATTAGATGAAAATGTGTCTGACAGCTTAACAAGAAAGCAGGCAAACTTTAAAAGGAAAGACAGTGAAGGAAATGAGGATCAACTACAGAATGGTCTCAGGTGTCAGCTCTGGCCATCAGGAGCCAGGTGTACCAGAGGAGGTGAGCTGACCTGGAATCCAGCAGAGGTAATGGATATCACCCCAACAACTTCACCAGAGCTCAGACTGATGCTCCAGCTCCAGCTCCAGAGATTAGAGGAATGATCACTTTCCTTGCAGACAAGGCCAGATGATAAAAGCTGCCATGGAGATCAGAGAAGCCCTCACTAACAGGAGCACAAGATCGTGAAGCCAGAGAGCAGTTTCCTGGTCTGTTTACACATTTTTTAGAACAAGGGGTCCTGCATCTAAGACTACGTGTCCTGGCTGTTACTGCAATATAAACATCATAAAAGTACTGTTTTCCTACCCCAAAGTCAGAGGGTAAGTACTGATGCAGCAAGATGATTGAGATAAGAGCAGTTGTTTTCAGAGTGAAAGGACACAATATATGGAAAGTTCTTTGTTTCTAGGCAAAGAACTTGATCTACCAAGTTAAAAAAAAAAAAAAAAGCCCCAATTACCACAGTCAAGTTTCAAGTTCTTATTCTCATTCTACAGTTTTACCTTGCCTGCTGCCTTGCTCTAACTCTGCACTGTGCCAGCAAGGCAGCACATTAGTCAAATATGAGACCATTAACTTATATCTCTATAGATATGGGATATAACCCCTTGAAATATACAGGCACTGCAGAGGAGCAGAGCATGGTTTTGTTGTACTCCTGTTAACAGTTCTGTAAGGAACCTGCAGCTACGATGCACAGCCAGATATTTTATTAGACTACATTTCTCCTCGTGTACATGAGTCATATAAAGTACATAAACTCATGAAGTCCAACTAAGACTGGCATAAATCAGGGATAGCACCAGTGGAGCCAATAGAGTTGCACTGGGGTGAAAGTGGCATAAATCAGAGGCTGATCAGGTACACATTTTCTTTAAGGTAGACAGACCATTAAGTGGCTTACACAGACCTCTTATCACATTACAGTTCTGTAAGGTAAATAACAGTCACCATGCACTGTATATAATGAATTGCAGCCTGCAACACACAGCAAATGGCCATTTTTCTCTGGGAATCTCTCAGCTCAGAGCTCTGAGACCAAAAATAATGGGCAATATTCTCCAGCATTCATGTGTGACATTCCCATTAGTATTAACAGGAGGTATGTGCCCAAAGTCCGGATGTATTCATCAGCAATCTGAATTGGCTATTACTGAGGCTCCCAGTGAATGCTGCAGTTTCACCCCCAGCCATGACCCTCCTAGGGAGCTGCTTTTGCACAGGAAAATATTTATTTGGTGCCAGGTAGAGCTGGGATCAGAGGAAGCAGGGCAGTCTGGTATCACTCACCTCTGAGCATCAGCCCCCAAAGGAGCCTCCCACGGCCAGCCCAGCTCAGAGCAGGACTCACTGGTGCATGCACTGGGCGTCTATCACAGGAAACAGCATCAGGACTCAGAGGCTGGATGGCAGCTGAAGCCTGAAGGAGGTAAGAGAAGGGAAGTGACCATAAAGTCACGGGACAGATCAAGAATTTTGCCACTTAAATGCCCAGCCTGGCTGTTTCCCTCCCAATAAAGCCTGCTTTCTGCCTATATACACATATATTGTATGTTGGAAGGGCAGCAAGGGGATCAGAGTTTGTTTAGATTGAAGTTCAAAAGTAATTTGTCTAGATGGGGGTAGAGAGATGCTTCTTTAAAGCTTAATATACACATTAATTGCCTAATTTTTAAATTGGACTTCAAGGTGACTGGAATACAGAGCTAAAGCAAGTTCAACAAGCAACCAAAGTGTAACTAACACAGGCAGAGCACGCATGTGTACACAGCTCTGCTAACAGGAATAAATTGCTTCCTGCCCTGAATTGCACCTAAGAAGAGCCATAAGCTGGTTCAAAACTAAATATACACCACAGCATATGTACTTGCTAAGAAGGTCATTAGAACATAGAGCTCGGGGAGACAGCTGTGCCAGGAGAAAATAAATATAAAAATAAGATGTAGTGGAGTCTGAGCAAGAGAAAATAACTGAAAAGACACAGAAGGCCAGGGAGCACAGCTGCTTGAAATAATTCTCTCAAAAAGAAATGGTGCAGCTGCATGCCTTATCCTAACCTCCTATCTCTGAAGGTATGAACCTTGGCAATGCTATTCCTGCCCTACCCAAGTGTAAGCATCTGGCACTACAGAACACCTTATGGAGAGCCAAAGATGACACTGCCCAGCCGGCCTAAAGAATTAGGTTATAGGATTGTGGAGGTCTTGGCTTTGCAGTTTAAAACATCTCCTTAGCAAAGACTTTCTTCACTGCACTAATAAAGACTTCTCTCAGCTCTAAATGAAAAGGCTTAATCCCAGAGTTACTGGCTTGTCAACAAAGCCTCCCAGAATACTGTCCATACCTTGGACAAGCTGCAATTAATGTAACAGAACAGTGTAAACAGGGCTCTAACCTAAACATGACTGGCAGTGATACAATAGAGGGGTCAGGGGGAAGCTAATCCAGAAATTCAGTGTGCACCCCCTTAAGCAAGGAATTTGAGTGCAGCTAAAAATAGAAGGTGAGACTATCTGACAGCTAAATTGCCAGTGGTAGCTTAGCATGGATTCGGTTACATTGCTCAGCGACCCTCAGTGAATTAAATAGATTGAAATGCTAATGATAGAGTGAATTCCCAGTACAGAGGTAGAATAAAGTAGTCAGATTAGGTTTCAGACAAGGTGAGTTCAATGGCAGCAAAGAGATCAGAGTTTGTTTAGATCAAGGTACAAAAGTAATTTGTCTAGATCAGGCTAGAGAGATGCTTCTTTAAAGCTTGGGGGCTCCCCAGTGTTAAGTAACATGTCAAAAACAGTGCAGACCTGACAAGCTATTTCAGTGACTGTTATTTTATGTGATTTCTATCAACATTGGAACATTTTTCACTGGTCTCAATACACTCCTAATGGCATCGTCATTTATCTCCTAATTAATTAAATGCTACTCTGATGACAGATGTGAGACAGTTCACCTGGGCTGTCACTCAGACTGTACTCGTTTCTTCTCACTGGGTATTCTAACCAGAGCAGCGCTGCAGTGGAACCAGAACTGGCATTTATTCTCTTTGGGGTTTACAGGTGTTAACCATGACATCACAGCTTCACAGGTACACAGAGGCTCATCCCCACTGCTCCTCCTAAAGCCCAGAAAGCAGAAAAGAGTCGTAGGCTTGATGAGCTGTCTCACCTGCCATTGCACAGACCAAGCCCAGGCCAGCTGCTTAACAAGGTTTAAACGCCAGGCTAATGATAATGGTAATTAATACTCACAAAGCACACACAAAAATTAAGAACTGAACTTGAAAATCCACTCAGGGTTCATCTGTTCAAAACAACTCTGGAGGCTCTCCAGAGCAGGTGTATTACTACATAAATTCCAGGATCAATTTAGCCTTAAACAACTGATCCATCCTTTCTCTTCCAAGGTCACAAGGCAAGTCAATGCCATTAGAGTAAAACCAAACTTGATATAAGGTGCACTATCCTCACAGTAAGGGCAATTAAAGACCTTACTTGACAAGCTAGCGGGCTCACCATCACTCAGAGCTTTAAAAATGGGATTAGGCATCTTTCTAAAGGATGTGTTTCAATCCACTACCCTTGTAATTCAGGATAGTTATTCTCGTAAGAAAGTGACATTGCAGCTTGTCATTCAACTATCAATCAGCAGTGTCATAATACTTCAGTATCAGTTGTCTGTTTCTATTACAATAAATAAATAAGAATTATGTATTCCAGTCAAGAAAAAGCAATGTAAGCCTGTGTAAGGTCAGGGGAGGCGTAACATGTCATGCCCATGGGAGCTGCTTTTGCTGTAGTGCTCATGAAGCTGAGAGCAGGAAATCCAAGCTCTCTGGCACCCGTGTTTTCAGTCTAAGCACCAGACCTCGCCATCTGGTCATTGGGTTAATTACTTTATAGAAAAAACTACAAGAAAAAAATCTTCCAGTGTGATAATTTGATTTAGGTTGCCCTGACTGAGTCTGACACAAACAGGACCAGTTCTGAGATGGCAGCTGACTTGGCAGGAATCAGTCCCTCAGCCAGACAGGCTGCACTTTGAGCAGTCACTTCTCAGATACCACATATGGGATGGGACTCACTTCTGCCTTCCTCTTCACTGAGGCCAGTTGTTGGTTTAGTCTCAGTATTACTACAGGAGAAGACTACATGGCCAGTATTTGGGAACTGTGTGAGACAGCTCTGACCACTGCCCATGAGGCATCACCCTCAGCACCAGCAGTTAACAAGATCTGGGACCAGGGAAAATCTCAGGAACTACAGTCCCTCGAGTGCAGAGAAGCTGACAGCAGTCTCACCTCTTGTGGTCCCAGCCCAAAATGAGATGCAGCAAGTGGAAATAATTCTTAAGAAGCAGAGCCCTGATGTGCTTTCTCCATTCATAGTAACAGTCCGCTTTATGCCAAGTGACTCATTACTGTGAGTGAAGGCAACGTGATTCAACCAGAAAAGCACATGTAATTTGCATAGATTACTTTCCCACTTGGTTTCCATGCTGTGAAGTAACAGGGACTGCCTTCAACACCAAAAAAAAACAAGAAAAAAAAGATAGTCCCATGAGTAATTCTTTGCTTAAGTATTAAGATGTAATAGATTGAAGAGACATTTGGATATGGCAGTCTAGAAGAAAAAAAATCCAAACCATTGTGAAGAACGCCTTGTGTTCCAGTTATTTCCAGTGTTGAGAAAGTGAACAGAAACTATTGTTCAGAGAATGCTTCAAACACCCTTGCAAAGAAAGAAAGAAATGTTTCTGTGAGCCCATGGAAGAAAGAAAGAGGGGGCAGACTCAGCCATGAGCTGGTTGGATTTCAAGATCTGCTTTTTTTTCCTGGCTGAGGGCATCTTGTGCTTCTGTCAATGGTGACACCACCCTTACCAGCCTCTGTGGAAAGACCACTGCAGAGCTGGTGGCTCCCTCTGAACAGGGGGTGGTCTCCTTCAGACTTGCACCTTGCTCTGGACACTGCAGCATTTCACAAGATGAAACTCAGACAGCTTTCAGCATTCATCTATCCAACCCTTAACCTAAAAGTAGGATGTGATTTCACGTCTACCTGCACTGAAATGCAGTGGGTAGTTTGCAATTTCTTTTGCTGAAGCACTTGCTGGCAGAATCATGGTAAGAATAAGCAGCAGTAAAGTCACAAGGGCAAACCCAAACTGCTTACTTTGTGCATAAATGGTTTAATGTGACAGGGCACAGGGAAAGCAGAAGATCTGTCAGAAAAAATAAACAGGAAAGAGAATATCACTTCAGAATAACTCATCCCAAGTAAATTGAGCTTTCTGAAGAAGCAGCTTGTAAACTATTTGGTTTCAAGAGTTGCATCCTGGCTCCAGGCAATGTATGATGCTTCACTTCACAAACAAACCAAGCTCAAGAAAAACAACTTTGCTAGATTAAGACAGCAAGGAGGTATTGGGAAGAACTGAAGTGACACATCACCAGATACAGGGCTCATTTCACTGCAAGAGAGCAGTCAGGCTTCAGGTGAGGCAGATAAACACACAGACCTAAAACCCACAAAACCTTTCCCCACACTTTGAACCAACAGCAAAGGTCAGTAACACTTATTTTTTAGGAAATGTGCAGAAGAAAAGTTGCACCTCCTTACAGCAGCACATTGAAGACATGCACATCAACATGCAGCTACAAGCCTGGGGCATTACTCAGCTTTCTGTCCCTGGGCCTGCATCTCCTCTGCCTTGCATTTCTTTTACTTCCAACTCAGTGGCTCAGAGGTGGTTATGTACCTGAAATTGTGCTGCTGAAAGAGGAGGTTCACCTCTGCTGTCCTGAAGGATAGGAAATGTCACTGCAGAGATGGGTGAAATTACACCCTCTACAAGGCACTCCCTTAACACTCCAAGACATTTAGTTTGAACCTCATATAAGAAACCAGCTGGAAAATAAAGAGAAGACAAATAATAGAAGGGCACTGCAAAAGTAAATAGAATTCAGCAGTAACAGCACAAAAAATAAATTCCTGTGAAGGCTCTGAAAATCAGCTTCACATTTTGATCTGGTCCATCTCAGCACATCCCAGCATCTTTGGCAAGTGGGCCGTGTTTACAAGCGGCAGCAGCTGGAGAGCTCATCTCCAACTGAGATCCCCTTGGGCAGAGCTCCCTGAGGAAACAGCAATCAAAATGTGCTGGGTGAGAGTTTGCAAATGGGGAACTGAGGCACAGGAAGGTTAATAATAATGATGCTTTGCATTTCTTTATTACTTTAAATGGTCCACACCCTTCATCGACGTTGACCCTCCCAATGCCTAGGGGAGAGGTGACTGGCTATTATTACCCTGTTTTTTCACCTCTGGGGACAAAGAGGATGAAATCTGCCATTCCTCAGGCCAAACAGCTGACAACTGATGAACATATTTCTGTGTTACAAGTCCAGCTCAAGTGCTTCATGAAAGATCATAGTAATTCTCCTTCTGACCAACCTTGTCTTATTGCTCCTCATAAGTGCAGACATTTGGAGCACCCTCAGCTCCTTTGCAGGAACAGTTGGTTGCAGGCCAAGCATAAGGTGCCCTCATCCACTGAGGACAGATAACTCCTTTCCCTCGGACATCCCTCTCCCCAGCCCCACCTGCCACCAGCATTCCAAGTGTGTGTCCTTGCTGGGCTCACTCCTCCTAAACATTACCACAACCACCAGTTTTATTGCTCCAGTGCTTCCCATAACAATCTCCTCCTTTTCCCCTGCTTTTCCAGCTGAAGGAGGACCACACAGGGCTGGGAATAGGGCTGAGCAATGATTTCTAGGAGGATAAATAGAGAGAAGGGAAGCAGCTACCAGGCAATGTTGACATAAGTCTGAGTGGAAATTAAACAGTTTCTCACCAGCAGAGTAAGCTTCTGGGACGGGCCTGGGAGAGCAGTAGTGGGGAGTAAATACCAAGGACAAAAAAACCTTCAGCTAACCTATGCAGGTTTAAGATGGAGCTTGTTAAATCTGTAGGGATGGGCCTCATAGGATAACCTGCTGATGGAGGAAGTCTCACCAGCCTGGAACTCCTTGTGACTCCCTTGAAAGCACTGAGCTGTGCAGCTCACAGCCACCAAGGGTCATTTCTTGGCTGCCAAACAAACCAACAAAGTGGTCATCAAGGAAATTGCATTGCAGCACTCAGCACCAGCTCTGTTCCTGGCACTTTGGGAATCTTATCTTTATGTCCTGAAGAACTTCCCCCACCCCTCCTGTGGCGGGGGCTGCTTGAGTCCCACCTTAACGAGGTCCTGGGATGCTTTCCCTAGGGCTGGTGGTCCCTGACTCCAGCAGCACTCACTCTGCCTCCCTCTGGCACACCCAGCTGCTCCAACTCATTTTGCACTGCTTCAAAATAAATTTCCAGCCAGGGTTTCCTGTGGTCAGCATGTGCTGCGGACACGGATCACGGGCCCCTTTGGTCAAGCTTGCAGAGAAGGCTGCAACAACAGCAAGAGGAGTTGGTGTGATTTAGGAAATGGTTGGGAACTTATATTCAAGAAGGCAGCCCCACCACTCCCCTCCTTGCTTTCCCAGGGTGCAGACTGCCCTCGTCCCCCCCAAGATCAGCCATGCAGTGGGCACACTTCCAGCCAGAGGGGATGAAAGGGACGGGTCAGAGGCCAGGTCCGGCTGCCTGACCCAGGGGGTGTCAGAGGCAGCTAAAATCCATCCATCAAATGTAAGTGCTTGGTTATCACAGAGGGAGTGCTCGAGGCTTTGTCTCCATGGGAAGATTGTGCTGGTATCGTTCAGGGTATGAACACAAATTGCTGTGATCCCTTGGGGCCCTTCTTCGCTAGAAAAATGTGAGTCCTTAATGCTCATTAATTAACTCAAAGTAGGCTTTGCGGGAAATGTGTAGTTTTCACATGAATCAGTAGGTTATATTAAAGACCAGCACTGCATATTTTATTGCTGTATGATTCAGCAAAACTCAAGCATGCACTTAAGTTTAAACATCTGCTTAGAGCTCAGTGAAGTCAAGGGAAGGCTGCTAAAACACTTCAGTAAATTGGAGCTTATTTAGACTGGGTATGATTTAGGAATCAGCAATCAAAAATTTCCAATACTTTACCTTGTACTGTAGCACCTGAACATGTCCTTCTTTCCATTTGGCTGGAAAACTGCTAGCACTATGAGAATAGATAAGACTCACAGAGTTTGGAAGATTCTAGCTTGGCTTTGCAGTCACAGTACAGAGGTGGTGTTTCTCTGCAGGACTAAATCACCCCAGTGTAATAAGGACCAATGAGTGCAGTAACAGCTCTGGTTTTCTGCTTTCCTGAAGGCTGTTGCACTACAGACTGAACTGCTTTGTGCCAAGAGGCTACAAGGCACTGCCCAGATATGCTGAAGAGCTTTTAAAACTGCTCTGTGTGTTTGGAAGGCGCTCACAGCCCTGGGAGGATGAGGTACTGCTGTAAAGTTGAGGAGATCAGCTCCTGATCAGCTGTGCTTTTCTGCCTGGATAGCAGCAGGCATAAAACGTGCTGCCACAACAAGGCAATTCCTGGAGCTCTCTTCTCGTACCATAGGAGGATCCCAGGATCAGTAAAAACACCGTCCTTCGAGCTGGGGCCAGCTTGCAGCTGGGGCAGCAAATGCAAGACCCGTGCTGTTCCCCAGTCATCTTTTCAAAGGGCTCCCTTCTTCCATCCCACGGTGTCAGCCACCAAACCCTAATGGTTGCTCTTTAACCTTAAAATATGACAGCCCCATGCTGCACTTCTGTGCTCCTGGAATCGTAACTTCCTACAGGCGCCCTTCTTGTGCAGCTTAAATATTTTACAGATCCATGTCTAAGTACAAATCTACCACATTAACTCTTGTATAGAGGGTACTTGTTTTCAGCTCTGTGGCTGGGATTCCTGTAAGTGTAATTTACCATGCAGCATGACAGAGCTGGGCTAGAAGGCACAGCTTTTACTAGCTAAAATACAATAAAATATGCTACACCATGTTTCACAGATGAATCACTTCTAAACCATGCCTTTAAGTATTGTCTGTCACTGCAGTTCCTTATTGTAATACTTTGTGAGAGCTAAGAGAAGGAGAGAGAAATTGCCCCTTAAATCTCTACAAAGCCTATCATCCAGAAGAAATTAGGGACATTTCTTCTCGGAGTCAGGTGGGTTATGTAAGAGAAAGCTATACCCAACAGGTTTTATGTGAGGGGAGGTGAGGAAAACGTGTTTTCACTTATTTATATTATGTTTTATTCTAAGAACATTCAAGGACCAGCTCACAAACAAAACAACACCCAAACTCTGTAAAGAGCAGCTGTAGTCCAAAAGGTGCAGACAACTGTTTCCTCTCAGCCCAAGCTGCCAGGCCACCAGCATTGAGACCCCAGGAGAGCAGAACTTCCTGAGACCTGCTCTGAATTAGCTCCCAAGGGGAGAGTCAGCAGCATGTGGACAAAGCAGAGGAGCAGGTCAGGCAAAGCACCAGCAGACAGTGAGATATTCCCATATGCAGCCACTGCCAAATGGTCTTTGCAGTCCTTGCTCCTGAGGACAGCACTGGAAGTACTGGCACGAGCCCCCAGCAGCCACAGAAAACCTGAGGAGCAGACAGCTATTTGGGAAATGGCCATACAAGACCCATGCCAAAGATCTTTGAACACTTCCCAATGTCTAAAATCACACTGAAGTATGAAAGACCCAAAGTTACAGGGAGAGAGCAGTAATGATCTCCAGTGGGATGTCTAGAGTCTGGCCAAAGGCTTTATATAATTTATGTGACTGGAAGGCACACACTTCATTCCTGCTACTAAATACATCTCCACTCACCAGATTTTCCCTGCATTCCCTGGCTCTCCTGCAAGGGCCCTGGAGCCAAGCATCAGGTTATCCCCTGGGCTGCTGAAGCCCTTAACAGACCCAAAAGTTTTTCTATAGATTGCAGCAGGTTGTTTCTAAGCCAGCCTCCCAATGAGCCCTCCTCTCCATTCTGTAAAGCTACCTCTGAAATAACCCAGGAAAGACAAAGCTGCAGAGAGAGGGCTGTCACAGCTGGTGGCCACAGCTGCAAGTTTGGGCCAGAACACATTGTTCTTCCTACTGCAGATGCTTTCTGTTAATAAGACACTTATTACAGAGATATTTCTTCTTTGGAGATCTGCAGCACAAACCAAAACCAAGGTCAAAGAAAAAGTCCATTTTTTCATTTACCATTTTGGCAGGATAAACAAGAAACACTTCAGTCCCATCTGACATGAATTAATAATGCTCCTGTTATTCACTACCTGTCAAAAGTTTCATCAAGACACAAGCTCAGGTTTTGAAAGATATCCAAAGGCAATTAAAATGCTGCATGATGGAAGAACACTTGACCTTGAGGGCAGAGCAGCTCGGCAGCAGTGCAGGAGCTGTGCATGGCTGGTGCACACACACAGCCAGCCTGACCCCTGCAGGGACTGTCACTGAGCTGCCAGCACTGGCATGTGAGCTGGAGCTCCCTGTCCCACACACACTAAGGACACAACCCAGTGTGTCACTCCAGAAGGCTTCTCCCCCTCCAGTACACTGCAGAGAAGCCTCCCCTCCTGCAGCTCTGAAATCAAGTGCAGCAAACATTTCATACTGAACCACAGCATCCAGCTTGAGAGATGAAGATCCTCTGGATTGTGTCCCACTGCTTTTTGATTACACAGAGCTGAAAACAATGTAATCAGAGGAAACAAAATGAGCATCAGCTCAGTGACAGTTCTCTCTGCCAACTTCAAGGACAAGTGAGATTTGGGGTTGCTGCTTTCATGCCCAGTCTGATTTTCCCAGGCTTGCATACAGCTCTGGGTAGCTTGGTGCGGCTTTCCAGTTTGCTCCACCCACAGAATTTGGTTTTCTGCCTCGGCTGCACAGCTGAGTGTGTGTCAGTACCAAAAACCAGCACTGAGTGAGTTGGACGAGTGCCTTCCTGTACATTTTGTAAACAGTTTGAGACCGCAGGGTTTCACTATGTCTCATGGCTTCTGCAGAAGGAGGGTGAGTCAGAACTGGCCAGTGAAGAAAGCTGTTGTGTCTGGGACCCCGCTCCACCAGTTTCAGAAGCTGGAAGGTGCACATTATGCTTTGCATGTATGTTTAGCTCACTTTCTTCAGCTGCCCTAGTGGTTTGGGAAGGGGAGCCTTGGGCAAGGGAGAAATTTTCCTTTTCTTTTTTAACAAAACCAGAAAAACCCCAAAACCCTCAGAAGTATCAAGTCTCAGTTTTATGCAAGAACCTTCACAAAGATGCCCCAAGCATTTGCACCCAGAATAGCTCTGTCTCCTGGAGGCACTAACACCTGCTCACATCAATTTCCATTGAGCATCACGAAGTACCACCTCGCCTTGTGGTCCCTGCAGTCACACAGAGCCCAGACCAGTGCAGGACAGAGCTGACAGATTTTCCATCCCCTCACTGCCTCCATCCCAGCCATGCAACACACAGGAAGGCTGTGTTGTGAATCTGAAGGCATGCAAATCTCTGCCTATAAACCTGGCTCTGCTCAGCTGCTCTTTCAGCCCCAGAGATTTATGTTTCCCCTCCCTTTTAAATAAACTCTTTTTCAAGAGCATGACTGTAAAGGTAAGTTCAGGCATAGACCTGTGTAAATTATATGGTTTAAGCTCCCCAGGGATCAGCAGGGTTTCTGCAGTCTCTCCACTGCTCAGGCTCCCCCGTACGCTCCATAATCATTTCCAGGTTCCCTCATGCTCCCTGACTCAGGGCTGTAACTCAGGCTGTCACCCTCCGTGCCCCAGAGGCCCCACTGGCAGCTCTCAGTTTGTCTGGGGACCAGCCCCCAGGCAGTTCCACGCTCCTGGCTGGGTGGGAGGAGGTGCCAGTGGCCTGGAGCAGTGGTGCCCTCCCAGCTGCTGAGCTGGTACTGGGAAATATGCCCTGGTTCATATGGGGACAATGGGCTGTCAGCTGAGGATACCTGAGGGTTTTTAAAGTTCATCTATTTTATATCTGCACTGTCAAACTGTGTAAAAGTTGCCCTTGCAGCAAATGACTTCTATAAAGATCAGAAATGGATGTTGCTTATTGCCTATTGATTTCCTGGATGACGAATGTGCACGTGGCACAGAGTGGAGCGTTTGCACTACAAACACTTGTATAATTATGGAAGAAGTACACATTAATGAGGGCCTGACTGTATTTTCCTTAAGTGGAAAGTGTATTTAAAAGGAAAAGGCTCCTGGAGCTTTTGAAGTCAGAAGTTGTTAAAACAGTCAACAGCTGGAAATTTAAAACTCCTTCCCATCAAGGCTCTGTGATCAATAGGGATTAAGTCAGACAGGACCTTTCAAAGCTTCTAGCCTTATTAACAAATAGGTATCTGAAACACAGACTGCTGGAGGCATCTGTGAGACCCTGGTGCCTGGAGACAGGCAAGGGGAGAGAGGCTGAGGCAGAGACAGGAACATTGTACCCAGCGGACTCACCTACAGCCACAGCAACCAAACCTGGAGCTCAGTTCCCTTCTTTTGGGGCTGCCTGACTATCTCCTGATCATATGCCAGTCTGAAGAGGAGGTTTCCTGCCCAGTTTCCAGATACCCTACTCCTAGGTGTGCCATCACAGTACCCGTTTCCCACCAGAAGCTCTCCAGTGCAGCTCAGGCGGCCACCAAGGCGCAGCCAGTTCTGGGAGCAAAGACCCACCTGTGGGCAGGGAAGGTGGAAACAGCTGCTTCCCATTTGCTCCATTTGTAAAGTTTAACATCTCTAGTTTGATTCTAATAAAACCTGATCCAATTGCTTGTTTGGGTTTTCTTCTTTAAGCTTAAAGCTTCTCAATGCTCTTTGGGGACCAAAGCTTTGTCCGAGTCAGGATTTGCCATCACAGGAGATTCTGTAGGTGCTTCCAGGGCCTTTCTTGGAACTTGTTCCTGCTGCTACTTAAAGCCCCAAGGCTTTTGAGTTACAGATGAGGCAAGATTCCCTCTTTATGTGTTCACATCATAAAGCAAGTTGACTGATTTGTACAAAGATCAGCATGAAGTTCAGCTGCATATCTCTGCACCCACCTGAGTCCTGTCTGGAGACTGTGAAATGCCTGCTTAAAGGATTGCAATGGTCTTCACTTTCTCCTGTCACCTGAGAAGCACTGAAAAAAAGAGAGCAATTGATCTGAATATCTCTTTATCTTTTTCTATTTCTGTCTTTCTTTCTTTCTTTTTTTTTCCTTTTTAATCAAGGAAAGAGAGATAAATAAAGATTCTTTCCCTTTCCTGACAGTTTTCCATTCAGTATGGACTGAAAAAGCATGAGGTCTTAGGCCCATAGAGGAGGTGTCCAGGCAGCAATTCTATAAAAGAGGAGCAAAGATTAAGAGCTTTGCTCTGATCAGATCCAGAAATCAATGTCTTCTTCTCGTAGGATTTTTTTTTTTAATATACCAATTTTGCAGTTTTACTAGAGTTATAAATATGCTGTCTTTTGAAGAAAAAAAAAAATCCCTGCAAAATTTAGAAACCCCGTCCCTTTCTCCTCTTTATATCTAACAGGTGCAAGCTACCAAAAGAGATTTCCTTTTCAGCAGCCGCTGTATCCGAACACTGCGGTTCCATTTCCAGTATTTCCTGCATGAATGAGCTCAGCCCCGTCGCTGCCACGTCCTTTGGATTTACGATGTGGTCAACAATTTGTTCTTTTCTTCTCTGCCTTCCAACTGCCTTTGTCCGGCTCGGGTGGCAGGGGAGGCTCGGGTGAGGCCACTGGAGACTGCTGTGCATCCTCCCCGAGCGGGAGCTCCGGGGATGAGTCTCAGCCAGAGAGGCGCTCCGGGGACAGACCGCCGAGGTGAGCGCAGCTCGGAGCCCCAGCCCGCTGTCCTCGGCACAGCATCGAACTGACCAGCAGGGAAAAGTGTTCCAGGTTGCTGTGAAGGGAAGCGACACGGCTGGAGATTCGATCATTTCGGGTTCCTCTCGGCACGACGCCCCCGGCGAGTGCAAATGGAGCGTTTGGTGTTTAACGCGCAGCTCCGGCGGAGCTCCGACCTCCCCGCGCTCGGCATTTCCGACACCGCCTCGCCACTCGCGGCGTTTGAAGTGGGTGAAAACCACTCAGCCTGACACAGCAGCCCGGCCTGCCGAGGGATGGGCACCCAGCGAGGGGCTGGCACCTGCCTGGCACCGGTGGGCTGGATGGAGAGCTCCGCTGGTGGCTTCTCGGTGTGGCACAACACGTGGTCGTGGTGCACAGCGTGACACTCCAGGGTGTGACTGCACTGAGCACGCTGGTCTGTGCCTGTTAAATAATGTCAGAAATTCAGAAAGGACATCCCTCTGAGAGCATGGCACCTGTTTTGGGGAAATGCTGATGCCTTTGGTTTTAACTTTTATATTTTTCAAGCCCTGCAGTGCCCAGTGTGTAACTCTGGAGTTGCCTGTTCCCTGTTCAGTGCTGCTCTCTGTGCTGGGCACACACAACAAAGCCTCTCCGGGGCTGCTCTCCAAGGACACCCAGACTGTCCTGGGCCCAAAAAGTATCAACCAAAGAGCCTCTGAGAGGGGGGCAAGCTGAGGGCAATTCCATCATTAACTGAAGCTTTAATTAGAGAATTAACCCTGAGATGCAAATGAACCAAACCTAGAAAAGTGTGAAGAACTCGTGGCCTCTCAGGGTCCATCTCGGGGCCCATCTGGGCAGCAGCTCTGGCTCCCCAGGGGTACCTTTGAAGGTCTTTCCAATAAATCCCCACCTTTATTCCCTTTACTCCTGTCTGGTCTCTGTTTCTAGGAGGCCTCTGAAGGCATCAGTGCAGCCATCTGGAAAATAAGGCAACGCCAGATACATGAGCCTCCTCTTCCCCCTCTTCACTGCAGGTCAGCTTTCCACAGCTGGAGACCACAGTAAGGGGAGACTGCAAGTCCTGCATCCCTCTCAAAGCAACAGGAGATCTGGGTGAGGAGACCTGGATCTGTGCCTCACGTTGTGCAAAAGTAAAATGAGTACTAGCATATTATGGAAATTGCATCAAATGGGGAAATGCCTTTTTTGTGTGTATATTTTTTTTTTCCATTCCTCTCCCCAGCCCAGAAAAATGACAGACTCCTACAACTTGCAAGCTTCCTGAGGCTGCCTTTATCAGCCAAAACAGGGATTGTTTGTAACATTCCTCTCTTTCCCTGTGCCACATCACTTTTATTGGCTGGCTCAGCTTCCGCTGCCATGTGCTGCTTACTCCTCCAGCAGAGGAAATGAGCAGCACACACGGGCTAGGCAGGAGAACAACATTAGGGAAAGAATTGGGAACCATTTAATGCAAATTACCCTGGGATCAGACTAAGCCTAGCTCAATACTCCCCATCCAATATCATTTTTGTTTTTAAGAAATATCTAAATGCTGGGAGCAAATTTCAAGTGTTGTTTGTACTTGGCCCCCGTGTGGGTCAGACAATACAATGCAAGGTCCCACATGCTCTGCCTCAAGGAGGCTGCACTCTGATTTCCTCCTGCCCTGAGAAGTAGGTATCATTTGTTACGCATGCATTCCAAATGCCAAATGTGGCAGGATTTGTTCTAATCAAACTCAGCAGTACTGCTGAGAAAGCAGCTCTGAATCTGAGATATGTTCTTTTCTTTGAATGTTTCCTCTCCGTTGCTAAACCTTACAAGCACTTTCAGCATCTGGCAGGTTTCTCGGTTGGGTTTCCTGGGACGAGACCTCAGGAAACCACACAGTTCATCTCCTTCCCCAGGGAAAGTCTGGGTAACAAAGTCATCCCTGACAAATGTTCACTTTTTTTAAAAACCTTCCCACGATGGAGGGTTTGTAGGCTCCTCAGGTGAGCCATTTGAGTATCTCATAACTGCAGAAAATACATGACACCTTGGGAAAATCTCCATAATATCACCTCAGTCCCATTCTACCATCTGCTTTGGCTTTAGTAATGACATCTCTTAGTGTCAGGGAAAATCTCTAACTCAGTGTTTGCAGGACAATAGCACACACAGGTATCATTGCAGGGAGAAAGCTTCCAGGAACAAGTGGATTTAAAGAGATTTGCTGAGCTTTAGTTGTGAGGTTAGCTCTGGATATGAGAAGAAAACACAGAGGCACTGTCAGGTATCAGAAGAGCTGAGTTAGACAAAGAGGTGTGGGATGGTATAAGAGCACAGACATTCTGTCCTCACAGGCATCATTATCCAGCAGGAGGAGTGACCTTACACTGGGCAGCACTGCAGTCAGATGCCAGCCACTGTGGTCCCAGTGTCAGGACAGCCCTGCTGTGACAGGAGGTGTCACAGCCTGCTGGGAACCAGACAGGACCTGCCCACTCAGCAGAGCACTGAACACCACCAGAGGAACGCCGAGGATACTGCCATGGTCTGACATGGTCTGATCCTGAGCCTGTGTGGTGGAAGGGAAAGCACCTCTGAGTCATCCCCGCTCTGTTTACTGTCAGCAGTGAGTGCTGGGCAGGGAGCAGCCTCCCAGAGCCCCTCCTGCCACAGAGCCACCTTCAAACGGCCCACGCTCTGCAGAGCAAACAGAGAGGCTGCTGCGGCCAGGAACTTCCCGGTGGGAAACACTTCAGAGCAGAGTGAGGCTCACTGTGGTTGCAGTTTGCGTGTTCCAGCAGCTTTCATCTCCAGCAAGCGCTCCTGTGTGCCTGCTTCTCAGGAATATGTGTGTTTTGGTACACAGTTTAACTTCCCTGGCGGGCAGATCAGCTGGGTTCCCCTCTCAGGCACTCAGCCAACCCACTCAGAGGGGCTGCTGCCCCTCACTCCAGAGCTGCCAGTCCCAGCTGCTTCCCAGAGTGCTGCCCCACAGCCTCCTCATTGCTCAGGTCCCAGGGGAGAGGACAGCTTCTCCTCTCATCACAAACATTCACAGCAGCCCTGATGTGGTCCCACATCCCTCAGCCCCCATCAGCTCCGGATGCCAAATCTCACCCAGGTCAAAGCCACACCTGTGGATCCAGGGCTTGATCCCAGCTAAGAAAAGAAAAGGAAGGAAAAGCAACACTGAGGCAGGAGACAGCAGGCACGTCGTGTCCTATTCACCCTCACACAAGGGTGCAGCTTGCCAGCATTTCAAAGTGTTCCCATGTTCCAATATATTTTTTTAAAATACACTTTTTTTAAAAGTCCTCTCACATAGAGAGGATTTTTTAATAAAATAGTATTTGAGGAAAGAATAAAGCTGGGATTTTATTGAGGCCAGAGGGCCTAGATAACACTACTGAGTAATGAAACAGTGCTCAGCTAACCTAATGGGCTTATCTGGATGGTCTGTGGGCTTCCCTTTGTCTCCAAGCCAAAACCTGAGAAAACACCTGCAGCAAAAATCTTATCAGCACTCTTCAGTTTTCTTCCCTCCCTCATCTCCTGCACTGTATGTTATAAATAGTTTCTTTCCCTCCTCCCACTATCCCATTTATCAGCCCAGCACTGGTTTTGTTAAAATAATGCTACATCTAGAACTAGGCTCCAAGCCTATTTGGAAGGATTTGTAAGTATTATACATTTCTTTTGTTCAGCAAACAGAAATAAAATGGCAATAAATCTGTGAAGGAGCTTGAGGCTGACCCCCCAGCTGAGGCTGTGCACCAACACCATCAGTTCTGGCAGTTCACCTCAGCAGGGGTGGCTGTTGTGAGTCCCTCTCAGGTGGCAGTGCCCACCCAGAGCAGATAACACAGATGGAAAAAGGCAACAATCAAAGCCCAGGAGGGAACTCTGTCAGCTTACCAGGAATTTAAGGAAATTTTGAGTAAATCAGAGCAGCTTGTGCTGGCCTGGAGAACACAGGGGCATCTGAGATGTTTGCAGGTGGCTCTTGTGGAAGGACTAAACAAGAGCATGTACCTGAGTGCAGGGAAAGCAGATCCCCAGCTGTGCTTCAGTGCAGTGGGAAAGGAGGGATTCCTGAGAGGATAAAGCAGAGCTCCAGGCCCAGACACAGGTGTGGAACAAAGGTGACCCCAGTCTGATGACCCCAGAAAAGGAAAAGCAGGTACTTGGGACTCGTCCTGCAGAAGCCACAAGAATAACATGGCATCTCAGCCTCAGGTAGATTTATACAGGGAAGAGCATGAGGAAGAGGACAGAGGATGTCAGGAAGATGTGCAAACAGAAGAGCAGCTGACTGTGCATACCCAGAAATGGATCTGAGCTGGGATGCATCTCACTGGACTTTAGAAGCATCTCTCTGTCCCCCCTCATGGTGACTCTGGGCTCCCTTTATAGTCAGAGCAGAGAAAAGGGCCCATTTGCAGAATGATTCATCTGACCTATTTTAGACATTTACTCTAGCATACAATGACTCATGTCCTTGGGGTGCCCATTTCTTTCCTATAAACAAGAGTCTAGACAAGTAACTCAGATGTAGACATTCACAATTAGATGTCTACGTTTGGACAGATGAATTCTGCCTCTAATGTTCAACCAGAAATCAACCTACAAGCTCTGCCAAAGACAGCTCTGGTTGATAGCCACGGTAGGGAAGAGAAACAGGGTCATTCATTCTTTTTGATGGCACGTAGCTCCCTGCACAAAGCGCTCAGAGCATTTGCTGAAAGATTAACCATCCTGTGAATGGCTGTGATAGCACTCCAGGAGCAGCAGCAGGGACCAGTAAAAGCAGATTCATTACTGCAACTATTTTTCTAACCTGCCTCTACATCTAATTAACTGGTGTCAGATCCTTCTTCAATCAAATTCATTTGGCAAAAGGAAACACAAATCAAAGGAGTTTGGCGTGCCACCTTCTCTCGGGGTGGGTTGGTGATGGTACAGATGTGCATCTCACCACTCTCCCAGACTTGAGAGGCCACAAGAAAAGCTGGTGGCAAATCTCTTGCTACTCCCAAGGATCCTTTCTGCTGTCAGCTGAGTTAATGCTGTGCTTTCCAACGTGGGGCTCTCAGAAGCTCCTCAGGGTTGGGGGTAGCTGGCTGGATCTCTTGTGATGCTTTAGGAACCAATAATCTGGACAAGTCAGGCCAGACCACTGGGAAGACTTTTTGTTTTGACAGTTTTAAAGTGTTTCTCATTTCAGCCTGTCAGTCTGATTTCCTATGGCTGTTACATGCACACTGGCTGTGTCTCCCTCAACAACTTTGAACTCATTGAGCAATTTCAGCCAAATTTGACAGAGAGATAACAGCCTCAGAGACAATTCAGTTCCTCAAAGGTTGGCAAAAATAAACATCCACGTAAAGGAGAGAGATGATATTAGTAACCTCAACTGAACAAAAGGCTGCAACGTGAGCTCAGCCTTGAGAATCAGCACTAGGGATTCCTCAAGTGAAAGAGTCTTTGCACATCACTCAGACCCCAGCCCTGGGGACAGTTTTCCTGACCTGCTCAGCAATCCAGACACACCACCCCAGAGCAAACCAGTTTAACCCAGCAGCCACAGAGCACCAGGGTTATTCTCCAAGCAGTTTTGGTAACTACAGTTGGAAGTTTCAACACACAAAGTCACCTCAAATTTGGAAAAAACAGCTCTGTTTTAATGTTGCAACTGCACTTTCAAATGTGTAAAATCAGGATATTTATTCTCACAGAGCTGAGTTTTAGAAAGAAAAGGTAAGTGATTTCTGATTTATGGAGTGTGACAGGAAGGTTCTCCAGCAGCTCCTGCCATCACATCCCTCAGGGCAACACTTCCTGGGCAGCATTTCCCGGGGAAGCAGCGTCCCTGCCAAGCCTGGGCAGGGAGCACAGCCCAGCCCTCCCTGCTGCCACCAGCCAGCCCGTGTCCCTGCCCTGGGGGGCACCCAGGAGCTGCTGGCTCTCCTTCCCACACCCTGCTGAGCTGGGCAAGTTGGGGCTCTGTCACCTGGTTCCTGGTGCCACCGAGCTTCAGCTCTGCTTTGGGTCCCTCAAAGCTCCCTGTGGGCTCTGCCAACAATCTGCAGTGACTGGAGGAGATGCCTCAGCTCCTGAGAGGCTCCAGGGAACCCTCTTTCTTCCCTCTGATAAGGGGTGAGTGGATGGGAGGCTGCTGGCACCACATCCACAAACTCAGGCAGGGCCAGGGAGTCCCACAGAGAGAGAGGCTGGAAGGGGGGACACAGTTCTGAGGTTGCACCATGGCAGCCAGGCTAACTGGGCTTGTGCTGTGGCTGTGGAGGAGAAGGGAAAGCTCTGTGTCAGCAGGAGCTCTGCACACTCTGGGCCAAGTTCTCCATGGCTCATTCCCCAGGCAGAGCCAGGTGCCTGGCTGTAGGAGCAGCCCTGCTCCCAGAGCCCCAGGATGCAGGGGCATCCCAGAGCCCTGAGTTCCAGCTGGGTGCCAGAGGGACTGGCCTGCAGCAAGGGGCAGCTGAGGAGTGAGTGAGGAACAAATCCCTTCCACAGCACCAAACAGAGCCTCGGGCACTCCAGGGTGAGCCTGGGGGACAGCAGAAAGCCCAGCTCTGTGCATTCCCCACCTGGCCAGGTGCTGGGAGCAGCCCCACGTCGGGGCAGTGCCAGGGTTTCATTGTGGGCAAACACAGGTTTATCCAAAAACCTCACAGCCCCTGGGCACTGTGGAGGCACGAGCTGTGAGAACAAGGGCTGGGACAGAGGAAATCTGCAGCACCATCTGATTTCTGCTGCCACCTCCCAGCCCTCCCTTTCCCTTCCCACACCAGCCCAAGCTGTAGCACCTGCAGAAGCCCTGGGCCAGCTCTGCTGCCCCAGAGGAAACAGGGGCTATAAATGGCAAACACAGGCTTCTGTCTTCCTCGGTGGCTGCCCTTGCACTGCAACGATCCAGCCCTGCACAGCCAATGCCTGGAAAACTCCTCCAGGCTGCCCCTCTGGTGACCACCAAGTGATGAGATTTTACTCCCTGTCTGGCTTTATCACTTCCACAAGTGGCAGAAGCCAGAAGAGACCAGAAATGCATGCTTGCACTGGGCTGCCACGATTTTAGCAGAAAACAAAATGGCATCAGAAGTAGCGGGCTGACTCGAAGGGAAGAAGCACATAAAAACTTCCAGACATCCTGAAATGCTCAGACAGCTAAGGCAGGCTGTCGGCCACCCTGAGAAAACACAGATAAGCCAGAAACCCCCATTTCCCACTTGCCAGAGCTCTGTGAGCTGGAGGAGAGCTCAGCCACTGCACAGCCACAGCTGCCTGCTTGCCAGCAACTCCTCACCAGTGACCAGGGAACAGCAGCAGGAGGGGAGATGCTGCTTCAAGGCACCACCAAGATCCTTTAGACACACACCAATCACACAGACACCAACTTATTTTCAACGCATCTGTTTCCCCCCCAGCACAGCTTCTCCTGCGGTTCGAGCAGCACGAGTGGTGCATCTTGCTGCCTCATTTATTTTAAATGAGATTTATGTTGGTATTACTGAAACAAAGCTGTCTCCCTTTCACAGCCACAGCGTTAATGGACAGAACCAAAATCCCAAACCAGGCTCTCTCACGAGCTCTGCAGCAACACAGGTCTAATCTTAGGTCCCCCCAGCAACATGGCAGGGGGACCTAAGATCAGACCTCATCCAGTCAAGCTCTTTCAGGTGGGTCCTTCAGCCCAGTTCCCTCTGTTCTGGGTGGCATCACCATCTCTGCTGACACATCAAGGCTGCAAAGCATCCTCTGAAACCCAGGGGAGAAGGGAGCTTTGCCCAGCCAGGGAAGAGCCTGGCAGTGGGGTGCAGAGCTCTGACCATGTGAGTGTGGGAGAGACTCTGAGTCTGCAGCAGTGGCTTTTAATGGTTCCTTGCACACTGCTCTGCTGATTGATGGCTTACCAGGAGCTGTTAACGCAGAAATATCCCAGCCCTATTTACAGACATCTCTGCACATTTACTTTGTCACAAGTAAACTCTGCACACGGCAATAAAGCTTAAGGTAATGACTTCTTCAGCACAAAGCCAGCAATTTCCTGTCAGCTTGGTTTACAAATGGCCAACTCTGGGTCTAATTTTCAGCTGTGGCTCCAAAGATGGCTATGCAAAGTGGGGGTGAGGGGAGGGAGGAACTCCAGGCTGTGCCACTCTGAGCCGTGGCAACCCTGCTCTGGAGGATGAACAGGCTGGGGCAAATCCAGCCCGTGCTCACCCACAGTCACTGTTTTGCTCTTTCTCCAGCAGCAGGAAAGCAGTGAATGGCAGCCCCGAGCCTCAGGTGAGCTCCCACTCGTTAATGTGGTTATTTTGTGCCATTCTCAAAGGCAACGCTGCTCTGCCGCAGCTGCCGTGGCACAAGGGGAGACCATGGTGGGTTTCCTCTCCAGAGGCCTTTCTGAGGGAGATGCAGGCATCTCATCCCACTTCCTACAGCATCCTGCAGCAGTCCCAGTGTGACCTGGGTGGGATTTGTGACCACACTCCCTCTACCATGCACAGCATTACCACAAACAGAGCAGATCATCAGCCTGGACAGGCCTGGGAGTACCTGTGTGGCCATCAGCACCTTTCTCTGGAGCAAAGGGAAATGGGGCAGGGAGGCCATGGACCAGGGGACTGAGCTGCAGAGAACCTGCACACAACTCACTCACTCCAGGCTCCCTGCTGCCAGCACCAGGGAAAACAAAGTGGGCATTGCTGCTGTCTCCTGCAGCATCAACCTTCACGTGCTGAAACTGTGCTAAACATCTCCAGCCTCCTTCTATAATTAGTGCAGAGAGAGGATGTCTGAGGAGTCTATTTTAGGTGTCATGAGTCACCTCCCAGAGATGTGGATTTTTTTTTTTTTTGCACTGACCATACAGAAAGATCTGAAAGTAGATACTTAAAATAGATGGTATAAATATGCATTGAAAGTTTGGAGCATCCTGCCCTTTAACTGGGTTATGATGTTCCTCCTTACCAAAGGGTGTGAAAACACTTTGTCACACTGAAATCTAAGCTCCTGCTGCACCTAGGAGGGCTGTCAGTATCCAACTCGGGTGCAGAGGGGGCAAGATGATGCTTGTGGAGTTTTCCCAAACCATCCTGATCCAGCATCCACATCCCACTGGAAAACAGCAAACTGCTTTCCAGCACAGATCCTGAACTGTGAGAAAATGGCTTTGACATTGTTGAAAAGGAGAGGAAAGTTAATGTATTTTCATCTGTGAAAAAAGGGTCAAAAGATCAAGAGCTCTTGTTGGCTCAATCTCCAAAAGGCAGGTCTATATGTAATGTTTTCATTTTTAACTGTGGCTAAAAGGTGAAGAAAATAAAGATGGGAAAAGGAGGCATCTTCTTGATGCATTAGGGGAACAGCTGCAGAGAAGCCTCAGAGGTTTTCCACACTGCAGCCCAAGGTTTTGGGGCTTCCCATTTTCCTTTGTTCTTCCAAGGGTTTTTTTTTGATTTTTCCCACTTAATGTTCCTCTACCCTTTCACAACAATTTCAGATGCAAAAATTGTGCTGCCTAAAGGAAACCCTTGTGTTTGCAAGAGCCCACTCTTTAACATTTTTTGCTTGTTCTTATTGAGATCTCACTCCCATTGTTTCATTTCTACCTTGAAACCCCTCAGTCTCCTGTTTCCTATGAGCTGTTGTAACTGTTCCTTTTTTTTCCACCCATTCCAATTCTCCCTCCTTTAAAGTTCCTCCCGGTTCCCATGAAGACTCCTCAACTCCTTCTGTAAATACTTCAAAGCTTTAGAGAATGAACTGTGCTTCAGCTCTGCATCCTCTTAAACAGCTCGCTGAATATGCTTCTTGTTATTTTTAAGAATCTGTTAGAATTAAACCCCAGTAAGAAATCTGCCACCATTGTGGGGGAGAGCACATTAATCAAAGACACAAGCTTCTCCCCAGCTGCCTGGGCAGGGCCCAGCCCAGGATTGATAAATTGCACCTGGAGGTAACTAATAAATCTGAGAAGTCATTAGCTTTTTATGAACAGGAGCAGCAGGAGATCCAGCTGCCAGAGGAATCTGGGTGGAAGGAGAGCAGTGCCTGGAGCCCCCAACACGCTCCTCTTCCCATTGCCCTGCTCGCTGTTACAGCTGATGTCCACCCCCTGCCCCACTGCCAAGCACAGTGGGTTCTGCTGTGCTTGGATGGGGAATATTTGGATGGATCACTGGGGCTTTTCCAGGCACATGGCAGGAGAGCAGCCAGAGCCTCCATCTGCCAGCTCGGGGCCGCGGGCGGTGGTGGCACAGCCAAGCACAGCACTGGCCACGCTGCAGGGGAGGGTGATGCCTTCAGAGGCCTCCTAGAAACAGAGCCCAGACAGGAGTAAAGGGAATAAAGGTGGGGATTTATTGGAAAGGCCTCCAAAGGTACCCCTGGGGAGCCAGAGCTGCTGCCCAGATGGGCCCTGAGAAGTCATGAGTTCTTCACACTTTTCTAGGTTTGGTTCATTTGGAACTCAGGGTTCATTCTCCAATTAAAGCTTCAGTTTAATGATTTTATTTGCCTCAGCTTGCCCCCGTCAGAGGCTTTTGGTTGATACTTTTTGGGCCCAGGAGGGGCTGGGTGTCCTTGGAGAGCAGCCCCGGAGAGGCTTTGTTGTGTGTGCCCAGCACAGAGAGCAGCACTGAACAGGGAACAGGCAACTCCAGAGTTACACACTGGGCACTGCAGGGTTTGAAAAATATAAAAGTTAAATCCTGAGGCATCAAGGGGAGATGCCCTGGACTAAAGCTGTGCCCAGGACACAGCAGTGCTGGCTCCTGCCAGGGGCTGTGAGAGCTGGAGACACCTCCTCCATCCCTGCCTGCCTGCGCTGGAGGAGGAATTTTGCTGTTGTCAGCACAGCAGAGAACCTCCTCATGAGGGACCTGGATGGGAAGTCCTGAGACTCCCCAGCTCCTGTCACACAAATGTCAATGTCTTCCCCCTCACCATGGCCTGAGCAAACTGTCCCCACTCCCCACTGAGCAGGGGCTCCAGAAGAGTCACCCCTTGTGCTGCAGCCTCAATACCAGCACTGGGGATTCTGCTTCCTGTCAGCATTAAATATGCATCAAATAACCATCTCATGGGAAACCTTCTCCAACTGCTATCAAGACCCACATTTGACTATTACCTCAGAAGTTCAGGAAACACCTTCCTTGTTTTTTTTTTGGTTGGAAACAATTTAGTGGTGCCCACATCATAAAAATCTGCAAAGACTAGGATAAATCATAAATTACACATCTGGTCCTAGACAATAGTGCAAATGACTCTGTTCAAAAACACGGGGTCAGTGAAAACCCATCCTCTGTAGTACTGCCCAAATGTCATTTCCTGTTTTCTCCAGATCACAAACTCCCATGGCAAGCAGCCTTTTTACCCATGCACTGCACAGAGCTGCTAGAAAACACACACCAACCACCTACGCCTCTGAGACCCAGAAGGGAGGATCAGACAGGATGTGATCACAGGAGAGATCATACAAGACATGGGTTAAGATGTTTCCTCCCTCCCCCCTCCTTTTCTTTCCATGTGAACGTCATTAGGGCAGCTTGGAAGAGCTTTCCTGACACAAAGCAGTGTTTTTTCCAGAAAGCCAGGACCAGGCACAGGCAGTGGGGATCAGAAGGAGCAATCTGCTGGCATCCACTTGATCCATCATGGGAAACAAATACTTTTCCCCGGTACATCAGGGCACAATTTAGAGTCTGAATTTCAAATCACAAAGCTGCATTACAGTCTGTACTTCCCCACTGACCTCACTGCAAGAGAGGATCAGAAAGATGTTTGGAAATTCAGAAGTGTTTGGGGTCATGCTGAGAAAGAAGCAATCCATATTCTGCTCTGGGATGTGCTGGCCTCTGCCAAGGCTCTGATTCACTGAATATCAGAAAATAGCTATCCAAATGTCCCTTTTTCAAAGTCATTCTCTCTGTGGGCAGGGAGAATGAAAGAGGAACCTCCTCTGCACCTCTCAGTACCACACCTGGGGGAAAATGTGTCCCTTCCCCTGGGGCACTGTGCAGAACCTCCCACTCATCCACAGAGACACAGCAGATCAGGATGTCACATCCAGTGGAAGTCCTCACAGTGCACCTGGGCCACGTCCAACATCCACACCACATTCATGACTGTGGAACATCAACCCCAAATCCACACCCTTGGTCATCAGCAGCAGCTGTGACTTTTATTTTCCCTTTCCTACGCAGGGCTGCTCTGATATTTGTTCACAACACTGGCTACGTATCACATCAGAGGGGAATTACTTACTGCCAATTACTGCATTAAAGTTCAAGTGGAACGATGTACTAATTGTCTTGTTATAGCTATTAAAGCTCTGGTGTGCAAGCAAGGCACTTTTCAGATTATCTGCATCCTCTGTGGTGATACATGGAGCATAAACGATCTGCTGAGGAGCAATTGCTGATACAGTCATAGCCTCTTTAATAATATGCACATTAAATAAGCAGATATTATATATAAATACAATAATTATTACATATATACATATGTAAATAATAGAAGCCTTCAAGTTCAGGATTTGCTGGGGATTCTGCAAGCTCCTGGAAGCAGCTCAAAAAGTGCTTATGAGGTACTGACCAAACCCAAACTTTTAAAAAGCAGCAAATATAGCAAGAAGTACCACTCGAGTAGAAAGGGGAGAGGAGGCATCTCATTTCTTCCCAACATTACACTGAGGGCTGCCTTAATGCCTGGCAGAAAGACAGCCCAGGCACTTTAGTGATCCCTGCCTTCCCTGGGGTCTGATCCCATGCTGGAGGGTTTTGGACACATGTGTACAGGGGAATCCTGGTGAGATTTCATGCAGCTCTGAGCTGTCTCTGGCATCTTTGCAGGGAGTTAATTCACTTCCTTCTAAAGGCCTTAACAGGTAGACAAATGTGTCAGCTGCTCCAGGGACTGTGAGGGGCGAGGTGATGTGAATGGCACCATGACTTTCTTGCAACTAGGGGAAGAAAATATCCCACTGTCTCCCTGCTTCCCACCTCTGGGATCAAAGCAACCTCCTGGGTCATGGTCAGATACTCAGCAGGAGCCAGTTCTGCTGCTCAGACACTGCATGAAGGTGTTGAGATATTAATAGGAGGTAACTATTCCTCATAGCAATGTGTACAAAAGGAGGGATGAAAGGCCAGGATGGGATAAAATCAAGTTTAAAAGGCAGCTGCAGGGTTTTATCCTCAGTCAGGTTCTTGTACAAGCTCTCTTGTAACTGCTTACAACATTTTCCCAGAGCTCCAGCTATCCTCCTTGCACAATTCCCACAGAGCACCTTTGGGGCAAAGCCATTCCCTGGCCAGATTCACACAGAGGTGCTTTAGAGCTGGGACACAAGTCCAGCTTCCAAACACACAGCCCAGTCCAGCACAGCGGGGTCTGTGTCTAGAAAATGCCTCCCCAGACTGGAGGCTGTGTGGACCCAGAAAGGCCTGAAGCAAATGGAGGTGAAGCAAAGAGCACAAAGCCCCCAGCCCGAGGGAGGAGGCACCTGCATCTCCCTGTCCCACTCACCTGGTACCTCTGTCCCTGCTCAGCAGCCTCACACCATCCTGTCCCACTCACCTGGTACCTCTGTTCCTGCTCAGCAGCCTCACACCATCCTGTCCCACTCACCTGGTACCTCTGTTCCTGCTCAGCAGCCTCACATCATCCTGTCCCACTCACCTGGTACCTCTGTTCCTGCTCAGCAGCCTCACACCATCCTGTCCCACTCACCTGGTACCTCTGTTCCTGCTCAGCAGCCTCACACCATCCTGTCCCACTCACCTGGTACCTCTGTTCCTGCTCAGCAGCCTCACACCATCCTGTCCCACTCACCTGGTACCTCTGTTCCTGCTCAGCAGCCTCACACCATCCTGTCCCACTCACCTGGTACCTCTGTTCCTGCTCAGCAGCCTCACACCATCCTGTCCCACTCACCTGGTACCTCTGTTCCTGCTCAGCAGCCTCACACCATCCTGTCCCACTCACCTGGTACCTCTGTTCCTGCTCAGCAGCCTCACACCATCCTGTCCCACTCACCTGGTACCTCTGTTCCTGCTCAGCAGCCTCACACCATCCTGTCCCACTCACCTGGTACCTCTGTTCCTGCTCAGCAGCCTCACACCATCCTGTCCCACTCACCTGGTACCTCTGTTCCTGCTCAGCAGCCTCACACCATCCTGTCCCACTCACCTGGTACCTCTGTTCCTGCTCAGCAGCCTCACATCTCCCTGTCCCACTCACCTGGTACCTCTGTTCCTGCTCAGCAGCCTCACATCAGCAGGTTCCTCCCTCATTATGGTGTGACCAGAGCAAGAACCAAGGTCTAAGTCTTCATTTCTCGAGTTGCCCCTCTGCTAGTTCAGGCTGAGGACACCAGCACAGCGAACTTTGTCAGCAGCAGCTTCCACTGGGGATGGCTGAAAGCTCTTAGAGATTAAAGGAAATAACATGGAGAAAGAATGTCCTTTCTGTGCCAGAAATGCACACAGCCAAAAGCTCTCCACAGTGCAGGAGAGGATGAGGATTTGGGGGGCCTATTCTAACATCCAGTAAAGTCAATGAAAATATTTTCTGATTATTTCAGTGGACCCAGCAGAGAAAAGAGCAGTGCTTAAGAAGTCCTTTAACCTTAAACTCTTTGAGACCCAATCTGTTCAGATTGCTACTTCTGTGGTTTAGGGGAGGATTGATTGAGAAGAGGAGGCAGATAAGTGCTGAGTTTCAGAAAAAAACAATCATTGCTTTCTTTGTGACTATTTGAAACTGTAGCTTAATGTTATCAATCCCTTGGCCTGGTGCAGCTTGGTACCAGCTCAGACTGTTCAGGCTGGCTGGTCTCACCACCAAAGTGTGATCCTGTTTTTACAGCATTGTGTCAAAGGGAGGGCAAAGCAATGAACTCATTTTGGTGCAGTCTTTATTTAGTGAGGCATACAAAATAAAGTGTGAGAAGAAAGTAGCATTTTACAGAGGGGGTACTGAGAGATTCAATAATATTCAGGTATAAGCAGGAGCTCCTCTAAACCACCCAAGTTAAACTCCAGTCTGAATGCATTTTATACATGCATCAGGCTAGACATAAATTGCAACTAAAAACAGGAGACTTTTTGCAAGGAAATAACGCTGCAAGCTACCCAAACAAATGGCTTCCTGCAGCTTCAGCCCCAGCTTTGTCTTCCTCGTGGCCTGGGTCCCCTTCCAGCACTGGGGGCCCTCTCCCAAGAGCCCAGACCGATGTGGCTGCCGGCAGGGATGGAGCTGCCTCCCCCAGGCCCCCATAAATCCCAGGTGACGTGCAGCAGGCAGCTCCTGCGAGCCCTGAGAAAGGCAGCAAACCCTCCTGGGAGCCAGCAGGGCTCCTGCTGTAGGGCTGTGGTGTGAGAGGGGAGTGGGGTCCGTGTGCCAGCAGCCCCTGGAACCCACCGGGGTGCCCATCAGAGCCCCG
Organism: Rhipidura dahli; assembly: GCA_013399225.1. NCBI lineage: Eukaryota > Metazoa > Chordata > Aves > Passeriformes > Rhipiduridae > Rhipidura > Rhipidura dahli. Next base: position 1,345,517 of record VXAC01001621.1, read on the forward strand.
CGGGATGCACCAACTCAGTCACCACCCCAGCCCCTAACAGCCAACACACCTGCAGGTTCCAAACCTGTAAGGAGAAGGAAAACACCACCAAATAGATTAGCTCCACAGTTGGGCTCTTAATTATGGGTCATTTAGTTCAGTTAATCAATAGGCAGACTTCTTTAACTGGCTAATTATGCCAAACTGCTTCCACAATGAGCAGGTTTGCTGCTGGTTGTTAACCATGAAGGGATAATATTTCACTGTAAAGATAAGAATGGTCCCAGTCCTCAGACAAATGCTTTGCAGTCACCGGCTGCAATTTAACCCATTCCACACCAGAGACTCACAGCTGGAACAAAAAGGTACCAGCCACAAAAAGGTACCAGCATCACTGGCTACACCACCAGGGTGAATATCGCCTCGAGGGAGTCACTCTGACCATTTACTCTCCAAATCACTCCTCGCTCAGGCTAAACAGGAGCTAAAAATTATCTATGCAAATGAACCAGCTGAACTTCTTGGTGGCAGCCCCAGTAAAAACCAACCAGCCTCTGTTGCCTTTCAGGCAAGGAATGTGATTCCCTCCTTTGCTTTGCATGCGACACTGAGTCCCAGCTGAGGCTGAAGCCTGGAGAGCCAAGCCACATCCTCCTTCCAGAGCCTGGAAGAGCAGATCAGCATGCAGAGGAGGAGGTCTAGGCCCTCGTTTGTCAAAACAGATAAAAAGGCCAAGACAACCTCTTGTTACTTGTGGTTGTTTGGAAAAAAGAACGGATTTTGTTGCAAACTTGAAGAACTGATGACTGGATTCAAGGCCTCTGTTGAGGTCATCAAATAGCTATTGCAATAGAGCAAGATAAGAGCTGAGCGATAGCTGAAGTTTGTAGCTGAATTTCCTGGATATTTGTTTTAACAGAACAAAGCAATCTGTGCTCAGGGTTTGCTGGCAAATTGCTTAAACTGGAGAATAACAGCGTGCTGGGACAGCATCCCCAGCAGAGCCCCCTCAGGGCTGCTGCTTTTGGCAGGCTGGGATCCCCCCTCCCACTGCTGGGGCTCCAGACACCCCTCTCCTGGAGGCATCCACTCCCAGCCCCAAGGATAACTGGAATTCTCCTCAGTGCTTCCACTGGCTTCTGAATGACTGCCAGGCAAGGCACAGTTCCTGTCCTACCCGTATCCCCTACGTTTATTTCCCCATCTCATTTCCCCTTTTTAGCACCCCTGGCCTTGGCTTTTGCTGCTTGAGAAAGCCCATTAATGGAGCATTATTGTAATAACGAAATGCAAATACAAGTGCTGGCTAAAAATTCAGCTGCATGGAAAAGTCACACAGCTGTAACTTACACCAGGATCACTGCTCCAGTTTGATCCTGTCACAAAAACACCACTGAAAGCAGCAAATACCTGTTCCTGCAGTATCAGCCACCTTTATGAGGAGGAGAGTTCAACAATTCGAGCATTCAGAATGACTTTAGAATGAATCACTGTGTGTCTAATTCAGCCCATCACACCAGCACAGAACTTGCATTTCTACAGTTCTTACTAACAGGGGAATCTGGAAATGCACAGCCTGGGGCAGAGGATGGCCCACCAGCTGCCTCTGTCACCTCTGTGCACATCTCTGATGACCTTTTGGGGACCATTCACTGCATTCTCAACCACAAGAGACCTCCACAGCTACAAAAAATAAGATTTCTGCTGATAGCAGTTTTACCTTTGCTCCCCATCACCTTCTTTTTGCCACGTGAAGCTGGATTGTTTTCCAAGGTAGCAAGGCTTTAACTTCAACATTTGTCTGCCATCAGCTCTTTCTAAAATATGTTGTTGAAGTGCAAGCTTTATGTAAGCTTTACGGCTTTAGATGCTATTTTCTAACCTCCTAAAACATTACAAAGATTGCAATGTTGACTGGAAAAAAAAAAATGGCACACAGACTTGTAGACAAACAGGCATTGCTGAATCACAAAAAACTCTTTAAAAAGCAATAATGTTTGTATCCTGAAGTGTATCAGCTGCAGGATTTTCTTGTTGAGAAACAAGGTGCTATCAGAGGCGGCTGCAGTCAGATTCCAGGGGATTTTGGGCAGAACTGTGGGATCAGATTCCAGGCTAATTCCATGTTTACTCTGGAAAAAGTGCCATTGAGATTTAAACCCACTATTTCTAGTACTATAAAACATCATACATTCCCACATGCAACTGATTTATTAAACTTTAGTGCATCTGCCGAGAGCAGGAATGTCAACCTAGAAACTGGGAAACAGAACCTTAATAGTTCATGTTTTAAAAAAAAATAAAATAAAAATTAAGAGTGTTTTTAGCCAGATCACAAGGAAACAATGGGATAAGGGGTATTCCTCTGGGACATGGAGTGCTAGATTGCAGATGTGATTCACAGAGACATTCAATCAGATGGCACATCAAAAGCAATGGTAAATTACGTGTCTTCAATAAAAAAAACCCAAAGCATTAACTCATAGGTACTCAGCCACTGAGGAAGGCAATTAGAGTTAGCATTATTTGTTAAACAGCAGGCACAAGATGATGCACAGTGAATTTTTTGCAATAATAGCCATCCCTGGTCATTCATTTTGAAGAGAATAAATCTGTCACTTGAGTGAAAACAACTGACAGCACCATTTATTACCTTGCATGCTTCAGAGTAACAGCACAATTTACATGTTGCCCTTTGGCACTGGGACACTGAGCTTGCCTAGAAACAAAGCAAAAATATCTACAGACCTGGTGGCAAGGATTTAAGCAGCAAGATGACCTTATGTGGTTTATTTAAACTTCTATAATGGTGCAGCCTTGTTCAGCCTCTGGTTATAGAAGAAATAGGTTCTTCTGGAGAATCCACAGCCTTGAGACTCTGAAACACAAAGGGTCATGCAGAGGTCTCTGTATCTAATAGTTCAGAGAGTAATGTTTCAGATCTGATCCTCTGAGATACCTCCTGGGAATTAAAGATATTTGGTTTCCTTTCAGAGGCTTTAAAGGGCTGGGTCTATCAAAAAGAAGGAAATTTTCCCCTAGCTCATGAAGATAAATCTTTGTGCTAAATCTTTCTTTTCCTTACGAAAAAGGCCAGGTCCTCGGTACATCCAAGCCATTTAGCCCATTGAAAAACAAACCAACAAAGTCTAAGGGAAACATTGTCACTGGAATAGAAAATACTTAGCCAAAGAAGACTCTAAATGTCCCGAGATGCTGCCTTTGATAGTGACATCTTTGATAGTGACATCTCTGATAGTGACATCTCTGTGGCATCAGCTGCTGGCTGGTGTTTCTTTTGGAGAAGGTTAATAGGTATCCTATGGCACCTTTTACAAGTACATGAGACACTCAAATTTGGGTTCAGCTATAATGGAGGAGAAGCCTGCAAACAGTTTTGGAAAGGCATTTTAAAGAGATAATGAGCTCTTTGAATCCAATAGAAACATTTAGGTTGAGAGCTATTATAAACCTCTACAAAGCACTTCTGTCTACTTCAGCAGCAAAAAGTTGTCCAGAATGGGTAAATTGAAAATATCTTACACTCACCCTTATGGAATTAAACTGGGATTTCAGGTCTGTAGATGGATGCTTAGAACAGGCAGGTGCTGGCAAGACAGGGAGGTCTCCACAGCTCCAGCACACCCCTGCAAGAGCCAGAACACAGAACTTTTCCCACCTCAGAACTACTCAGCCTGGCACTGTCCATTCCAGCTCCAGAATGTTCACGCTGCTCTTCCCTTTGGCAGTGGCTCCCTGAGCCCGCAGGAAGGGCAGGCCAGCACCCAGAAACACCTCTCTTGTTACAATTAACATGTGGAGTGGATTTTTTGGTTTCATTTCCCAGCACTGTTTGATAGCACACGGCCAGGTCAGAGTCTGGCCATTTACTGGAAGCTCCATCAACCCCAAGCACTGCTCTACACACTGTGAATTTTTTGGGGATTATTGCAGCTGGAAGTAGCACTTAAAAATTCAACACACGCCCTGTGCATCCTCCCACAGCACCCTGGTCCTTGTAGAGCTATGAAGCACCTGTCACTCTGAATTCTCCTACTCTCAGCACTGGGATATTGTTATAAAAAAACCAGTGAGATCCTGGGTTTCAAGTACCTTAACAGCAGATTTTAGCCCTGTGCTGTTACAGAACATTTGCAAAGAACCGGGCTCTATCTGCTGTCTTAGGGTTTTGGGTTTTTATTTTTCCTGTTCTAATTCCTGGAGATGATAACATATAACCAAAATCTTTTTTTTTTTTTTCCTTTTTGTTTTTAACAGTTGTCACCAACCTGTAGTTATGTTGTCAAATAAACTGCTGATACAGGTGTATTATTTACATCATTTTCTAGCAGAGCTGAGAGCAGAGTTTTTGTTGGGTTTTTTCCTTTCTTTAAACACCACAGCATAAATTCCCACTTGACTCACATGTCAGTTCAGAGCTCAAAAACACCCTAAACCCATGTGAATAGACTGAATGACCAAGAAACACAAGAGAGGGTTCTGGACAGCCCAGGACCATGAAGTCCTTGTCCATAGCAGCAGACAGGAACCACCAACCAACCACAACCCCTTGCTACAAACAGCAAACAGCTGCAGACTTGAACCTTTCCCTCTAGTAAAATCAAGAAACAAAGGCTCTAGGTAGGGATTATTTAGCCATTTAATCATTCAGCTTCTAGTCTGAAGAGCCAGGGCCAAATCTTGTAGATGTTCCCATTTTTACAAAGCACTTTGCACAGCAAAACTCTGGGCAATGGGTTTTTTGTTTTTCTGTATTTCCTCCAGGCCAGAAGTGTTTGTTCTCTTCCTCAGGTCTGACACAGGGGTCTTGAAGAGGAATTGTGCCTAGTCTGTGGTTTGTAAGGTGAAAACTACATCTCCTCACATTTAGAGTTCTCTTAACCAGGCCTGAAATTCTGTACCTAGTTCCTTTCATTGTGCTCCACATCTGCTTCCTCCTTAAAACAAAATTTGGCAATGGATGAAGCAGCACAATACCACGCTTGAGGGGCAAACAGAGGTCACACAACCTGTCTCTGCCTGTGGAGTCTGAAAGCAGAATACTTAGTGTTATTAGCTTTTCTGCATGAGTGATCAATCCCAAATTGGACATATGGGTGCCATGGACAGACTGATAAAAGTAGCATTTATATTTTTTCTGAGTGGGCTATTTACTGCTTGCTTGGGACTGCAGTGGCAACCACGAGCTCTCTGTCAGTGATGTGCTGCTATCATTCCTTGTGATAAGGCTGAAGCCATTAGGCAGACAATGAACAAACAAATAAATAAATGAAGGGAAAAGAGCTCATGAAAATGCTAGGGGGAATACTTTAAGGCAAGCTGGATGTCTGCTAAGAGAGATGACACCCCTAAATTTTGTCGTTCTTCACAGGGCTGCTCCTGCTACCTCTCTGCAGGGATATCTGAAGATATTAAATAATCTTCTGCCTATTTTAGGTAGATATCTACCCTCAAAGGTTCTACTATACAGGGGCAAAATGCTGCTTTCCTTTCTCAAACTCACTCAGATAGTAAAATGCCCAAGTCTTACGCAGTTTTCCCTCAAAGCCTTTGGATATCCTTATTTCATAAATGGGGAGACAAAGTCACAGCCATGCTCTGCCAGGCAGAACAGCTGAGATTCCCCATGTACAGCTGTGGGACTTTGCTCACAAGAAGAGTTAAAACCCCACCAGATGAATCCCATTAAAGCTCAGATGACCTTCACCAAGTCTAAGAAATTAACTCTGACACACCTTGTAAGGCAACGGGAAATTGTTGCCCCATCCTCGACATCTGGTGTTCCCAGGGCCTTTTGCTGTTCACATCACTCTTCTCTGAATTTGAAAAGTTTCTGCCTCCCGTGGAGCAGGGCTGGTGCATCCAACAGGAGCAATTTTTACCAGGTTGGGCCAAGCAGTTGTTCCTGAAGGTGAATTTGAGGCCTACCACAGCCTCTCCACTCTTCCCTATTCTCAAGTGTCTAGAAGGAACTGAAAAAAGTCATGTCCTGGAATCAGGGAAATCAGAGCAGGGCACTGCCTTCAGCCTGGTCATGGCTCCTTGTAGCATGAGAGAGTCACCCATTTCTTTAAAATACTCCCTCAACTTCTGTTTTTTTGTTTCACTTCCCTTCCCTGCCCAACCCTTTGACAATGCAGACCTCAAGTTTGGACTTCAGCACCCAGGAGCCAGCAGCCAGACGTGCCTGGGTCACTTCTGCACCCAGGAGCCAGCAGCCAGACGTGCCTGGGTCACTTCTGCACCCAGGAGCCAGCAGTGCAGGCACACCTGGGCACCTGGTCCAAGGGCTTTTGAGGAGCATCTGCTTCACCAAACCATGTAAAGCAGGGAACAGTCAGAGTGGTCTGAAATCCATTGTTTTGCACTTTCTCAGGTAATTCCCTTTATAAGCAGTGTCCTTTCTTGATGGCAAGCATGCCAATCTATACAAACATGTTAAAGTTACTTTGCTCCACAAAAATCTTTTCCCAACCTCCATCCCCAAGAGGAAACCACCCCAGGGAGCTGATGGTCACTGCCCTGTCTGAACACAGTGGACACCAAAGGAGCACACAAGAACCAAACCCTGTAGAAAACAGGGCATAGAGTTTCCAGGAGCCCCCAGTTAAATCCACTGAAATTACAGCCCAAGCAAAAAACTGTCCCTCTTAACAGAGGGACTTTTTTTTCCATTTGCAGATTAACTGGGAAACTATTTTCATTTCAGATGGCTTTACAAGTTGCTCCAAGTTGTTTGCAGCCCAGCAATTTGAAATGTCTGCTCTTGCAAAGCTGTCTACATTTCTTGGCACAGCTGAATTTTCCACTGCAGATCCCATGCAATTAAATCTGCTCTTCAGAAAGTGAGAGTCAAAACGAGCAAGTCCAGTTGCAGTCATGGGAATCTTCTCATGAACTTTAATAGAAACTGAACTAAACACTGGGATAACTCAAAGTGTAGGTACAGCCCCCAGGCTTGAGACACCAGACATCAGGAATGGGCTGCACTGATTGATCTTTTGCCTGATCTTTTGCATCCCTGGATTGTGCTGCTCCCAGCTCTGGCTGGCCAGCATGGAGCACATGTAACAGAGCCCTAACCCACAGGCTGGCTGGGGAGCTGGGATGGTTAAATCCGTGGCTGTCCCTCAAGTGGTCGATAAATGAAGACAAGCAGGACATGCACACACTCACCCTAAGCACAAGGCACATTTCATAGGTGTCTTGGGGTGGCTTTATGATATCTGTATCCCCTCTCATCTGCTCCATGCCCAGAAATCAGTTTTTGTGCCTTTCTGTGCCTTTAAACTGAGCTTGAGAGGGGAAGAGAAAAAAAAAACTGAGTGAACATTTCAAAACCATTGTCCAAGGACACAGACACACTCTCCTCAGCGTTCTGCTGTGGAGAAGCACCCCTGGCTTTTCAGCCAGCTCTCAGCTCTTTTTTTTTTTTCTCTGGAGAGTTGAACTGGTTTTTTCCTGGGGCTTCTGGGGATTTTATCCCCTTCTTCTCTTCTGTTCCACAACATTAGAACACACAGGCAGAACTTTCTTCTGAGGCCCCAGAGGGGGCCCACACTGACCCCACTCTGAGGAGGAGAAGAGACACCACACTAGAGAAGGACTCTGAAATCTCCCCAGGTTTCTCTCCACAGCGAGAGATTTTGTTATTTAGCATTATTATCCTTTCCCGTGTGTTTGTTAAATAAACAGTTTTATCTCTTTCACTTTCCTCCAATGAAAATTCCTTTTTTTTCCCCAAACCTGGTGAGGGGAGGGGTGGTTGTAGCCTGCCTTCCCTCTGAGGATATTCTCCTCCAAATTGGGCCAAACCAGCACAATAGGCACCAGGATGCACAGCAGGCTGGCCCCGGCAGTTTGTGTCACACGCCCACACCCCGCAGCCCACAGGGAAATCTCCTCAGTGCTGCATCCTCCCAGCCTCATCCCCAACTGCAGAGACAGCACAAACCACAGGAGACAATGTCAAGGAGGGTAAGTCAGCCCAGGTCTGGGATAAATCACAGGAACGAGACACCTGGCAGGTCACCTTGCTCTGCTCCCCCGGCAGCCGCTGCTACCGCAGGGCTTTTGCCTCGCTGGTGGAGCTGCCTCCAGCAGCCATCCTGCAAGAGCTTGTTAAAACAAGCCCAGCAGCACCACTGCTCCCCACGCCAGAGACTTGAATCATGAGATCATAAACAGGGCTGATGGGATCGTAACTAACACGCCTGACAGCTCTCGCTGCTCGCTCTGCTTTTGTCTCGTGCAGTGGGGGGAACAGGGGGCTTGGAGCTGAAAGGAGAAGCCCAGGACATGTCCCTGCAGCCTCAGAGGGGTTACTGGGCTTTATTGGGCTGCAAACACCTCTTGTGGGGCGCTGCAGAACAAGCTTGCTGCCTTGTGCCCTGCGTGCCTGAGTGTTGCAGCAAGGGACCTGGCACGGGCATCCTCTGAGCACAGCAGCAGGAGCCCAGCAGGAGCCCCCATGGGAAGCCTGGGGTGGAGGGAGGGGGCAGGAGGGTGCAGCACAGCCCATGCTGGGCCCCTCAGCTGTGGGGATGTGAGAACCACGGTGAAAGCATATTCTCCGACTGTAACCAGAAAATGAGAGCCATAATGCGCCGTAAAAATGAAGGGAAACTGCTGAAAATCAGCAAGAGCTAGCAAAATACACTTCCCTTCTGCATCCACAAAGCAAGGATAGCAGTATTTCCTTACCTGGGCAGGTAAAACACTTCTGTGGGTCTGCAGTTACTGCCTCAAGAGCATCTTCTGGGACTTGAGCAACCAGTCATTGCTCAGGGAAACAAAGGCTCCTGCCCCATGGAGTAAAAGGCAGGGCAGCTGCAGGAGCAGCCCCAGCACAGGTGCCTCTTTGGGAATGGCTCAAGGATGAGACAGACCATGAGCCCAGGGTGTGCCTGTCTGAGCAGGGCTGCAGCAGAGCTGGAGGAACCCTGCAGCATCACCAGGGAGGCCGGATGGCCCCAGGCTGAGCCAAACCAGGCTCTGGTAGCCCCAGGTGTAGCCCACTGGGGCTGCCACTACTGCCCATCAGCCCCATGCAGGTGAAGCTCCCACACAGCCAGCCAAGAGCAACTACCCTGGGCTGCAAGGGCCACCCCAGGCAGGATGTGACCCCCAGCCAGCCCACATCTCCCATTTATCCTGTCCCACCACACCCAGCTCAGGCTTCCATCCAAGGGGCAATCCAAAAATGCAACTGGGTCTGCAATCCCATGAGCAGTGGAGCTAAAAGGAGATGAAGCTCTACTACAACTGGTGATTAGGTTATTTTCATGGATAAAACATTAATGATAGGTTTTTGGATGGTAAATTAGTATGGGAGGAGATGGATTTTCTAAGGTGTCAGAACATTTTGTTTCAACATTTTTCAAAATGAAAATGTTGACATTTAGCAAGGAAAAAAACCTAATTTAGATTTTAGTTTAATATTAAATGTGGATTCATCAAGAGGAAAACTCCAGAAAATGATCCATTTTGTGTCAAGCATTTTAGAACTTAGGTCAAAATGAGATTGGGGTTGGGATTTGTTTAATTAATTGAACCCTTCTGGAAAGTACAGCTTTCAGCTGGCCCAAAGTGATATAACCCAGTTTACACATTCAGGCATTGAGACAGATAATTCTACATTCAAATTAAAGGGAAGCAGGGGGAGATAAACCAGCTTGAAAAAGCAGCATTTACTGAAACACAAGGAACAGGTTGGGAGAGGGAGTGAGATGTACAGGACTGAACAGTGCAGATGACAGGGGAGAATATTCTAAGCAAAAAAAGATGTGTACAAGTGCATGGACCCCACTGGAAAGGGACAGAGGATTTGGCATTATAGGGGAAAAGTAGGAAGCAGAAGACAAGGGGCTTTGCAAACATGCCTTAATCCCTTTGCATCCTCAGGCTAAGCCCAGCTTCAGAAGATATAAATGCTTAAATAAACATGAGTCAATTTATTATTCCTCTGTGTTTCAGATCCTCCTCACCTTCTGCCTGGCTCATTTACTGCAATTAAATGCTTGTAAACAGATTATACCCTGAAAGCTACATTTTCCTGGTAAGTGGTCACCTTAACCTCCTCTGCTTTGACTGTGGCTAATATCCCCAGGTCACACTCTAATCACTGAGTAATGGGACCAGAGTGAATCACGAGGCCACTTGGTTGGACAAAACTCTCTCCAGCATCCAAACCACATCTGTGGCTGGGCTTTGCTGATGACTGTGACAAGCACTGCTTACACACTCAGGAAAAAGATTACTAATGTCATAATTCTTACAAATCTGAGCAAACCCTGCCCTGAACACAGGACATGTGCTGCTGTGTTAGACTGGTAAGCATAATGACAAATTCTGCACTCGCAGGGGTTTGCTTTCTCCTTGCTTATGGCATTGCACACACGGTGAAAGCAGCAAAGTGGAGCCTGCTGGGACACAGGACAATTGTCTGGAAAAAATTTTTGGGGCAGATAAGTTTCTCCAACCCATTCTGAGAACTGGGGTTTAACTGCCTTGGTTTCAACTCAGGCCAAAACCCTTTTCCTCACAGCCTGTACAGGTGGGGGGAACTGCGTGAGCAGCTTGTGGAACCTTTAACAAGCCTGACTCTTTGAATGCTTTGTCTGGTTTTAGTGGCAAGGTCTGAGCTGAAATATTACTGACAGGGACAAAGTTTATTAGGGATTCTCAAATAGGAAGCAAGTTCTGAGGTGGTGTGGATGAGTAACTCCTGTGAATCAAGTGGGGTCACCAGTTTCCAGTAATTGGAAGTCGTGCTCTGTATTTTCTGTCCTCTAACACTGACTCTGTCAAACTGCACTGACTGTCAGCAAAAAAAAACCCCAAACATATATACAGGGGAGAACAAAGAGTCTTTCCACACTCACATTACATGATTTTGCTCTCCTGAACAGGTTTAAGCAGATCATTTGTCCCCTGTATTTCTAGGAGCCCACCCTTTGTCCCCCCACCCAAACACAAAATAGCTCTGCGAAAATGAGTAAGAAATGTGACGTTGTCATGGAAAATCACTACTTTGCTTAAACTGAGCTTGCAGCTCGAGTTTCACAGCTGAGTGGTGGCTGTCATAGGCTGATCTCTCTATGTCCCTTTGCAAAAGCAGCCTGAAAGTCAAGACTGGTGCTCTCCCCCAAGCCAGGACGCTGTGCTTCCCTTCGCTGCCTCAGCCCCAGAAGAACAGAGGAAAGGAGGCTGCTGCATGCCAGTCACTACAGGAAGCCAGCTCTTTGTCTTTACATAACCATCTCTATTCTGAGCTTTATGAAAAGTTCATAAAAGGGAGGGAACAGAAAGTCATGGTGACAATGCAACCCAACTCAGAGATGCAGTGTGGTACTCAGCAGTGTTTACCTGCTCCAGTAATTCTGATCCCAGGGCAGAGCACTGAAGATTAGCTCCAGACCTCATTAGGCAGGATAGAATTATGTGGGTTAACAAAGTAATACTCTTGGCTTTCTCTTGCATTTTAAAAGTGGCTTGAGACCTATAAAATCCCTTTGAATTTTATTAAAAGTCTTCCGCAATCATTTTTCATCCGGCAGCCCAGTTGAGCTGAACTAATAAATTAGCATGTTATCTGTGTGGATATCCATTAGAGCTTCAAATGAAGATTATTAGAGCCAAAGAACTAACAATGCCACTTGCAGCTGGGGAGGAAGCAAACTGCTCCACTGAGCAATGGGCACCGAGGATAAGGAAGGAGGGACGCGTCCACCCCGAGAGCCCAGGGGAGATGGGCAGCACGAGGAGGAGCATCTCCAGCTGCCAAAAGGGCAGGCTCTGGCCACCCTGAGCAGACAGCCAGAGGCAGGAAGAGCCAAGCAGGAGCTGCTAGAAGTGAGTCTGTATGAAAGCTTCAGTAAAGGCAGGGAGCCCAGGCACAGGCTGCAGGGTGCTGTGTGGCTAGCGCTGCTCCGCTGCACGCTGCCAGCGCCCGGGCTCACCCTGCAGCAAGCTCAGCACAAGGCAGGGATTTAAAGGAAATGTCATCACATGCTGCCTGGTTCACTGAACCACAGCAGCTTGGTTGTGCTTCCCTGGACTCTCTTCTTTCCCTTAATCAAGACCCTGTTCCAGGGCTCCAGCCACAAACTCACTTCTCAGCCCCCACCTGCATCAACACCAGTCTGACGTTCATGTGGGCACGGGCTGTTCTTTCCCAAAAGAAAAGAGCTCCTGCCTGACCTTGAGCTTCATGATGTGCTACCCAAAGTGAATTTCAAGATACATCTCCAAGCTTCTGCTCTTCCCCTGGGGTCATACAGTCACCATTTTAGTATGTCTTTATTTCCAGCCTTCCTCCTCTTCATCTAATTCTCTTTCACCTCCCACTCCTATCCTTTATTACTCTTCTGTTCTTTTCTAAGAGGAAAATGTTTCTTTATACTCTCAATCTCTGTTCTTTTCCTCCTGTCATTCCCTTCATGTCTCGTCCATGATGATATTTTTGTTCATGCAATAACTAGTTTGCTCTTTCTCCTCTTCCCACTGGGCTACTTTGATCTACTGCTCCTATGTCTGTTTTACACATTCCTTTTCCTCCCTCCAAAGACACATCAGCCTATTTCCCATTCCCTCCTCCTTACTCATCTCTCTTTTCCTGCTCTGATCTATTCTTGCTGCACCAAACTTGTTTCATGTGTAGATGGTTTTAAAACCTGCTCTGCTGCCTGGATGGGCACTACAATAAGTGCTGAAGGATGTGGTCTGTCACTCCAGCCACCCTAAACCAACACAGGATGCCACTTTAACACCCTGCCCTGGCCGTGCTTTAATAAGAACACCACCTGACTTCCAAAGGAAAACCTAACCCAGGGAGCACTGGGGATGATAATCCCTCGGTCACTGCAAGTTCAGCAGATCAAGTTGCAGCACAAACCTGGAAAAGCCCCCAGGGATCTGTCTCGCTGCCTGGATCTTTGGCAGGAAGCGTGCCAACCAACAGGAATGGACTTTTTGTTGTCTGTAATCAAGAAAATCCTCCAATATGAATAAAATTTACTTGCAGCTCCACAGCATTGTGGGAAGAAGAGCTTTTAGACCTGTGTACAGTTACAATAAATCACAGCAACATCTGACATCAAACAGCAGGAGTCTGTTGCCCCCCGGCCCCCACAACGGGAAACAACCTGAGGGTGGAAATTACTCTTCCCCTCCACATGACAGCCACTTATGAGCACTGTCCCCTGCCTGAGAACCTGTCTAAAACCCCAAGCTTTTCCTCCCTTGCCAAACGAGGCATCAGCACTCTCTGCACCTTCTCCTCCTGATGAAAACACATTTCTACCAGATCTGGCCACTTCAGGGAAAGAGAAGGTAACAAATGGCCCAGAAACTGCTGCAGCATCCTCTCCTGAGACAGAAAAATGCTTCCTCGGGGGCAGGCACTGTGAAATGGGGCCTTTTGCAACCAGAACATTTGGACACAGAGCACACACAGCCATTTGGTGCCCAGCAAATGCCTGCTGGGCATCTGGGCTGGCTGCCAGGCCATTTGTCCAGCTGCCTCACCTCTGGGCTGTGATGAGCAGCACTTAATTCAAAGGTTACAACAGAGTGTTTTGGCCACTTCAATTTATAGTACACCATCTCCAGTGATTTCATCAATGCTGTGGAGCTGTGGGACTGGTGCAAACATTGGCATTCTCCTGGAAAGGAGAAAAGAGGCTTGCTGCATTTTCCTTGTTTCAAACTGCAGAATATGGGAACAAAGTTCTGTGCTTGTTGTGCCAGGACTGGTCCATCAGCAGAGCCAGCCCAAGCTAAAAGACCCAGCTGATGGCAAATGAAAAACAGTTCATTTACCAGAGCATTTGCAATGCCAGTCCCAGAAATCTGGCATGGCCTTCTTTTCCCTCAAACCACCACGTGAATCAGACATTTCCAAGATGAAAACTGCAGCAAGGGTCACATTAATGACAGCAACCTGCAAGAGAGCTCTGTGTGCCCTCAAACACCCGTGAAACAGCAAAGTGGCCACAGCCATCTTCGTGTCATTGCAAAGGTTAGGTGCAGGCTGCCCTTTGCATGCCCCAAATCCAGACCTGGGCTGTGTCTGAGCAGGGAATTGGGAGGGAAATTGAGCTGAAGGGAGTCTCGGTGATTGCTCCCTGCACACACAGTGCGTTGTTCCACAGCAGTGGTCTGAAACATTACCCTCTCACAGGGCTGTAACTGCATCACTTAGAGCCATTACACAGGCAAAATACACTTCAGTCTGGCAGCATGGGGTTTGTCTTGAGTTCTTTAGCACAAATAGGAAGAACTAGAAGCCGCATGAACTTCTGTGAGCCCATCCTAAATAATTTCACTGAAATGTAAAGTATCATGCCTAAAGACAGCTCAGTCTCTGGGGCATTAAATTAGCCCATTTACTGAATAAATATAATAATTTCTATGTAGAAGGGAGCACTTCAAGTAGCTGACAAGCATCTATTGCCCCTTCAACATTCAACTGTGCCTGCTGTAATGGGCACAGATCTCCTGCACCCTAGATTCCAGCAGTATGGCCACGTCTCAAATGCTGCAGAGCATCAAAAATGTCACAAGACACCCACATCAGGGCACCTGATTCACTCCCACATGCCCCTGCAACAGCAGGTGATGCAACATGGTAAATCTCAGTGTGGAAAATCCCTCCTCTGCACAATTCCTACCCACTTCTGACCATGAGCTCACCGAGGCCTCAGAGAATCACCTCTGGGTACAAGAACAGTTGACTTAACTACGAAGGCATAATTAATATTAACAATTAATATATGCATGGCTTCAATATTGTATCTATTTGTGTCACCCCTCTGTATGTCTGCTTACCAGTGGTGACCAAATTCTGTCCTTGGAGGTGTGGTGAAAGCCTGTGGGCTCAGATCAGGCTGCAGTCAAGGGCAGCATTTGTTCATAAATTGAAGTGACACAGGTTAATGGAGAAGAAAGATAATTTCGTTGCCTGAATCTGAACAGATCTCATCATATAAGAAAAAAACCTTAATGCAGTGCTGATGGCAAATATAAGTAGATACCTTAATAGCTATCATCACTGCCTGAACCGTATGAACACCTAACGCAATTGCTGGGGTACAGAACAGCTTCTGACCTGCCGAGAACATTTCATTTTGAGCTCAGCAACAGCCACAAACCCCAAGTCCATTGAACCTGCAAAGATGTACACACTGCACATGCAGTGAACTCCTAGCCTTGAGGCCGAATGTTTCCTTATTTGGTGAAAACTGATTCGATTTGTCAGGTGAATAAAATTCTTTATTAAATTTTCCCGGTCGAAACTTTGCCTGTGTATTTCATTTTTTCATTAGAGCGCCGCTGAATTTGTCTGAAGTAGTTAAGAATATTGTAAGTGATACAGCAGTAACAACTGGACCAAGCCACAGCAGAAACCCCCCAGGAGAACACGCTTTGCCTATGGAACTAAACTCTAAATGCTGTTGGTTTCAATTTCTCCCTGCCAGAGGGGAGCAGAAGAGAAATTAGGCTAGAAAGTTTGGGGGTTTTTTAATTTTTAAACAAGAGAGAAAAAAAACCCTCAAAAACACCTCTCCTCACACACACACACACAGAGCCAGAAGGGACAGCACAAATATTTCAGAATTAGCTGTGAAATTTGGCAACAAGCATTGGGGCCAGGCACTGAGCAGAGCTGCCTCTCACCCTCTCCTCTCTGCTCCCCGCTGCCCTCTCCACACCAAACACATCCCATGCCTGGGGAATTAGCTTCAGCTGCCCCAGTCTGATTTCTAATTATGATGCACGATGCACGGAGATAAATTTCCTATGGGATACTCATTATATAGAGCATATGAATGTGCTGTAATCAGGCGTATTTGTTGCTATGGAAAAACACAGCAAGCATGCAGAGCCTTCTGTGTGGCATCTTTAGTGTCCCTGCGCTCGGAGCACTCGGATTCCTTGGCAGCGTGTGGCATAGCAACACGTTATCTGGCATCAAAGCCAGGGACCATGCACATTTCAGCCACAAAACTTGTGGGGTTTTTTAGCCTGCTGTGACTTCAAGGGGTGTGGGATGTAATAAATTTGCATTATTCCCTTTTAAAGCAAAGGGATCAAAGAAATGCATCACAGAAAGCACAAGGTTTAGAGTGCAACCTTTCCCTCCCCTTTCCTAAAGCCTGCTGACTGTCCTCCTCATCCATAGACTGGCCACATCCCTTTCAGGAGGTGAGACAGGATTGCCAGACCTGTATTCACACCTTTACATGCCATGGCTACATAGGGCCAAGTGTTGCTTTCCCTGTGCCCAGGTAAAAGGGGATGAGCCTGAGTAGCACAGGGCAATGTCCAGGTAGGACATGCCATGCTAAAAGGAAAAAAAAACAAACAAACAAAAAAAGGCACTCTGCTTATTAATTAAATCCTGTGTTAATCCCTCCTGCGAGGGCTGGTGGAGGTGGGGAGGGTGCCAAAGCGCAGCTCTCTCTGTGCAACCGAATTAAATGGATCTTGGTGGCACATGGGAACACTCAGCCCGTTTGTTTTATGCCTCCCATACTCTAAAACACTTAACCCCTGGCACCAGAGCACATTCCCTGGGGGCTCACACAGTCTCCATGGAGAGGCAGGACAGCAGCAAAGCCACCTCGCTCCAGAGCCTGCTCCTCCAAAGGGACAGGGAGGCCACTTTCACCTTCTTTAAACAACCCTCATCTCTGCATTGCTGGAGGCTCTGGCCCAGAGACAGCTTCTTCCGAGGTTGTGCTTGATGTGAGAAGTGAGATGGAGAACTGCCTCCACATCTGCATGGCTCACACAGAAGTTCACGAGCTGGGACAGTCTCAGCAGTCCCCTGCTGGCATGGCCAACAACCCACCAGAGAGATGAGGGATCTCCCAGGTACAGCAGGGTCAGTCCTTCTGGTGGACTTTTGCCAGGCTATGTGCATTAAGCTGGGAGCAGGCCAGTTCATACACAGAACACTATAAAATCAGAGTTCCTCACAGTCCAAAGCTCTCAAAATGGTCTGGGACAGATCCTTGGCTTATCTTGCAGCCTGGCTGCCCAGAGTGAGCACAGCTGGTGAGGGACACGACAGCTGAGGGAATCCTCTGGCATTGGTGCCATTCTTGTGCTTATTCTTCTCTGAGCATCTCAGGATATTCCACAAAATCAGATTAATACCATCACTCCTACTCCTTTTGAGGACTGGGAGCTGGAGAGAAAAAACTCAAAAGTTTGTGTTTCATTTTCCTGCTAGCTCCTCCTGGGTTTTGAGGGGGGCACCACACTGTTACCTATGTGCATGTTCAGCACCTCTCACCCCACCCCAATATTCCAGATGGATAATATAAACCTGCTCACTCCATAAAAATTCACCAGCATCTCAAGCTCATATCATATCTCCCTCCTGAACAAGTCCACTGATGAAAACTCTTCTACAAAGAGGCTGTGATATTAAACTAAGCTGACAGCAGGCCAGTGACTGCCACAGTCCCCAGCCCCTGGCAAGCAGCAGGTTAATGGTGAAGTGTTATTCATCCATCTTGAAGGAAAACCATTCAAAACATTGCTGGTTTTGTTAGCACAGCTTTACACAGTGCTTATAAATGAGGAACTTGACAAGAAATGCGAATACACCATTTCTCAAACAAAACACACATAAAAGAGTGAAATTCCCCTCCAGCTTCAAGGCAAAAGTGTCTCATTTGCTGATGCCAAATACTGATTTAAAACACTGACAGACCCAGACCACTAAAACTTCCCGTAATGAACTGTGGTTTTCAGTGTTGGTAAAAAACCTCAAAACACAACAGGAAATGAGGCAAAGGGTTTGTTTTGTTTCCCCTACTGGTGCTTATATAAAGGGGAAATGGTTATTGTTTATTGCTAAATCCATAACTCAGAAAAAAGACCCGATCCTCCCATTCCGCTGCCCCAGCCCCTCCTCGATCCCACCCTCCCACGTGCCCAGGGGAGCTGCACCACTGAACCAGGCACAGGGCTGGGTCCTGCCAGGTGCAAATGAAAGCAGAAGTCTGCTCTCTTTTTTTTTTTTTTTTCCCTGCAAAAACGTTCCAAAGCCACTTTTACTCTGTGTCAGTTGTATATCACCAGCACCACCAGCATCATTACCACTGGGGGCATTGGGTTTAAAAGTTTTTGGTGGCTTTTTGACTCTCTGCTGAAAGGTTTCATAGTTCCACAGGGCTTTTCTTTCCCCAAGCAGAAGAAAGTAACACCCAGAAAGTTTTCTTCCAACTCTGAATTGAGGGTGAATACAAGTATTTGAGGTTGCACTCCCAGTCTCAGGGGCCAATCACACTTCTGGGCTAAGCTGACAAAACTTGAAGCGAAAAATCTGCTTTTTACAATGATTTCTGCCTAAGAACGACAAATAGATAATTTTTAAGAAATACATATAAATATTGCAGACCATTTTCCCCAGCTGCATTCAGATTAGCTATGAATGGAGCCTGCTAAGCAAGGCAGTGTTGGCACACATGTGGCAGAGCAGCTCTCGGCAGCCTTCATCTGCCTCTGTCACGCTGCATTTATTCCCAAAGGACAGCAAACACACAGGACCAGCTCTCTGGAGTGGGGAGTGCTGCTCTCCTGTGAACAGAATTCAGCACGAGCAGCTGTAGAGAGGGAAGAAGAAAAAACCCAAAAATCACTTTGGTTTTGAGGACAGAGTCCAGAGAAAGCGCGGTGAAGATCCCCAAGCTGCATCACTCTGGAGCTCAGCCAGAAGGTGCCATAAATAAGGTCTGGAGGCCAAGATGCATTAGGCAGGCATGAGGACAGTGTTCCCATGAACAGAGATGGCAATCTCTGCCCAGCTGCAAAGGGCTGCAGCTGCTGAATAATTGCTTCAATAGCAGTGGTTTCAGAGAGGGCTTATCAGCCTGCCCCGTCCTGCCCTTGGAGTGGGAGGTTAAGGTCCAGGGACAGAGACAAATTTAGAGGGACAAAGAGATGATAAGTAGAAGGAAGAGGAAGGCCTCTGCTTGCTTCCCATTCCACTTCTAGTTTAGAGAGATAAGGATCCTTTTCTTTTTGTCAGAGCAATAAAAGGGAAATGGATTAACTGTGTTGGCCAGGATTTTCACTGTGGAGCCAAGGGAGGGGGAAGCAGCCAGCTTGGGTTGTGACTCCCTCCTGATATCTGACTGGCATCACTGATACCAACTGTCCTAGAGGGGAGCAAAGCCTCTTCTGAATGGGGATTTGCCTCAATGTAGCTACTTGTTATTTAAGGTTAAAAAAAAAAAATCACTCTTTTGTACTCTTTTGCCAGAGCAGAAGGGAAATTTTTAGCAAACAAACGCAGCACAGATTTATTATCTGGGGCACAGCAGTGAGCTGATGCCACTTTACAGCTTCCAGGTAGCAATGAGCAATGCCCAGCAGCTCAGCACACAGGAGCTCAGCTGTGTCTCTTCTGGCCTGAAAGAAGACACCTTAAGATCCTTAAAAATAAAAAATAAATAAAACCACAGCTTTTAAACCTGCATCCAGCAGTGGTGAGACACAGGCCAGGTAAGTGGGAAGAGAGAACCCAAAAGCTTCAATGAAAAATTCACATTCCCTTCGTTTTCAGGAAGAAAATATCCAGCAGTGCAGTGTGCTAATACAGCACTGCTGTGCTTAGAAGGTACCTCTGCACTGGATTCTCCTCTTGGCAGCAGAATTGCACTCTGATTCTGGGCTAAGGCTTGTGGAGGGACCATGTGCCCTCAGCCGAGGACCTCCCACTTCATTTCAGTGCTGGGAAGGGCACCGTGGAGGGGCACAGCAGCTATCTTAGAGCAGCATTTTTTAGTGGTTATCCGTGGTTACACTCAGTTTTGTCAAACAGTACAGCACTGGGATGATGTCACTTCTTAAACCACAGTTTAGCATAATTCTTAGGTGCCTCATTGAACTCACAGGAAATTAAGCAGATGATTATCTAATCAAGAGCACAAACTGCAATAATTTTCCCTTATCTCCTCATCAGCCTAAGATCTCAAAGCAATTTACAGAATGAGTAAGTCAAGACATGTAGCTGATCTCCGAGGGATGGTACTGTGCCATTCCACAGGGAGGGAAACTGAGGCACAGGAAACAAACCTTCCCATTACACCGACTGCTGCAATGGGAGGACGAAGGGAATTGGGATGGCCCCAAAAGCCTGTGCTGAGGTACAGATAAAAGGGTGGATCAGACCAGGAAAGACCCAAAGAGCAGCAGCAGCTCTGCCCCTCAGGCACACACAAAGTCTCTCTGCCCACAAGAACCGGTCCAACACATGTTCTTCTGGAAATTCATTCCTGCACTGCAGTGTTGACTTAGCAGCCCTGTGCAGCAGGGGAGGGGTGATGGATTCCCATTAATGTGCATCCCGGGAAGCAGGCACATCCCCAGGGGAGCTGCATGATTCATTTTTAATGATACTTCCCCGAGTCTGTAGGCCCCATAAGCCAAGAATTACAAGCCTTGAAAGTCATCATCACTGACTGAGCTGTTGTTGGTGAAGGAGGGTTTCCAGCCCAAGTGGGAGTCGTTACAGCAGAGGGATCATTTTAAACTAAGTGACAAGAATCTATTAGGGGAAGGAAAATTACACTTTTCAACAACTGAAGAAAATAATAAAAAAAAAAAACCAAAACAAAAAACACTTCCTGCCAGAAATTCAGATTCAGAAACAAGACAAGAAGGCAAATTGCTTCCCCCAGTCTACCCGGCGTGGAGCAAACCTACACACATAGGTCAGAGGCCTGGCAAGAGCCTGAGGCTAAACTAATTATTGTGATTTGCTCGTCTTTTGTAATTAATCTAGGAAAGGCTTAAGGCTGTTAGCAGCTTTAAAGAAGTAAATCTGAAGGACCAATTAATTAAGAACAGCAGTGCTTAATGAGGACCTTTTGGTTCTCTCATGTTGATTGTTATATTTGTTGAAAGTTAAGTTTCCGCTGTCTGTCAGATCTTGTCTAGTCTTGTAAAATAGATCTTCTTACTTGGTGCTTAACCACTTGACACTGGAACAAAAGCTTTCGATTACAAAGCAATTTGTGGGGATTATAATGGAATGAGCTACGCCCACACTCCCTGACTTAACAATCAATTTGAAGCAATGTTCAGTTCAACCCAGAAGTCTCAAGGATCCTGAAAACACAGTTTGGATCTCCCGGTTCCTTGCCTCCAGGCTAGACCCCACAGGTGCCCGTGGTGGAGGTAGGTTGAAGCATGCACCTCAAATCCTCTGAAAACAAAGCAGGGATGCACTTTTCCTTATGCATTCTTGTCTCAAACTGGAAATTAAGCACCCATCTTCTTTCTCTCCCTCTCCACATTTTCTGTGGGTCAGCCTGGTGCAAAACCCAGAAGTGAAATTCAGCTGAGCACCCACAGAGGTAAAGACACAGCTCTGTCCTCTCACACCAAACATCCCAGAGCCGACAGCCCAACCACGTCCTGAAGGCGATCCTGCTCCTCACCCCAGGCAAAAGCAGCTGGGTGCAAGAGGAACAAGGAAGACACTGCAGGTGTCACAGAGTTGGGAGGAAAGGTCAGTGCTGGTTCTGCTGTGCTCCTGAACACCCTATGCAATTTTCTCACACACGTGGAAAAATGTTTATTTAACTGGAGGAACAAGTAATTCAACCCAAGAACAAACTTTTTTTTTCCCTTCTGTTAAGATGGATCTATGAACCAGTTCTTCTGTGGGGGAAACATGGACAAACGTTACCTAGAGGCCCTGAGCATCTTAGACAGACCAGCAATTCATCAGCTGAGGGAGGCACCTGCCATTCACAAACACCAGGACCTCTGCCTGTTCTCTGTCCTTATGTAAGATACCCAGAACTGTTTTGTGCTGGAAGGGAGAGACTGGAAAAGGAATAAACACCACTGTGAAAGGAGCAAAGATCAGGTTACCAGCTTACCCCAGGAGTAGTCCTTTGTGAACAGAACTGGACTATTTTGCTTTTCAAGACACAGGAGACATACCCATGCTGTTCTCTTTCAGACACCTTCCCTGTCATCTGTCCCCACAGCCAGCATTTTTCACATGCAGCAAATTAATTTTACATTCTCAGCAGGCATCCCTTCTAGAGACCAGCCAACTTCCTGATATTTTCTGTTCGGCTTTTATATCTGCAGATCTATTTTAAATAAAAAGCTATGTGTTTTACAAAACATGAGTGCCAGTAACACAGAGGAAGAATGTGACATTTTTCTCCCCAGGATATTTTGACTGACACGTGAAAAAGTCTATAATCTTACACAGGCTCAAGCTGCTCATGTTGACATCCAAATGTTTGGTGAAAAAGAACTTGACTGCCTTCCATGAAAGGTGTAGTCTTCTGATTTAGTTTCTTTAGCCCAGAAAAAAAAAATGACCTCAAGCTCTTTCTCAGGGTATTTTATTTTATTCGCCTGTCAAAAATGCAGCAGATGAATTGTGGGTGAATTGACTTTCAACTCCCTAACCAAATCTCCACACAATACCTTGTTTATTTTCATCATGTTCTCATACTACCAGCTGAGCCTGTTCCAAAAGCCACCTCAACTCAGTGCTCAGCATGGTGAAAATGCTCCCTGGCTTTTACAGCTACTTCATCATTAGCTCAGTAGCCTCCTTAGAAGCTCCTCACAGTGATCCCTCCCCATCCCCCTGGAGTACCAGCCACCCCTAAAGACAGGGAGCATCTGACTGGTCTGTGCAAGTGAGAAAGCCTTCCCCCATCCCACAGCACCACTGTGCTGCCCCATCTTGACATTATTCAACTTTAAACTCCTCCCAGACAGCAGAACAAAACTCCAAACGGGAGCTAAAGCAAAACTTTACTTTTTGTATCCTTGTGGTTCTGTACTTGAGTGAAAGCACTCCAGCATCATGACAAAAAAACATCCTCCAAGGGTTTTCTCCCCAAACACTGCAGTGAAAACTCTGTGAGCTTTGAGTCATTGTTTCAGATTTATTGTGTCATCAGAGATTGGTAGAAAGGCAAAATTCACCACTGAGCACTGCAGGCCATGGTAAATCTGCTGGAAATTGGGTCTCTCTGAGCAAAGACCCACAAAATCAACTCTGCCTCCCAACACTGAAGATGTGTTACCAGTGTGAAAGTAGCTAATCTCTCCAGGATTATTACAAACACAGATTTCAAACTGACCCTTGCACTATGTCAGCACTTAAGTTTGTGCCTGTGCCACATCAGCACATAAGACAGGAAATAATATATGAAAGATAAAAAGCTTATTCTGCAGTGCAGGGAAAGATCATCTGTCCGTGCTCCAGCCTAGGTTCCTCTGAATCCAAGTTTTGGGGCTGGGGCAGCTGGTAGTTCACTGTTGCATTGGTGGACTCAGAGTGCTGGATGTGAATCTGTGTCAGCAGGTGTTACCATACTGCACTTCAGAGCCAAGTGAAATCCTGGGGGAAACGCTGGAAGAGGCAGATTGGTTTCTGCTTTGTGCAGATACACAGAAGTTGACTGAGGGAACTGATGGGGAGGGATAAATGCACCTCTTCTGATCCTGGGTTTGGACATGAGTAAGGTAATTCTGAGAAACTGGAAAACTGCAGAGCTAGAAGAGATTGCTGCAGAGTCACAGCAGGGCTAATGCCTGAAAGGACCAGGGCCTTAGGATTAGCTCTGAGCATTTCATGGTCACTTAACTGTGGCTAACCCCAGTTTTGATTTACTTTATGGTAAGGGAAGGAAAAAAAAAAAAAAGTTGTAGGGAGCGGAGAGTTCACTGCAGAGCTGTTAAAAACAGGGCTAGCCTGAGGGATGAGGCTGGCAAAATGCTACTGCTTTATTTAATATTAGTACAAGCACAACTGGGCATTGCTGGACACAACCAGCCTCGGAGCTGCAAGGGCTGGCTGTTTATGTGTGCTCTGAGAGCTGTTTCTTGCAGAGCTCCTGGTCTGAGAAAGCAACTATTTACACACAAGCGTTCCCCTGCTTCGCTCCGTGTCCCCCAGCCCAGCACTGCAGGACTCGGCTCTGACCCAGCCCAGAGCCCCATCCCCTGCCCCAGAGCCAACCTGCTCCTGATCCCAGGTCTTCTGTCAGCCCTCCCAGAGAGCAAGAGCAAACACAACCCGCAGAGAGGAGATAAACACGCAGAGGTGAGGTCAGCAAGTTGTGTCTGTTGATGCAAACCCAAGCAGACAGAACCCTCTGCCACTACACAAACAGGAGCCCTGCCCTGCCTTTTAACTTCACTTTCTACAGGAGACTGGGGCTCTTTTCAGCTCAGAGGCACGAAGGGAAGTATGACCTATGTAGCTGAGTGCAAAAACATTAAACTCACAAAGATATATTTCTTCTTGGCAAAAGGTTTCCCAGAACCCATTTTCCAGCAGATCTCAGCTTGATGAGCAGCAGTTTTGCATACACACACATACCAGGTTTGCAACTTCCCAGCCATAAATGCAAGACAGGCAGAAGGCTGGCAAGGTGGTGATTGCTCTGGCTAGATGGCAACTGGGAAAGGAACAAAAAATCCTGGTCCAGTGAGGTTAATTCCTTGTTTGTTCAGTTCAGCTTGGTAAAGACCATAGCAGCATCTGGCTGCTTCTAAACAGAGAGGACAGAAGTGCATGAATATCTGATTAGCTGAGTATTATCCCTCCAGACCTGGACCTCATCAGCTCTCTAGGTTTGGGATTTCTGCATATTCACTTCAGAGCAGGGCCCTCCTGGGAATGAGGGAGTGCAGCAGTCGCTGGAAACACTGACTCCCTGCAAATCACAAAGCACAAATCATGTTCTTCCCATGATTCAGAGTAAATAAAAGTCTAGTAAGATAATCAGGAAGGGAACATCTAAATGCTGCCTGTCTTGTGCAGGACAAGAACACTTGCTTGGAAGCAATCAGAAGATGCTTGATAACAAGTTTGCAGCTCTGTCACTGGTGACCTATCAGTCTCCTCACATGTGAAGATGGATGTCAAGGCTGAGCCATTGTGTATTCTTGAGATACAAAGGAGAATACTTTGAAAAGTGGTCCCAGAGCACTCCAGTCATCACCATGAGATGAGGTACAATAAGACATGTGAAAAGCTGTGGCAGTTGTTTTATGCCTCATATGTGTCTTTGTGAATAGCGGCTTCAGTAATTTATGTTCCTGGTTGAAAAGCTTTTTGTAGCCTTAATACACAGAGTGGTTAACCCTTCTACTCCTCAGCTCAAGAATCTGTACAAGTCACGGAAGACAAATAGCACCATCCTTGGCTCCATCTCAAGCATCTTTTTTTACATCTACACACTGACATCCCTTATTTTCCAGGCACGTAGACTGGCTGCAACCCTGAAGCACAGAAGACACTTCAGGATACTTCTTTTAGGGTATCAACATGTGACTTTACTCTTCTGCCACCTACCCCTCCCTCAATATCCTTTGTTTTGTTCCTTTGGTGCTCCATCCTCCCCTTCCTGAGGAATCCACCTTTTCCCTTTGCTGCCTGTACATACCCTGCCACCCAATCCTTCCTGCAAACCTTTTGCAAGGGATCAATTCTCTACAGATCAATTCAACACAATTCCCAGTCTTTTTGGGGAAGCACAGGTTTTTCAGAATGACTTCTAAAAATCATATCAAGATACAAAGAAACCCCAGTTGCACCCAGCAGCAACTCACACTTTTTAGCTGGTAGGATCTCAACAGAAGCACTTGCAGTGGTTTTGCTTGTGTGTGCACAGGCATAAAATGCAGGAGATGGTTAAGAAAACATCACTCAAAATAAGCATCACACAAAACACGAACAGAGAGGATAACTCCTTGTAATAACATCAGTAAAACAAGAATTTTCAGTGCCATATTGCTGTAAAACAAACAAAAAACCCCCCCTATCTTTACCTTGTAAAGGGCACTACCTCTTGCCTCATTTCCTCTCTCCACCCTCAGCCTGCACTGGCCTGTGCCCAACTCTATGGGGCTGAGAGAGTCAACAAAACCCTCAAAGAGAGGGACACAAGCTGCACTGAGACCCTCTAAGGTGTTGACATGTCTGCAGGAGAAAGTGGTGCTGCCTCTGTTGCATCCTGCAGCCACCGCATGTCACTGTTAAGACAGAATGGCAGTGAGTGACAGGGACTTCTAGGGAAGGCTCCAAACTTCTCCTGGAGATGGACCCCACAGCCCTCAAGAGCTGCCCCCCAGTTGTACCTCAGCCAGCCCCACTCTCCTGACACAAGTGCAGCATTTGGGCAAAAGATGAAAGCAGCAACAGAAGGAAAACACATGCTTGGAAGAGGGAAAAGGTGGGAGAATAGATATGAGAAAAAGGATACCACAGGGAAGGACAAAGAGCAGTGACTAAAGATCACTTGCAAGCAGAGCTAAGCTAGGTCATTGCCTCTGCCAGTATCTATCAGCAATGAGGTCCTTATGAATTTCACAACCATACCTATTTTAATACTAACAAAAAATCCCAAAAACCTTGAGTGTGCCCAAAATTAATAGCAGTTAAATAGGGACCAGCTCTTGCCAGACGCTTTGCTGGTGCCTTGGCAGCCCATCAGAAGCACAGCTCTCAGCAGCACAGGCTAAAAAAGCCCTTTTCAGAATCCTTCCCTTCTGCTCCTGCAGCCACAGGAGACCTTTTGCTCCAGTGCAGGTTCTGGAGCATCTTGTGCTTGGCCTTGTGTGCTGGCCTCATCTCTGGTTATGAGATCTGGGAGACTCATTTGAGATTAAAAAAAGGACTAAAGATTAGGTGTTCTGTAATTTAGTACTTCCTTCGCCTGCTTTATGTTTAGCAGCTTTTGGCAGAGGAAAGGAACAGCAGCAGCCAAGATGGGCTCTCTGTGAATCCACACAACCTAACCAGAAACAAGAGCATATACTTGACTCTAGCTAGCAAGAGAACTTTCATCCAGGGTCCCTTTCCAAACACTACACTTGCATTCATTTTGCCATCAAGCCATGTGGTTGTTTAACTAGACTCATGGAAAACACATTAAAAAATAAACCATAGAGCAGATCCAGATGTTTTGAAATGCTAAACTTAGTGCCTCACACTCTTCCCTCCTCATCCAGCTTAAAAAAAATTCCTGAAAAACTCAAAAGCATTCCTGAGCTGGTTTGTCATGAGCCATTACTTCATACTAAAAAGTATACTCTAGCACAGATTTAAATAATCAATCTTTTAGCCATAAACACAATTACCAAAACACTTTGAAGGTTTGGATCAACTTCATGAAAGGATAAAAATTCTTTGCTCTCTCTCTTACTTTAAATAAGACTCTTGTTTCCAATAAAAGTTGCTTTGCACATTGAAAATATAGCAGAGAAGCAGGATGATATCCCCGAGTTCCAACCTCAAGATGATGCAGCAGGCAAGGAAGGCTCGAAGAGAGGAAGGCAAAGGCACTTCACACATGATTTTCAAGGTGTTAAGCACAAAGCAGGAGAAATGGAGCTCAACAGCACTGCCCTGCTGTAACACCCTCAAAATGGGAAAGAAGAAAACAAATTTTCACTAGCTCTACTTAGCTCTGCAGTCAGCTGCCATTTCCATGTTACTCCTTTGTCCCACTCCTCCTACGTTTTATTTCCAAGGCAAAGATTTTTAACCTGATCTCGTTCCCTCGAGCTGGCCAGGAACCTCCTCAATTCCCTCCCCACACCACATGTCAGACTCTTAATTTAAATAGCTGCCAGGCCAGTATCAGTTACATCATTTTTCCCCCCTTCTTTTCCAGGTATTCTTCTAATGGCTCCTAAGCTCTCTCCCAGAATATTTCCTACAGCTTTCAGGCAGTCTGAGAAACAATGGAGATCACAATCTATTTTTTATAATCCAAGATGTGGTAATTGAAGCCTTACATCCCTGAAAAGCAGTTGAGGGTTGTTCACTGGATGAATGTCAAGTGCATGAGTACATCCAGCCTTACATTCAGCCATGAAAAGCTTTACTGGGAAAGACATTAAGCCTAGGTCACCAAGATGAGACAAGTGAGGTGATGGCCACCCTCTGTGTCCCTCAGGCCCAGTTTTCAGGTTTATTTATGCACAAATACCAAGAATGAATGAGTCAACATGTCCAGGTGCTTTTGAGAATGCCCTTAAGGTACTCATCACCAGCTATAAGCACTTCACTACCCCTGAAGCCTTGATCCACAAGCTCTCCTTTACATATGGAGCACAGAAACCCCATAAGCCACCCAAACTTCCTAAAAAAATGAGGTGTTTTTAGTCAGTGGAATGGTCTTTGCTTCAAAATCATCCACTGAGAAACATAAAAAAGACAGGAAAGTTGTATTTTTTCTAATAAATCTTGAATCAAAATTGTCACTAGAGTATTCCTAACATCAAAACTCTGGTCATGGCTGTGCATCCTCTCTGCACCTCCTCTCCCTCTCTCGCCCAACCCACTTGGTGGTGCCACTTTATCCAGACCAGTTTGTGGTCAGTGTAAATCTTACATGCATCACTGAAGACTTCCCCAATAGATTTTTAGTTAAAAACAAAGGATCTGGGCCTTTGAGACTTATCTTAACTACACGTTGCAGATCAGCTTTAAAATCAGTCCAAAACATTTGGAAACTGTTACAGTCCGCTGGCTCCGTAATTATAAAAAGCTGAAATTACTTTGAAGCTTCATTTAGGGAAGACTAATGCTGCAATTACTCAGCAGAGCCCTTTGCAGCCTGATTATCAATGAGGGCTGCACGTTCCCATCATCCGTGCACAACCTGAGCCCCAGAAGGGCAGGACAGCCCCGTCCCCCCAGGCACCCCTCGTTAATGTGCTCCCCCCATCCCCAATAAAACAACCTGCTATCAACCAGGAAAATAATATATTGAGTGCTGGTTTAATTGTAATTTACAGTTTCCTCGTAAAGCAGCACATGCAAGAGGGCACTGTGAAAAGCTGGAATGTTTTCCAGAAGAAGGCAGCAAACTGTGGCTGCGCTGTATGGGAGTGATTAGCACCTGCCTGTCGCCACAAAGCAGCAAAGCCCACAAACCATGAGCTCAGCTTTTGGCCAAATGCAGAGACTGAAAGGCCTTCAAGTTTTCCTGGGCAATAAATCCAGTGATTACTGAGATTATATTAACTCAAATTAACTCCCAACATGTTTGGGGGTTTTTTGTCTTTTTTTTTTTTTTTTTTTTTTTTTTGTAGCAGCACAAACAGCCCTACTCAGATCTTACCCAGTTGGGCACAAGGCTGAAAGGTATTGCTTCCTGTGGGCAGAAGAGATGAGTCACACAGGAAAACCTGACCCTATGACCTCTACTCTACTCACATGAGTAGACCCTGAGCCTGATTAATCTGCTCAGCAATCAAGACCTCTCAAATTTTACAAGTGTTTGTGATGAAAAAAAACTCTTTCATTAAAAATCACAACTTTTCTCTCCAAATGTTTTTCTTTAAATACATACACATACACGCAAAAGTAGATTCATTCTGCCAGCAGACAACTTTTTAGCAATTTACTGACAAGCAAATAGTTTTGCCAGACACTTAAGCAAAATGAAAAATACAGTTTAAAATAATTCCTGTGTAAAAGCAGCAGTTTGTTCTTTTGGAGGGCTGGGTTGTCTCGGCTTGGGTTTCAGTTGTGTTTTGTTTAGTTTTCTCTTTGTTTGTTGTTAGTTTTTTTGGTTTTTTTACTCTGTTTGACTCATTTTAATTACAAAGTGAACTACGAGAGTAAAGATTGCAAAATTAAGGTCCTTGAGTTGTTTGGTCGCTTGTAGCAAAACAACACTACAATCAGGAGGATTATTCTTCCCCAAGATGAAGATGCTGTGCAAGGGTCACCATGAGCGCTGGTGCACCCAGCTGACAATGGGGGGAAAAAAAAGTAAAATAGAAGAGTTGCTGCTATGGTAAAAGTGCTGGTTAGACACAGACAGGGCTCTGAAACCAGGCAGAACCATCAGGCTTCTCTCACAAATACACAGAGGCAGTGAGGATGATGAAGGCAACCTCCCACCCAGTCCCTTCTCGCCGCTTTGGTTCCACTCCTTACAGACACGCAGCCTTTTCCCATCGGTGGGGCTGTGTGGGCATGGCAAGAAGGCCCTAAATTCTTGTCTCTTGGTTAATATTGCCTGCCTGGGAGAGCAGAAAATGTTCTTCTGCCTATCAGTGCCAGGGAGATGATGAGCTCTGCGGGAAAAAGAACAACAGCCATCTCCATCTCGCAGCACCTGCAGGGAGCTGGGGGAACACCTGGCACCAGCCTCGGGGCTGCTGCTGTTCTCTACACAACTGAGCCCTTCCCAGCAGCAGCTGTGTGACTGCAGCACGCCCGGGCTTCAGCACCCAACCAGACCCCCAGACAGAAAGCACTTCTGCCAGCACACCGTGGCCCCAACACCGCTGCAAACATCCCTGGAACAGCATCCCTGGAACAGCACCCCCGGAACAGCACCCCCGGAACAGCATCCCTGGAACAGCACCCCTGAACCCCTGCAGCTCCGAGGAGGGCTCGGGCAGACAGGGCGGTGCCGCACGTCTTCAACCAGACACCACCTGGGAAAAGAATAAAAGGTAGTACTTTCTCCTTGGGTAATACTGACACTTTCACTTAATTAAAAGCCTTTAATAGGCATGTCCCTCCCTCACACCTCCCTGTTAGCAGACAGCATATTCAGAGCAGGAAGATTAACAACTTTTTTGCTACTTTGATGTTACCCAGAACAAATTAAAGAGTAAATGAATCTAGCCAGTCACTTCTCAAGTACAATGCCTTTTGTGTTACGTTACTAGTTGGTATTTTTTTCTTGTAGCCTGACACCCAAACTAGAAAGCAATCGGATAGCTGTGTGTTTACAGCATTCAGACCTGCATTAGTGTAAACCTGTCTTGGAGCTTTGACTCAAAGCCATGAAGACACAGGTATGTGAGGAGAGGGAATAATGTCCTTGTTATGCAAATCGAGATCACTGGCTTAGAGCTCTGTTCACCTCAGGGGCTCCTTTCAATGCCATGTCCTGTTTGGTAACTTGACTTTGAACCAGAACTGATACAGCACCACAGCAAACACAAAGTCAGCCCGAATATCCCTGAGCACAGAGATCCCACGTCCCCTCTGGGCCCCAGCTCCTGTGCTGGAACACCCTCCTGGGGAAAAATAATTAACTAAACAACAGCAGTTCTCATACTGTAAGGTCAGCGAGAGAATTTGACTGATAATCTTTTATCAAATGTGCAATCTGAAGCAGCAGTGGTGCGACTGCATTTCTGCCCGAACCCCCGACCTCTGCTGAGAACAGACACACAAGAGAGGAAGAGAAACCTTTTCAGGAGCATCTTTGCTTGCTGCCCATTTGGTTGCTGAGGGGTAGGTTGTTCCTCTCCCTTCCCTTGGAAGCAAGCTGTTGTTTCACTCCTCCGAAAAAGCTGTTGGTGTGGCAAACTCAGCACTGAGATGCAGAGTTCAGCAGTTCACAGAGGGAGCTGTGAAGCAGCCCAGAGACAGCTCCTGCAGAAGTGACTGCTCAGCCTGTGTCTATTAAAAACCTTCCCCAGAGCTGCTCACTCTCCACACAGGTTTTTAGGTGCTGCTTTCCTCCCCTGACAGAAGTGCAGCTTGTAAACTGGGAACTGCAGCTACTCCTCTTAAAAGGCTTCTTACCGTAAGCTGAGCCACACTGTTCCTCTCTGAATATTTTATCTGTTCCTAGCAGAGGAAAACTGGCTGCTTCCCTTTGTCTTCCTGTGTTGACCAGAAAAATGAAGAAACAGGGTGAAGTACCTCCCCAGCAGCAGCACAGCCACATCACCAGGAACCAAAACCCCCAGTTCAAGCCAAGTTTTTTCAGAAAGCCCATATTTATGGGCTCAGCAGGCCCATGTCTGCCTCCCTCTGCCCATCTCCAAGCTCTCAGACAGGATGCCCAAACAGGCATCACACCCAGATCCAACAGCCCTCTCAGCCCTGCAACCTCCCATGGTTTTCCTTGTCTCTCTGCAGGGCAGATGCCACTCACCAGGGCCAGGAAACTGTACCCCTATCACATTTCCTCTTCTCTGTATAAAGTCACAATCCCTCCCTCCCAAAGGCAACCATGAGACTACAGTAAAGCTTGAAAATGAAAAAGCCTATAAAAGGTACAATAATTAAAATTCCGTTTTAATTCCTCTGCACAGGGGAAGGAGACGAGGTCCCCAGCACACGTTCTCCCACTGCCACAACAGTCCGTGCATTGTGTTATAAAATTTTTTCAGTGCCATTTATTTTTATTTGGCCTGTGAAATACTTTGGGGAAGGCCTCCTTGTAAATGGCCCATAAAGTTTGACAGGAACTAAACCTCCTACTGTTTTTGTGACTGATATAAAAGAGAACCAGCTCAGTTGGCACCCTTAATGCATGTTTTATGGGAAAAGGAAGACTGTCCCCTGCACAGGCAGTCAGTTCCCGAGCAGGCTGAGTTCAAGCCTCTAAGCATCTTTTGTGGCCTTTTACGAGGTAAGGCTTTCCCTATAAAGTTCAGGCCTCACCACAAACCCACTTCCCTCTGGGCTCATCCATTAATAAGCACTTTCATTAAAATTCTACCTTTCTTAGAGAAACAGCCGAGCTAATTTAGCAGGAAATTGACTTTCCCCGTCGCCCGCGCGTTCCAGTGCGGCGACAGCGGCCAGCGCTGCCCAGAGCCATCCTGCCAGCAGCATTTCTCCCTCCTGCACCCATCTGCAAAAGCCACGGGGCTCCCTGCAGGCTTTGGGGGAAGAGGAAATGGGGCAGTCACTCAGAAGATGCAGCTGCTTTCAGAGAAACACTGGGAAGAGGTTGATCCCTTGCATGCTCAGCAGCCTCAGGAACAGCGATGAAACCCCAGGACTGGGTGCAAACAGCAGTGGGTTATGGGTGCAGTCAAAAACACAGAAGATTGTGCTGGTTTGGCCAAATTTGGAGGAGAATATCCTCAGAGGGAAGGCAGCTTAAAACCACCCCTCCTCCCACCAGGTTCAGGAAAAAAAAGAAATTTTCCCCTTGAGGAAAGTGAAAGAGATAAAAACTATTTATTTAACAAACACATAGAAAAGGATAATAATGCTAAATAATAAAATCTCTCACTGTGGAGAGAAACCTGGGAAGATTTCAGAGTCCTTCTGTAGGTGTAGGTCCCTCTCCCTCCTCGGAGCTGGGTAGGTGTGAGCCCCCTCCCAGGGCCTCAGAAGAAAATCCTCATGGTGTGTTCTGATGTTGTGGAACAGTCCAGAAGAGAAGAAGAAGGGGAAAAAACCCAAAAGTCCCAGGAAAAAAAACAGTTCAACTCTCCAGAAGAAAAAAAAAAAGAGCCAAGAGCTGGCTGGAAAGCCAGGGGTGCTTCTCCACAGCAGAACGCCGAGGAGAGTGTGTCTGTGTCCTTGGACAATGGTTTTGAAAAGTTCACTCGGTATTTTTTCTCTTCCCCCTCTCAGGCTCAGTTTAAAGGCACAGAAAGGCACAAAAATTGATTTCTGGGCATGGAGCAGCGATGGGGATACACATCATAAAGCCACTCCAAGACCAAGATGCACAGCAGGAGGAGATCTGCTTAAGGGGGATTAAGTGCAGGACAGGGTCACACAGACTGTGGGCACAGATCTGGCTCTCAGTCCATGACACGCAGTCATCCTTCTCCTGAGGTGTTACTACACTACCAAAAGATCAGTCCTATAGAAATAAAGGATAACACCAACCTCCTGAGACAGACTGCATTCCAGAAAATAAATTTCATCATCATGCCAATACCTTCTGGGCAGAGTTCATTAAATACATTATATGTATCCTGTATATTGGCAAACTTAAAAGAATTAAGAACTTTTGGCTTTATTGTAAAAATCCATTTCATTCTCTTTTGGCTTCCAAGACAGGCTTTCAGGTGGAAGGCTGTACATAACACCACTGTATTTAGAAATGAGAAATCAGAAAAGACACTGACTCCATCTGTCCTTAAAAAAAAACACAGCATAAAAAATTCTATATGAATTTATTCTGCATTCTAGTGAGGTATCTCTCTGCATTTCACAAGAAAGTGTCCAGGGAAAGTGACAGGTTTATTTTTAGCCTTTCTTTAATCTTTGCGGAGTATGGCAGCAGATTGCAACCCATCATGAGTGTCCCAAACTAGGCTGAGATATGCTGCTGAAAAAGAATGGGTTTAGATTGACTGTCATACTGCAAAGATATGGAGATGTTCTTAACAACCAGCCCCACTCCAGCTATAAGAAATTTGATCATATGCATTTCATTCTCAGTGTCACATATAAGTGGGAGATACATTTGTCACTGGATAATACATTCAGAATTAACAAGAAGAACTTGTCAGGTTTTGGCTGCAACCACTGAAGCTAAAGCCTAGAGCGAAATAAACTGTCAGATCAGAGCTTTGTTAAAAGGATTAAACCCATTCTTAAGGGTGGAGCTGTGGAAAAGCTTTTAAGCTTTATACTTACACCTGAAAGGTTTTAAACCAGGTTTCTAAAAAAGACTGACACAAACCAAATGTTTTAAAAAAACAGCAGCTGACCTGGCCTCGGGAGCAGGACCATCTCCAGGATGATCAGCTGTGCTGTGAGCCAGGCACGGAGCACACGCTGCCGAGGAGCCCTGGATCCGTCAGGCCGGCGCTAATTATTGGCCACATTTTTTGGCATCTGCTCAAGTTGCTGTAGAATCAGTAACTGTTTTGTGGGTTAGTCTCATTACAGACCTACTACAGTAATTGATTTGCACAGTGGCCATGTGGTAACTCATAAAACTTTTCACAGGAGTCCCAGTTCTGCAAATATTTCCTCCTGCACTTACGGGGAACAAAGCACCCTCTGGAAGGCAGCGAGTTCAGCCACACTCCCAGCCTGCACGGAAGCACTGGGAGGGTCAGACCATTGCAGTGCAGCCTTTATGCAACCAGGAAAAAACTCTTTTCCTGCATTCAATTAGTTGCAAAATTGCACTACATGATACCCTTGCAAATGAAGTTGGTGTTACCACCCCGCTGCCTCGGCAGCTGGGGAGGCAGGGCTGTGACTCAGAGGTGCAGGGAGCTGCTCAAGGTCACACAGTAGCTCAGTCATAAATAGCACCCAGGTGCCCAGCTCTGAGCTTCCTCACGCTGCTTCTGCAGTATTTTGGGAGCATAACTTTAGCTGCAAACAGGTTTTGAGCCCACTCAGGGTTTGGCCTGCCCTGTGTCTGCTTCAGGACAACAAACAGCTCAAGCTCTGCAGCAGGGAGGCTGATGGACACCAAAGCAGCTCATGCTCAAGGTGGGGGCGGCTGCTGCACTGTCAGGGTCAGCCCTACACAGGTCCAAGAAAAGTGCATCAAGAGGGTCATTTGGAAGGAAGTGAAAAGCTGAATCTGCAAGTAAAAACGTCCTTCTACAGCTCCAACAAGTACATCTCCCACCAAGCAGGCCACAACTCCAGCTGTCAGATGAAAAGCTCCGCTATTACACGTAACCTGTAGGCAAAATCTTCCCAGCACCCAAGTAACCTCCAAAACTTCTGCACCCAGAATCAGCCATTGACCAAGGCCAGCCTGGAGAGGACCAGCTTCCAACACCTGTTCTAGTGAAAGATGTCTCTGCCCATGGCAGGAGGATTGGAACTCTGTGATCCTTAATGTCCCTTCCCACCCAATAAAATCAATATTACATCACAATTGTATTGTGATCAATAAAATACAAAATCGGGTCCTTCTAATGCCTTACAGAGCCCAGGTACTCAGAGGATGAGGATGACCTTTTCCTCACCTATTTGGTCTCAAGGCAAGATTATTGGGCTCTGCAGCTGTGGGAGCTTGTGGGAGTTGAGCTTTACAGGACTGGACCCCAAGAAAGAAGGGGGCATCAGCTGCAGACCCTCCAACCCAAGGACAAAGAGCTGGAGTGAGCCTGCATCATGCAAGCCAGATGTTTGGCCAAAAGTGCCATAAAATGAATGCTGATAAGATTAAAGTTTAGTGATTCTGAGAGACACCAGGTAGACCTTTGACGCTGTTAATGGGATCACAAAGAGCTAAAGTCTTAATTTCATTATGGAATTGGTACAGTCATCTAGGAACGTGAGCAAGTCTGTTAAATTCTCTGTGTCTCTCTGGCACACATTAGGATGGGTGTCTATTGACTTCATCCATGCAGGTTATCAGGCCATCAGAGCACAGCCTGTTGCTCAGCAGTGCAACCCCCACCACAGCTGCAAACCTGCAGCTGATGGCCTTGGACAGCCAGCTCGTATTTAATGCTGGCCTCTGTGGGGTGTGGACATTACTAAATCATTTTAAGGAATATGTGCAGGAATTTTAAAGCAAGGAATTCTTGTCTCACCTTTGAAGCCAGTTTTGGTTCCAAAAGGCTCATTTTGCCCCACCTGGGAGGAAAAGCATCACGGCTTTTCTAGTGATCAAACCAAGCTCTGCAACCTCCCAAACACCTTTAATCATTGTGTACCACAACTGTGCAGCACCACTCCCTGTGTGAAACTCTGCTCTCACCCCTCCTGCCTTTCACACCAGCCTGCTTTAGAGCCAGGTTGATTCTTGGTTTTTTTAATATTTGAACTCAATTGTGGTAAGCATTGTACACTCACTGAAATACCAATATACCCCTGGCCACCATTCCTGCGAGGTAATTAAGTTTGTTGCTTTGGGAAAAAAAAAATAAGAAAAAGAAAGAAAGCAAATAAAATAAAAAGTGTAATTATGGTTTAGAGAGCACTGGTCTCAATTTTTCTGTTCTCAAAAGTCCTCTAGGGAGACAAAGAATGAGCGCTACTTATTGATTTCATCCTCCTAATACTCACACACAAGTCTTGCTGGAAAACAGGATCCCTTGCTAGAAATCATCGCTGTCCTCAGCTCCCCCAGGGAAACCGGGAGAGGGAAACACAACTGAAGGCACTTGAGTTGAAAAGGGAAAAAAATAGAGGAGAGGAAAAAAAAAAA
>VXAC01001621.1:1382415-1399437 GCA_013399225.1 Rhipidura dahli
AAAAAAAGAGGGCAACAGTTTCAGCTTTCATTATAAGCACTGTTATATCAACAATGGCTGGGGAACAAAGGAAGCCATTTCCACTAGTTCCTGCTTCAATTAGTTATTTGAACTAGTGAAGATTGTGCCACTTTATCTCCCCCTTGTAACATAATCATTGTATTTTACATCTCATGAGAAAAAAGGCCTGCCAGAGGACGTTATCTGGCTCTGGGTCATACATCACAGCAGATAACATCGTTATTCATGTCAAAAGGGATGATCAAGGTCTTCCTGTTTTATCAGCGATTAGCCAGGAAAGAAAAGCTGCTGCTGCTGCTGGCCGGGAGCCAGGCTCTGTGCAAATCACAGGAGCGGTCCTTGCAAGCCATGCCGATGCCGGCTGAAGGGAAGGCGCCGAGCAGCAGCAGCAGCGGGAGATCTCCGGGCAGGGAGGCTCGGACCCCGCTCCCGCCCCGCGGCCCCGGCACCGCCGCCCCCTCTCTGCAGCGAGGCGGGGGGAGCTGGCAGCCGAGCCCGGCTTTTAGCAACTTGGGCTAGTCCGGGAGGCACCCAAGTCCCTTGGGAAGGAGCCAGACTGTCCTCTCACCCCCACATGCCCTCACCTTGGCTGTTGCCATCGGTGCTTCCCTGCATCTGCTGTTTGCACCGCTCATCCTGCCCTCAGACGGCTCTGCGGTAAAGCTGGGGCACAGCTCAGCCTCCGGCTCTGCCACTCGCTGAATTATTCCACTTCCCGAGCACTTTCCCTTGAGCTCAGGGCTCTTCACTCCTGAATACTTAGCATATTCCCATTTTCAGCATCTCGAGCAGTTTACCTACTATCTGAGAGCAACAGTAAAACCTACACACCTTATCTCAGCTACAAGCCCAAAGGGAGTGAGAATTCAGTGCCTCGTGCCTCCAACAGTAACAAAAAGGAGAAAACCGCTGCCATTTGAAAAATACACCGTGTTGAACTACAGAGGTAAATTCCATGGTGGCTTCCTGGAGCGGCTGAGCTTTATGTGCCTGATGCGGGGTTCATTGAACCAAGAAAGCCTTTCCACCCACTTGCTGAGCTCCAGCACCGTGTCCTTTGGCAGTAACGCAGCACCATGGAAATACAGAGCCCCAAATCACCAGGCAAGACTCATCCGAGCAGGGCTTTACTGCTTTCTGCCACCCAGCTGGAAATAGAGAAGTCCATTCACCATCGTTACTCTCATAAAGCATGTAGAAGATCCTGTGCATGAGCCGGGTAATTCTTTTCAGAGCAAACCTATACGAGTTCTCAGTGTTGCTAAAATGCAAAAATAAAACTCATTGTTGTGATTAACAAGCACAGAAGCCCATAAGGGATACACAAGTTCCTGCTGTGGGGAAAGGAAAAATTCTTTAGAGTGCATGCTTGGGATAGATGCATTTTGCAGGTTTAGAAAATCTTCCCAGATTATCTATCATAGGCCAGAGATGAGGAAATACAGACAGGAACTGCTGTATCAAAACACTCCAATAGTTATTCCAACAAGTTAGCCCAGCTCAGAGCCCAACATGCAATTGTGCCGTTGTAGCAGCCAGTCTGAAACTGGAATAGTGTTAATAGCAAAACTAAAGCGTGAACCAAAAGCTATCAAACACTGCCATACATTAAAAATAACAACAAAAGAAACCTGAGACCAAGTGCCATTTCCTTTCAAAAGGAGATAAAATTAAAAATGACTCAGCAACTGTGAGTCAGGACAGGAAACTTGTCCCGGAGCCAGCGATTGTAGCTCCAGTGGAAATGGGCACAAGGGCTGTGCATTGCTGTCGCTGGTGTGCTCCTCCTGGCCTCAAACACAACGCGTGACCCGTCTGCAGAGCTGCCGAGGACGAGCTCACCAACAGAGAGCTTCACAGAGTCAGATGTTCCTCCAGAGGAGTTATGAAGAGGAAACATAACTGCTCAGACAGACCGCAGAAACAAGCCCGGTTAAGCCAACGCAGCTGGGGCGCTCTCAGGTCACACAGTTCAACTGAAAAACAGCAAGTTTGGGGCACAGGTTTTTTGGAGAAGGGGCTGTGCTGGAAGGCTGGAAGAACTTTCCTCCTGCCCACCCACAATGCTGAGGTGATGATGTACAGCAACTGTCCCCCAAAGGGTAACCTGAGCCTTGTCACCCTCCCGAGTGTGGGCACAAAAGGATTGGGACTGTGGGACACCTTGTCTGAGCAGCTGAGACAGCTGAGCCATCCCAGCTCTTACAGCAGAGCCATGGCTTGGGATTGCCTCAAAAAAGTCATGAAAGCAGAGCTGGAAGCAGCACCACTAGAGCTTAAGGTACTCCAGTGCCCCTCCTGCTCCCCACAGCACCACGAGCAGCAGCTCCTTGCTGCCTCTGCATCTTGGGATGCTCTTCACTGCCTTGCCATGCCCAGGACCAGGGGGAATCTCCACTGCAGCTTGGCTCAAACTCAGCTGATGCCCCAGCTGCTCATGAGGCGAGTCATGGGAAGCTGAGCTGTACACAGGGAAGTCACCAGCACTGCCACCATCAAGACTTAAACTGACAATGGGGCTTCCACCCACAGGCATCCTGGGCAAAAATACTCAGCCCTCATGATCTCCAGTTACTAGATATCATGGGATCCAAACTGGAAAAGGCTGGCAAATAAATCCATGAGTGGTTAGCAAACCCTGTACTGCTCTTTTGGAGCAAGAGCCAGGAGATCACTATCTAGGCAGAAGAATTCATAAAGTTTTACTACAGAGATCATATAAGCCCTGAAACCTTTATAATAAAGCAATTGTAATTACAGAGTATTATTATTTTTTAAATCAAGCGTTTCAAGTACCAGGTATTTAAAAACACAGTTGCACAAGCTGCCAAAGAGGAATCAAGCAAAATATGTACTCTCCCAGTAATTAACATGTATTAGGGGTAATTTGCATGCAATCCCTCATCAGATCTAGAAATGCCAACCCTGAACAACTGCCCAGTTTGTCCCTTGGGCATACTAGCCTTGCTCATATCCTGTCAAACCTCACAGACCTCAAAAGACCAGCAGAAAGAGCTGGTACTTGCTGCCACAGGAGGATCCTTATCGAGCCTGTGGCAAACTCCTCATGGAGCACAGCAGCAGCAGCTACAAAGCAAACCCCATATCTGAGCTCTATTAATTAGCTGATACATCTTGAGTTTATTCTAATCTTCTCCTCTTCAAAGGTGGTCCAGACCATCCCTCTGGTGAGTCCTCACAGGAAGCAAAGCCTCCCTTGCAGGATTTTCCCACCAGCCCTGGAGCAGTTTTCCCACAGCCTCAGCCCTGCACATCCCACCAGGAGCACCCCTGCCCCCAGAGGAGCCCCACAGCCCCCAGTGACTGGGGTCAGCACAGCTGCTGGGGGATCTCCAGGAGCTGAGCCAGGAGCACTGAGCTGGATGTAACCTGGCAGGGCCAGCCCGAGTGCAAAACCAGCCCTGATCCAAGCTGGGTGGGTCTGTCACAGATAACTGCTCCTACACCCACCCCAGGAAAGCTTTCTGGGGCTGAGTAATGGATATTAAAATACCAGGGAGATGAAATCCATCTGCAAGTGCTTCTCGTGGAAGCATTGTGCACTTCAGAAACCATATACACTGCTCCAAGCCAAAAGTGTTATTTTGCATGGGCTATACCACATGGATATTTTTATTACTACACTTCATAAAATATTTCTGAAGTTTCCTGGAAGATACTGTTTCACATGCCACCAACAAACACAAGGCTTGCTCCAAGCAACTCCTGACACATATGCAGAGGAAAAGAAAAACAAATAATCACCTAGAGCTTTTTCATAAACCATATCTCTCATGCACTGCAGAGATAAGAGCCACGACTCGTGATGGATGGGGCTGTTGCTGGAGTCCCACTCATGCAGAGCTTTCCCTGAAAACCACACACTCACTCCATCTGGGGTTTTCTTGGATCTCTCCAGCAGTGTAGGACAGTTTCCCACACAAGTTTCCAGATGCACCCTGCCAGCATGGTCCCCTCTGGTGCCACTTGGTTGCTCTGGGACTGCTGCAGCCCAAGGGGAAGCAGAAGGGAGTTTTTTGGGTGGAAGCAGCAAACCCCAGTGTGCTGGTCAAAGCCCTCACCAGCAATTCCTCCCCCCATTTTTCACTTCTAGTCCTGCAACAGCTGGACCTCAACAGCACAGAGGAGAGCCCTGACCTCTGAGCACCCACACATTTATTTCAGCCCAGCTCCTGAACAGCCATTGCCCACCAATGTGGTTTTACAGCCTGGATCTGCTCCACAGCATCTCCAGCAATGGGTGTTTGTGCCCCACCTCCAGACCTGGAGTACCACCAAGAGCATCAGCAGTGACAGGGTTATCCCAGCAGCTTCAGCTGGGAGCAGAAGAAACACACTTTAAAAAAAAATAGCAGCACAACAGTATTTTAAATAAATGCAGAGTGATGGCTCTTCTTAGATGTGCTGCTATTAGGCAGCACTTGGAAAAAAAAATAATGTCTGATAAAAAAAGCATTTTAAGTGGTGCTTGCTTATTCACAGATTTCTTATGTGTTTATCAGCTTGGTGTGGGTTAGCAAGGCATAGCAGCACACAGGAAAAATTACTTTTAAATCTCATACGCTGACAAAATAATAGCTGGATAATAATGCAATGTCTTTTAAAGCCTACTTAGCAGGGGATATTAATGAAGATATTCCCTAACTTCTA
Organism: Rhipidura dahli; assembly: GCA_013399225.1. NCBI lineage: Eukaryota > Metazoa > Chordata > Aves > Passeriformes > Rhipiduridae > Rhipidura > Rhipidura dahli. Next base: position 1,387,108 of record VXAC01001621.1, read on the forward strand.
AATTACTGATATTGATTATATCTGTGTAATGAGGATGGATAGGATTTCAATTTGACAGTTAACACAAGTGTTGAAATAATTGGACATGAAAACACTTCCACAACTCAGTTACTTCCGTTTCTTTAGAAATGTTGACTTGAAGCATATTAACAGATTACTGAGATCTTAAAAGAGAACATCCCAAATTCCCCCTTCATGTTGCAGTGACGTGAATATTTCCTCAATGATTTCTCTGTAAATTTATTACAAGTGTCACACACAGAAGAATGTGGATTAAATATCTGAGAAACCATTAATTTTGTGAAACTTAATTGAAATTTTTATCCCTGAAAAACTGAGGGGCTTCAGGCAGGATCTAGCTAGAAAGAAAAATAAAATCTATGAGTCCTCTATTTCCTTAGGAGCCAAAGGAAGGCTACAAGCAAGCAGTGCTAAAAGAAATAATAATCGTAAGCACAGACATATGCAAAGTTTCTTTAGTCTGTTATTAAATGATTAAATAATTTGAATCCTTACAATATCATGCAATAAATTACTAGGAATACAGGGGCATTGATCCACTGCTACTGGATAGTGCTGCCAGTGCAGTTAATAACTCCCCTGTGGATCCAAACACAGATACTGGAAAAGGCTCATCTTTGCAAATGGACAAATGGGGAAAAACTAAAGGAAAAAATGTTTATCCACACCTTTGAAACAGAAGCACAGCTTTATCAAGCCCTTCTTCCAAGAATGCATTTGCTAGAGAGAGCCATAATGCCCTGAGATTAATAATTATGGATAACAGTCATGGAGGGTGACAGGAAGCACTAAGTCCTAGACTAATTCATTGCTCCAGCCTCAAATCCCATTGCTTTTCCCTTTACTCTACTTTCACTCTCCTGGTGTTCATGCACAAAATAAAGGAACCTTACAGTACTTAGCTTCAAACTTCCTATTTATCCAAGCTCCCCATAATTAAGAACTTGGAAGCAGCAAGTTCCATGCCTTTCCATTCAGCACTAACCAGTTTGGGATTTACTGATTTCTTTTTTTAAAGTAACCCCAAAAGCTCCACCAATATTTCAGGGAGGAGGGGATGCACCCTGGAAGGGAGGTGTTTAAGATAAGAGTGAAGATTCATGCAGCATTTTTTTGCTCACAGTTTTGCATACACAATCAGTAGTCAGGGGTAAGTTTATTGACAAAGTTTGTGGCAGATCAGACAAGGTGTTTGTGAGATACAGGACTTTGAAAAACGAGGTGCAATTCAGCCTTTGAAATATTCCTCTAACAATTTATCGTGGAGCCATATCTCAAAACCTACTTGGCCTAGAAACTTCATGTTTGTTTTATTCAAGAGTCCTTGGCTAGATTCAGCACACAGAAATACTTCAGATAAGGTCAAAGTCTTATTTACTATTTGCTGCCCCCAGTTGGGTTTTTATTTCCCCCCTTCCTCAAGCCATCAAACATTCCCCCAGTCTGTAAAAAGGCTGTAAGACAGGCTCTGCCAGGGTTTTGGCAGGGATTAGTTGCTGCGTGGGGATGGGGACACAGAAACACCATCACTGCTCAATTAGCTTGACTTCCAGAAGATTAATTCCTGCTCCCCAGCTACTCCCTGGGATCCTCACACACTGGCACTCGATTTGCCCTCGCTGGGGCCACGCAGAGCCCGGTACAGAGCAATTCTGTGAACAGCATAAGGGAAATCACTGCTGTGCAGAGCCAGCAGGCATCAGCACAAGCGGGAGACTCCCACGTGCCAGCAGCAGAGGGGCTCCCCAGGATGAGGGCAGGAGATTTCCAGACAAATCTCACACCATTCTAAGGGAAAGAAAAGGAAAAGCCTTGGGGGCAATGTTTGTTACCAAGGTTTTCTACGTGGCTCAACAGCTCAACTCCAGCTTCATGCTGAGCAGCCCAGCTTTACCCAGCACAAAGTCTGCTGGAGAGAATATTTAGAGGGCCTCAATAACTCAGACAAGCTGGTACCTTCAGGCTGCAGGTAGGAAAGCTTATCAGGGTAAACAGAGAGCACAAGTTCAGATTTGTGATCATACAGTTGGGTGGGCTTCACCCAGAAAAGGAGAGGAAGCTGAGAGTAGAGTTTCTAGAGTTCCATATTATTCCAGCTATTATTGAGAAGAACAAAATTACAAAGCCTGCAACTGCTGAAAGCATAACTTCATCCCAGGTTTATGGATGTTAACTGAGCTTGTAAAGTCTTCTGCAACAGGAGAGAACTCAGAAGCTCTAGAAGTGCTCCTCATGGCATAACATCTCCACTTAGTATCTAACATTTAGACAGGCATATTATCTCAGCTCACCTTCCTGAGGTCAGTGCTGGTTTCTGGCAGATAAAAGGCACTCAAGCTTCTGGAGTCAGAGCAGCAAATGGAGAGGACAACAATCAGCAGCTCCTTGGTGCCTCAGAGGACATCACACAGCTTCCCCTGTCAATGGTTTGACTGACAACCCAGGCACAAGGCACCTCACCCCCGGGAAAGGAACCAGAACCACCTCCCTGATCCTCTTTATCAGCCCCTGCTTTATCACTCCCATCAGGGCTCCCCTGCCTGCCTCACCTGCCCCTCATCTGTGCGTGCCTGGGCCAGCACTGGCTGTAAATTGCCATCCATGGCAGATGGATCCAATTGCTTTTGACCTTACAATTTCAATAATCAGGTAGGCTTTTCACCTGTCACCTACCTTGACAAGCAAATTGATGTTGCAGATGAGGGAAAAAAAAACAGCAAGGAGGAGGGAAAGAGAGTGGAAGGGGTGAGAAATGACAAGCTTTTCCTATCTTGCCCCAGGTGAGTGTTGCAAATTGGCAGCAGCAGTGAGGGAGTCACCCAGGGTTACCTTGCAATGATTTGAGTATTAACAAGCATCCTTCATTGTTTTAACCCGTAATGTCTAATTAACCCCTTGGAGCCAATGAGTCTGGCAGTGCTCTTGTAAGGGCTGATGTAAAAGGCAGCATGGCACACTGCACTGGGAATTCCTAACAGCCCACCATCAAAGGTTTAATCATATGCAATTTATGTCTTCGCAGTTTATTACATATTGGGGCTTGCTGGAACCTCTCCTGTTATCATGCACCAACATGCACCAGCTCTGTGTAATCTCCAGTTGAGAGCATTGTCTCACAAGTGCCCTTTCCCCACAGGAAAAAAAAAAAAAAAGCCAACCAGTAATGAGGCATTTTTAAAGAGTCTAGACTGTAAATTGAATAAGAGGAGGTGGAGGCTGAGAATGGAAGATATGAAAGTAGCTCCTTTAGAATAGGAGATCTCGCACACATAACTTCCTTTAACTCTTGTGGCTGTCCTGGAGCACACAGAGGGATGCCTGAACAGAGAGGTTTGACTTCTCTGGGCTCTAAAATGCTGCCATTAAATATGTATATATCCCTTTTCCCAGATGGAATTTCTTAATACCCATTATATGTGTTGTGGCAGCAGGTAACAACAGAGAAATATTTATCAAGATCCAAACTCCACAGCAGCAGGCTGTCCAAAGGAAGCTGCTGAGACTCAAGTTTCTGTATGGATAGTGTCAGCTCCAAGGGATTCCCTGCTCCAAGCCAGAGCAGAAAAAGCAGCTTCTCTCCTGGCTCCAGTGCTGCTCCTGCACATCCCCATGCACAAGACTGATGAGTTGAGCCTGGGGAATGTTATGATATCAGCCCAAGTTTCTTTGTATTTAAAGAAAGAGCAGATTTCAGCCATCTGGGGACATCTTTCTCTGGATCTGTTTATGCACTGGTGTTAGTGATGTTCTTTTAAAAGACAAGACCAAAAAAAAAAAAAANTCTTGTTAACTTCAAAGTTAACAAAAAAAAAAAAAACCACAAACCAAAAACCAGAGAACCCAGGAGCCAAGATTCTCACAAAATCAGCGAAGTCAAGAAGTTGGGATTTAACTATTGGAGAAAATCCCACAAAGCTCTCAGCCTGGCTAGCAGCGAACTGGGGGAAACTGAAATATCTTTGGTTCCACATTCAGAAGTTAATCACCTAAAGTACTTTATTGGTTCCAAAGAGTCTGCTGAGACACCTGCACCCAAGAGACCCCTGCCTGAACCACCATCTGATCCACAGAGAGCAGGCAGATGACAGGGAGGAAAAATGCAGTATTATGTTACAGATGAGGAACAAGACAATTAAGTGACTTTATATCACAGGCAATATATATTTAAGTGGCTTTAAATCACAGGAGATATATAACAAAAATGAGAGGTGAATTTAGGCCTCCTTAACTGTCATCCAAGATTATTGGCACGAGGCTGGCACACAGTGCCAGGGGGAAGCACAGCAGAGTCACCCACAAGTCACGGTGTTAGAAATGATGGACGGCTCCCAGGTAAAAAAATGCAAATTAGATCTTCGTGTCAAAATGTCACAGGATGTTCCTCACATGATCACCTTTCAAAGGCAAGGTCTCAGTGCAGACAGGGATGCTCCCAAACAGAGAGGATTGACTTGTTCTGCAGCAAACACTGAGCAGGGAGTTTGCCTTCGCTGGAGGAACGCCATCCTCTCCCAGGCCTGGGAGTGACACAGGGGCTCCTCCAGCAACCAGAGACACCAGCATCACATGGCAGAGCACCTGTGGTGGGAAATGTCTTCTCGAGGGGCTCTCAGCTCTTCTGCTTTCCAGTTTGCAGAGGGGGCTCTCAGCTCTTCTGCTTTCCAGTTTGCAGAGGGAAAAAAAAAAAGAAGAAATTTCAGATGATGCCTTTTAAGGTTAATATGTGGAGAAACTATGGATACACCAGGGACTGCTTCCTGTCATGGGTTGTCTTGGGCAGGTAAGGGGAATGCTCCTCTCTGGGTGCCCTTCAGGGTGGGTTGGACAACTGCCCATCAGGAGAGGTCTGAGTATAAAATTACTCCTGTTTCAGTAGGGGGAGACAGGCCAAGGACCTCTCCAGGCTCCCTCTAACCTCACTCAGCAAAGGGACTTTACACAAAGATGGGAGAACAAGTCCATCCCAACCACTACAAAAGACCATGGTGGAGAAGGCAGTGACTGGCAAGAGACTGCCCAGGGGAGCTGGGAATGAGCCCTGATGGTGCTTCATTTGGGATGGGTGCTTTCTTCTTGAAGTCTGTTCTCATTTTTTAAAAAAAAAGTCATAGCTGGGCTAGACATGAGCATCCCAGAGGTGAAGATTTGCAAAGTACTTCTCCAAATTCTGTCTTACCCCACCTGTAGGGCTGGCAGTGGCTGCCCCAGTTTGGGGGCACTGAAGGGCTTGTCCCTCAGACAAACCCTGAGGAGAGAGAGCTGCTGTGCCCTGCAACCTCACTGGAATTTTTGACAGCCAGAATAAAGTTGTTGTGAAATTATGGAGAACTGTCGGTAAGTACTGAATGCTTGCATTAAAAAAAAAAAAAAAGGCAAAGAATGCAGCCAAACAGGCATCTTGCTCCATGCCCACTCAGAATCCATCTCCCACATCCCTCCCCTGGGGCTGTGCATCTTTAAATCCCCATCTCAGCACCTCCTTTCCTCCTGCAGGGCCGGGCTGAGGATGTCAGTGCAGGGCACTTCCCCGGCGGGTGGGGAATGAATTCTGCACCCCTGGCTGCACAATGCAAACTCCCAGGGCACAGGAAGCAGAGGTCACAAACAATTGTTTGCTGTCCCTAACCCTGCACTGGGATTCCACACTGGAAGGTGGGGTTGCAGCTCCTGTCCTCACTGCCCACCCCACCGCACCCTCCCGGCTGGATTTACCCCAAAAGCAAAGGCAGGAGGCTGGGCCGCTGGATGAAAGCAGGGAACAGCTGTAAAAAGAGAAGCAGCAGTGGGCTGGGATGGCCCTGAGCTCAGCTGGGGCTGGAAGCAAGGCCAGCTACTCCTTAGAGCTGGTCTGGAGGGGTCTGTGGGGACCAGCCCACCTCTCCAGTGTTTTATCCACTGCAAGCTGGATTCCAGCTCATCCCTGTCCGAGATGTAGTTAATGTCTCTGAGAAGAGGCAACACCACCAAGAGAGAAAAGGACAACATCTATAAGCTAAAAGCCTCCTGATTTTTGCAGAGTTCTCACACATCCATCCCCCCCCCCCACTTTGAACAGCGACTGTCACATCAAAGTTCATAACATCAAAGTTCATAACAGAGATATGCTCCCAGGGGCTAATCACGTTTCCCACAGCCAGGAAGCAATTTGGGCTCTAACTTCTCTGTTCTGGGATCCTTATTAACAAACCACTGTTCCCAGGTCATTCCTCGTGCACCCAAGCCATCTCCCTGCACTCTGAGAGAGGCCATGAGCCATGAGCGAGGTGCTGAGAGGAAATCAGCCATTAAACTCGGACCATTCCAAAGACCCCCTGTGCAGTTTAGGACAAGCAGCGCTGCTGTCATCTCGGCTGCTTTGGTTTCCACTGCCAGGCACACACACCCAGAAATCAAACATTCCTCTGCACTCTGGAGGAGGGATTGTGACAGAGCAAAAGCAGGTCTGTGGGTGTGTTTCCCTATCTCCCCTTAAGCCTATTCTCTTGGCATCTATTAAGAAATCACTGCGCATTATTAAGATATCTCTTAATTAGCATTAACTACATTACGCTGCGATTTTTTCATAGGCAAACCAGATCTCTTCACAGCTGCATAATGTCAATAAATACTCCATCAGATGAATCCCAACCTCTTGCAAGTTCAGCTTAGAAAGAAGTGCAGCTTAAATTCAAAGTGTCCATCATGCAGAAGGAGATCTGATGCAGAGACTCTGCTTTGCCATCATCTTCTGGCTGCTCCCTGAATGTGAATGCAATGTACAGACCTTCAGCTGAGCAGAGCAACTCCTAGAAAAGGGTATGGAAGCTATTAAAGTTTAAAATGCAATCATGTGCATGGAAGAGAGGTCATTCCTTCATACTGCTTTGAGTTGAAGGGAAAAAGCAAACAGGAAAGTATGTCAGCTGGTTAGAAGAGGTCAGTGGAAAAAGAACAGAAAATGGGAGAGGTGGGGGTGACATCCCAAAATAACTTAGACTGCAATGTCCACATGATGCCCGGAACAAGGATCAGGGCAGCTTGGTCAGGACACTGCCACCCCTGGCACATTTCTTACCCTCTCCTGGCCTCAGCTCACCCAGAGAAGCCAGGCCAGGGCAGGGCAGGGTCGCTCAGGTGTGCACAGATTTCCTTCATAACCATTCGAGTTTCAAAGTGCAAAATGTCAGGTGAGATGTAGCTCATGTGCAAATAACAATCCCTCAGTCAGGAGATGATCTCTGTCCTTCCCCTGGGCTGAGCTGCCAGCGCAGGGCAGGGATGCACAGGGACAGGGAGGCAGAGCAGGGACACCTCTGCCACCTCCCCACAGCTTGTCCCCACTGCACAGCCACCCCACAGCCTGTGCCACGCTGGCCTGGTGGGAGGAGAGGTGAGAACTGAGAGAGACACGTCATGTGTCCCTCCCCAAAGCTGATGACAGGCAGGAGGGTGCAAGGATGGGATCAAACTCATCTCCACAGCTATTCCACGTGGAGAGCAGGTCAGAAGAGGCAGCCTGCTGTATTAATAGTGCCAGAGGTGAGGAATACCTCACCCATTCCCCATCGCTCCCTTCCTCTCCCCTCCACCTCCACAAAACTTCTCCACAAAGATAAGGGTGTTATCTTTTAACAGCAAAACTCCAGAGAAATGGGGGGCAATCGTGAGCTGTGCCTCTCCAGCAGCAAAAAGATCCACATATATTTTTCATAAAATAAGTCATTCTTAACCCAGCTCTCTGCCAAGCTCCAATATTGGTTAAAACCTGTGGAAGCAATAATTTATAAATTACTAACAGTAGCAAACAAACAGCTTTTTCAGCATCTGCCATTGCTTGTGACAGAAAAATGTATGCAAAGCCCTGGGAATCATGAAGTGTCACCTGAAGAAACATGCCAGGATGAGTTTCCCCATCCATCAGAGTGACCAGCATCTCTAGCCACAGCTCCGAGCAGCAGAAAACAAATGCTTCCAACAAGCTGCTCTGTATTTGCTCTGGTGACTAACAGCTCGGGGGGGAAAAATTTGCAAGCAATTTATGAGTGGAAAAAAAAAAGGTAACACTTGACTATTATTCATTACAAATTATTCATGCTCTTTTTCATGAAAGTAGTCTGCCCATTCATCAAAATTTTTGCTCCATCCAGGGCTGGGAAACAAGCTGTTACTCATTTTTATTTTCTTGCATTGCACTCAAGGTATAATATATGAAGAAAGTCATATTCTGCTGGTGCACGGGCAAAGGGCAGGATTACAGAGGGGGAAAACTGCAGGCAGCAGAGCCGTGGGGCTGCAGGCAGCAATCCTGGGGAAGGGACAGCAGCACTGGGGGCAAACCCACACAGCTGTTAGCAGGGAGAAGCCAGGCTTTGGATTGCACCCCCTTGGAAAACCTGCAGAATCTGCCCTTACCCACAGCCCCACATCCACAGAGCACCCCAGAATGCCAAGGAGCCTCCTTGCTGAGGGCACCGTGCCTGCCCTGGCCACCAGCACTCCCTGGGGACACAAGGCAGGGAGGTGATGGGCAGAGCTGGGGGTCAGCAGGAGGCAGGAAGGAGGCAGCACATGCACCTGCACAGGGATTGAGTCATTGCATGTGGCAGGTACCAGACAGGCCTTTGCATGCATAATTATTCAATCTGCATTGGTGATAATTGCCTGGGCAAATCTGCCACGCAGGCGGGTGTTATCCTGGGCTTGTCAGACTGCTGATATAAAGGGAAAGAAAAAAAAGAGAAAAAAAAAAAAGAAGTCAGACTTGCTTATGCATTCCTGTTTTGTTGTTTTTCCATCCCATTGATTAAAATGTGAGAGTGAATTTAGCCTTAATGAACGTCAAGGGCTTCTTGCTGGAAGGAAAACCAGTTCAGGCAAACTCTGGGCACGGGGCTGTGCCAGGGCAGAGTGTCCCGACTTGCCGAGCTGCCAGCCCCACCAGAGCTGCCTCCCCTTCATCCCCTGGGCTTGGGCTGCTCACCGAGGGGGCAAACAGTGGGAAAAGCCAAGCCAGGCCGGCGTGGAGGTGCCAGTAATGCCACCATTGTCACTCTGCTCCTGGAGCACCAACCCAGCCCTGCCCAGCCCAGCCAGAGGCAGCAGCTCCTGCTCTGCCCTTGCAGAGTGAGATGTTTACCTAGAGCCCTGCCTTCCTGCAGCAGCTGGAAAGTAGGCTGAAATACAGGAAACATGACATCATTTGCCTTCTCCCAGCACAAGATAGATTAGCTCCTTTGTAAGGGGAAGCAGCGGTGAGAAACGCACACCCCCAGCAGTAAATTCCACTATTACAGAGACACATTTATTGGGAGATAACAAAAGAAAGCTGCTTCTGCAGTGACTTTTTGGACAGAAAAGAGAAGACATCTATTTTATTCCTTTGAAGTAGATGCTGTGTAGGAAATGGGTAGCTTTTTACAGCTGGCTGTGTTTTCAGCTCGAGCTTTCCCCAAACCTGCTCCTGAAGCTATGTGCTATATGAGTCACTCCATCAAATAAAGAGCAATAATAAGTTATTGTGAGCACTAGGCTTTTAGATTTCTCAGTCTTCTCATCTGAAGAATAAAAATTACCCCCTTCCTGACTTCTTAACTTTGTTGGCCAAACTTTAAAGCTGTGGCTGAAAACCAAGCAAAACTACCAAGTATGCTACTGTAGTGCAACTGGTTTCATGTAGTTCAAAGTCAACATTCCTGGGTTCATTTCCCAGCTCTACCACGGCCTTTTCTTTTCCTTTTTTTTTTGTTGTTAAACCTNAGCAATTTTTGTAGGATAGAGTGCAAAGCTGGTCAGACCAGGGCCTTTGACAGCCTGGATTAGTTGGGTTAGTTCCAGGAACATTTCACAGATTTTCTTGCAGTTAGGCTCTTGCAGTGCTGTTTTCTGCATTTTCCTGTTTCTCATACCAAAATCTCCCTGCCATCACCCAGCTCCATCCCTGTAGCTCCTCTGCTCAGTGCCTGGGGTGGCTGGGGACAGGAGGATGGCCACGTGTCCCTTCAGGGACTCTGCAGGGAGGACACGCAGCTTTGGCACTGTTCATCTGCAGCAGCTGATGCAGCTCCAAGCCTTGTATTTCACACCCAAACAGAGAAAGGAAACCACCTCTGTGAGCCTCTGCACACACTGCTAATTCCCACAGAGCTGGGGAACCTGCCAGGAAGGAGGTTTTTTTTTAAGAGGGCAGATCCTGGCGAGGCCTGATTTCTAGCTGGGAAATGCATTATGCATCCAGTACCTTGGGGAATCCATGGAGAAGGCTGAGAGAGGCTGGCAGTGGGTAGCTATTAAATATATTGCAGCTATTATTGCTGTTGAGAAGGCAGGCACCAGAATATCACTGAGGGGGGCTGAAGAGAAGAAATTCAAGTAAAATACAGGCACCACACAGGAAATTAAAGCATCTTCGGAAAGCAACTCAGGGAAATGCAAAGTGCTGGTAAAACTAGCTGGAACAGGCAGTTTTTCTGCAAATGTTTCCACATTGACCCCTCCACCTGCTCCTCAGGCACCATCAGAGCCCCGTTTTGCACTACAGGGGAATGGTTAAACCCAGCAGAAACGCAGCAAAAGTAAAGGTTATGTGCTCAGTGTGAGATTCCGCAGCCAAAAGAGCTCATTGACTGCAGGGGTCCCTGGGTCAGGGATTCGCTTGTACAGATTGGGTTGGAGCTGTTCTGGGAGGGATGCTGGCTTGTCCTCGGTGTTTTGGGAATACCTGGGACCACGATGGCCTGTGAACACTGGTTCTCAGAGGTCAGAGCTGCCGTGTCCCCGAGGACTCTGCAGTTCCGAGGAGGGAGGAGGTGCTCTGGGGGCAGGAGCAGGCAAAGTGCAGAGCTCTCATTCATTTCCTGGTTTGGGCAGCAGTACTTCTTTAGAAATAAGAATTAAGGTTATTCTAACAGTTTTAGAATTAAAAACTCCACCCAAAGCCCAGTGAGCAGGAAAGAGAGATTCCCAGCGAGCCTGAGAGCCAGCCCACAGTGCATGTTGCTCTCCTGATTTATTGGAGACTGAAGCTCACACTCCCCTGGGATCCCCAGCAAAGAACAAATGAAATTAAGGCTGCTGCCTTTGGAAATCAGATTTCAAGACAATTAACTGCTGCAAAAGCTTGCTGTTCACATCACAGTCCCTAAAACGGCAAAATTCTGCCTTTTATTCCTCAGAGATGCTGCAGTAGTGCATATTTCTGTTAACACAAATAACTCTTTCCACCCCTAAATACCCCTCTAGCTTTCACCCCTCAGCTTTTTCTGCCAGTGCCCTAGATCTGCTACCAGGAAAGCATCCTTACTGTTCCTGCTTGTAAAGACTGCCATAGGGAAGTAGGTGCCACATGATCTAAACGCTGCACTGATGGACGTAAATCACTACATTCTCACTTAAAATGTGATGGTATTCAGGGCTCATGTCAAAATCTGGATCTCTCTGTGCATGGGGCGATGCAGACTTCCAGCAGATAACCCCTACACAAAAGGCAGAAGGAATTGGAATAAAGGTGTGTTGAAAGCACCCCTTTTGTTCCATTTTGTTGAAAGAAGAAGAACTTTAGACATGTCCCCACTCCATTCTTCTAAGGAAATCAATGGGACTATTGTCACCATTTTCAAAAGAAGCAAGATCAGGCCTTTCACTGAACACACCAAAACAGAAAGGAATACACTTTCCCTTCCCTGGAATACTGCTGCTGTTTGGCCAGCCTGGCTGCCCTGCAAGGACAGGAAATGCTGTGCCAGCTGGGACATCACAAAAGCCACTCACACTGGGAAAATTCAGTCTGAGGGGTTTTCCAGCAGCCAGGCCCAGCTCAGATGGTCAAATCTGTCTGCATGGAAGAGCTGAGGATAGTTTGCCACCCACCTCCCTCCTGCTGGGGACAAGCAGGTAGATGGAGGCTGAGCTCTTCCCATGCTTTTCTCTTTCAGAACTCCACTTCCTAGGGAACTCCAAAGCAAGCTGCTTTTATTCCAAGCTAGACTGACAGTTTCCCAGAGGAAATGTCATTTATGCTGGAACGTGTGCCAGGCTGCAGCGAGACCCAGCCCTCGGCAGCGGAAATGCAGCGCTTCCTTGGCTGGAGCCGAGCACGGGGCATCTGTTCTGTCACACACTGGCAGCCTTCTGTCTNGTTAAACCTTCACTGAGTCATTTGATGAGTTTCTCCTCTGAAATCAAACCTGTCCTGAAGGACACCAGGAGGTACAGAAATCTGTACAAGCAAATTGCTTTAAATCATTCTTTGCTTGTATAGAAAGCCAAATAAACAATGAAATTAGTTGCTTCTTCCTGAGGATATTAAAATTTAAGGTAAATGTACCCACCACC
>VXAC01001621.1:1401016-1488656 GCA_013399225.1 Rhipidura dahli
AGAAGCAAGATCAGGCCTTTCACTGAACACACCAAAACAGAAAGGAATACACTTTCCCTTCCCTGGAATACTGCTGCTGTTTGGCCAGCCTGGCTGCCCTGCAAGGACAGGAAATGCTGTGCCAGCTGGGACATCACAAAAGCCACTCACACTGGGAAAATTCAGTCTGAGGGGTTTTCCAGCAGCCAGGCCCAGCTCAGATGGTCAAATCTGTCTGCATGGAAGAGCTGAGGATAGTTTGCCACCCACCTCCCTCCTGCTGGGGACAAGCAGGTAGATGGAGGCTGAGCTCTTCCCATGCTTTTCTCTTTCAGAACTCCACTTCCTAGGGAACTCCAAAGCAAGCTGCTTTTATTCCAAGCTAGACTGACAGTTTCCCAGAGGAAATGTCATTTATGCTGGAACGTGTGCCAGGCTGCAGCGAGACCCAGCCCTCGGCAGCGGAAATGCAGCGCTTCCTTGGCTGGAGCCGAGCACGGGGCATCTGTTCTGTCACACACTGGCAGCCTTCTGTCTGCAACCTGCTGGTAACTGCATGGGCTTTTGATGAATGAGCCACTGACTTCATCAGGTGCTTCCACAGGACAGCCCTGCACGCTTCTGCCGGAGCCCCTCGGGGAGGGTCACACTCCACGTCCTGCTGCCGACAAAGGCAAAGTCCCAAAGTGCTCCAGACACAGCTGCCAGCAGGAGGGAGATGCAGCAGCTCTCCATCTCTGAGCTGCACTTGCTCCTGTGCCGTGGAGTGTGGGCTGAGCAGGTGCTGAGGCTCTCCCCCAAGGCTGGGGAGGGGTCTGCACCTGGAGGGTCCTGCTGGAGCCCTTACACAGCACCCCCCATTACAACATCCATGTGTGCATTCAGTCACTGAGGTGTTATGGAAGCTGCTGGTGAAGGGCTTCTCCATGGAACAGCTCCATTCTGTGCTCGTGGCCAAGCAAAGCACAGCTCAAACCAGCCCTGCACCCACATCAGCCCCATCCCGACCACCCTGCAGCTCCCCAGGGCCCCCACCAGCACAGCCCCTCCTCAGCATCCCAATGTGCTCAGCAACACAAATTAAACATTTTCTCATCAGGCTGGGCTGGCCCTGGGCTCTGTTTGTGGGCAGGCCAGAGCTTGTGAAGGCAGCACCTCCCTGCCTGCAGGGTACCTGCTGCTGCCCGTGGCTTGTTAAACCACGCGGGGATTTCATCTTCCCTCCAACTTCCTTTGAAAAACTCAGCCCCAAGGTTTCTCTTTCCCTGGCTCTCATAAAGGGAAATCTGGGAGAGGAACTGGGGCAGTCAGATTTACCTCTGCAGGGTTTTAAGGATCTACCTTGACCATACAGCACCCTTCTCTCTACAGCACGGGGAGGAGAGATGTTCCACGTGGTCAAGTCCTATTCCCTCTCTATTTTTTAATTTCCAGCCCTGCAAACAAGTACATCTGCCAGGCTGCATGTAAGCAGAGTAATGGGTTCTCTGGCCAGCAGGAAGGTATGACTCATTAATTGCTTTACACCACAGCATAGAAATCCATCAGCATCTGCTATGCCCAATCTCCTTGCAGGAAAGACATACTTGGACTTCATTTTTCAAAAGAAGCTTCTGTGTGCTCTGCCACTGTTTGCTATGCAAATTTTGGTGTTAATTGCACCAAAATGAGAAACATATTACTTAAATCAGTGCACTCCTCAGATGGGCATCAGTGCGTGTGTGTGATATTCTGCCAGATGTTATTTTATTACTGCAGTTTAATACCTAACCATCTGCTTCCTTCTTATTTTGTCATGGTTTGTATTCTCCCTGGGACCTCTTTTCTGTTACACTGGCTTTTATCATCTGCATTATGTATTAGTGTGGCCAGGGCTAAAGGATGGCAGTATCCAGAGCACAGGATTTGAGCAGAGAAACAAATGAGCAGCAGATCATTAAAGGAAGAGAATGGAACTGATACTCCAGTTGGATCAAAGAACAAAGTTGATAACAAAAAGATAAAATCAGAGTTGAATGCTTGGGGATTAGCTGTAGTGATCCCAGCTGAGACAGAGCATGCTATGCTCCAGCAAACAACTTGCAACTTGCACCACCTTTACCTTAAAAAATGCCCATTACATTTTAAAGCCTGGGAGGGATGGACTGGGGGNAATTGCCCTTTTTTGCTCCTTTCTCTTTCCAGACTGCTCAGTGCTGCAAATGCCCAAACACAGACAAAAAGAAGAGACAGAAGCAGGGATTTTAGCTCTATCTGCCCATTGCTTGGCACCATGTTACCAGTTTGAGCCCAGGCACCTTGAGGGCACTGGGGTGCAGCACAGCAGCTGCACAGCTGCTCACACTGTGGTTGCATGAGGGCAAGTGAGAACAGAAGGCAGTGAAAAATGGAAGAGAAATTACGAGGAGGAACGTTTCCATATTTCAGGAGGACAGTACTGCTAACAACAACCAGGAGAAGGAAAAGCCCTGTTGAACAAGGATGTTCTCAGGGGTTTGCCCAAACACAACAAACAACAATTGGAATTACAGGATGCTTGCCTTGGACATACACACTCCTGCCTGAACTGCTTCAATCCCACTTCATAAACTAAGTTCTGCATGGGTTGAAAAGAATGTAAATACACCATCTCATAACCACCCTGCACAGGTCTTTATCAAACCTCATTTTTGTCAAACAGGGTCATGTTTCACTGCTCAGAATGTTGACTCTGAATATTTCCCTGATACACTTCAGGATTGCACTTCCAGGGAACGGAAGATGTTGAGCCAAATAGCCACAGGGGCATAAAAGTGAAAGCAGCAGTCAGATAGAAAATCTTGTTCTTATTTCTCTTTCACTTTTTAAGACAAGAGAATGTTGATAATTTTTCTCATCATTTACACGGGGATGTTTATAAAGGTTTAATGGACCACCAAAATCCAGGAGCCCACCTTTACCCAGGTTCAGTTGAGGTCTTTGAGGCATTGTAGCATTCCTGCTCCAGAGATGAAATTAGATGGTTCAGATAATTCATTTTGTGAACACATAAAGCAGTATTTTCAATAATTCTGTCTGGTTTGCAATTTTATTGATAAAAACAACCTGACCTTTTTGTAAGTAAAACTCCACTGGTCACACGTAAAATTATCCAGCACTTCAGGGCCTTGAAGCATTATGCAAATACTAAGTATTGGTAATTTTCCAGTACACTAAAGAGCGAAGAGTGCAGCGTTTATGGGAAACACTGGGAGCACAAGGTATAAATCTCACTGGTTTGGGGACCATATCACACCAGGATCATGTCCTTGCCATCTATCCCAGTTTGCCCAGTGGTGCTATAACTGTTGTGAACATTGCCCTGTAAGGCCATAAAACAAAACCAGTTGTGTAACAGTAACCCATTTCTGGCTCCCTTTCAGTTAAGAACAAAATTAACTTTCAATTGATTAGGAATTAAAAGCATGGCAGGGAATATAACCCAAGTGCACTGCTCAACGGGCAGCAGACCTGAGCACCAGAAGCTCCTGCCTCCAACCTTTAAAGCTATTAACCCTGGCATGAATTTTTATTTAGTGTTAATTAGGGGACTGGCAGCAAAAATCAATTAATTAATTACATCTCAGATCCACTGGAAAGCATAATGGAAATCAAAGAGAGCTAGGTTATTCTGCCTCCACGGAGGAAAGGCTGCTGCAGAGCCCTGGGTGATGGCACTTGCCGCTTCTTTAACGGTAAGGAAATAAGTGCTAAAAACAGAATAAAAAAGAATCTGAGCAAGATCATTTCCCCTAGCTGGAAATGCCAAAATCTTCCTTGACTTGGCCCGTCTGACAGGAAGGTGGGTACCCCTGGCTCCTGCTTTCAGTTTTGCCTCTGGAGCTCTCTAATCCTGGGGATTTCTTGCATCAGTCGGCAAA
The DNA here is from genome assembly GCA_013399225.1 of Rhipidura dahli. Lineage (NCBI taxonomy): Eukaryota > Metazoa > Chordata > Aves > Passeriformes > Rhipiduridae > Rhipidura > Rhipidura dahli. Next base: position 1,404,895 of record VXAC01001621.1, read on the forward strand.
GTTCACCCTCCCCCTGCCCGCTTACAGAGCACCATCCACACCCTGCCCACAGGTCCAGGTTATGGGGCCTGTGGAGAAGGTCCAGAATCCCCAGGGGAGATGTTTCTGCAGGACTCAGAAGGAGCCACCAGCACCACCATCTCCCCGGCCACATTCCTCTCAAGAACGCACACATTCGGCTATTTCATCTATTTCAACAAAATTACCTGCGAGGTTTGGGTTTGCTTGGGTTTTGAATGCCCAAAGTACAATTAGCTAACTAACATTGCTGGCAGTGATTAGCAAGTGCTAATTACAATAGAATTCCTGACAAGTTACACGGTGCCTAAGTACAGCCTGACAAAGTAGTTCAATTTTTAGGGAAGAGGGGGTGAGTGGAAGGGCTGGCAGTGCCGGCAGCTGGCTCCAACATTACCACACCACCCATCTTGCACCGTGTTTCAGGCAGCCAGAGAGGGGTTTTTTATTTGGGCAGGACAATGACATTTGTCCCTTATGACTTCAAGAGAAGAAAACCAAGAGCTGAGCAAGCGTGTGTGTTGGTGGTGGGCATCAAGAGCCACCCGGAGCACGGAACTCCTGCTGTGACAGCTTCTGTGCAAGGCTGAAAACCTTGAATTTTGTTATGAGAGCCGCTGGTTGACGAGGTCTTGAGCGTCCTAATTTGGAGTGTTGTGATGGAGTTAATCCCGAGGTCCCACTGCCCTCGCCGTGCTCCCTGGCAGCCCAGGAAGGGGCTGGTGCCAGAGCCCTTTGCTCCGGGAGGAGCGGGCACAGGGAAGCGGCTCCGCCGACGGCCCCGCTGCTCGGCCCATTTATCAGTGCCACCACAGAGAATAAATATTTATAAATGGTGTGTCAGCTCTAATGTGATAAATTATCTCCAGTCATCACAGAGATGGCTCAAGATGTGTTAAGCCGGTTTTAAATATTTGGCTAAGAAAATGTCTGAGAGTGGAGCTGAAGGAGGAGGAACAAGAAAAAAATCCCCACATGTGCCGAAAAGAGAAGGGACGAAACATTCACCTGTTTGACTTTGCACCACACTGCTCACCCCGGGTTTGTGAAGTGCAAGTAACCTGTCAGAGTACATTAAAACTCTCTTGACTTACCCCAGTTTATTGTAAATATTACAGCAAATCCATTGTAAACAGCAGCAAGAGGCTTTTGGGAACCCATTAATCAAAATAAACTGCTCTGGAAAATGCCTCTCCTCAGCTTGTTTAACTAGTGCTGCAGCTCCATACTGCATAGCTGATTTCAAAATATACAATTTATTGCCTTGGATGTCTTTGCTCAGAGCTAGATCTAAATTCCTCTGGGTACTTTAACATACAGTTAATCAAAGCACAATGCCACCCCTATCATATTTACAATCTGGCAGGCAATTAGTCAATAATAAATAAAATTCATTGGAAAGACAAATGATATTACTGTATGTATCAATGGGCTTATAGGCTCAAAAGATTTATCAGTACCACCGGAGAGAATAAATATTTATAAATGGATGTGTCACTCATAAAGTGATAAACTATCTCCAGTCATCACATGAAGAACACATATTTTCAAGTTGACATACTTTATTATCTACCTAATCATTTTTCAAAAGGTGTTTTTCAACTTTATTAGCCGTACTTAACAACTGGAGGAACTTATTATCATTATCATTGAATTGAGGTTGTGCAGCAAAGCCCCACTCAGGATTTCCACTGCAAGTTGTACAGAGAGAATAATAGTTTTCCTTTCTGGTCTGGCCCCAGACTACTGAAGTAGACTGCAAACCCCATTTCTGGGAGTAGAACTACTCAAAAAAGATTAAAAGCCCCAACCTTCCCCCAGATAAAAATGTCAACATTCACAGTGTTTAAATTTCAAATGCCACTGACATGCAGATACTGGAAACCCACTGGGACTCCAGCATTTTGATTAGTTCTACCACAGTTCTCTGCTGGGAGGGAGCAGGATTTGAAACATCAGTCCAAAAAAGTACTTTCCCTACAATTCTTTTCTCACCATCTCCAAAAATAGGAGCCCTGTTTATACCCAGTGCTGGCAATCTAAATGAGTGACTTACAGTGTCCAAACTAAGGATGTGTTTTAAAACCCACTGATTTTTTGGTGTAAATATTTAAATAAGAGTACTCTTTAGGAAAGTAGCTTGTGTTAGCAAAAGTGAGAATGGAGTTGTATTTGCATAGAATTTAAGCCAATATAACTGCATCCACACACAGAAATGTTCACAGCAATCACACAGAAAAACCAGTAATTCTTTTCTGCTTACATCCTCGCCAACAGATCATTAGCTAATGATTAACTCAGCCGTATTTATTTATAGAACTTTGATTTTCATCTTATCTTATTTTATTTTATTGACTGAAAAGCTGGAGTGGTTACATTCTGACCTATCCACGCAACTGTTTCAGGACCATTAATAAGCCAGTAATGAAGCTTTTCTTTAGAACTGAAAATACCAGGAGCTTGGTGCTTGCCTGGGTCCAGCCAGACACCACATGCTGCGAGGACAGATGTTTGGATGGCTGCTGCACCTCTGGGTTTCCCTGTCCTGGGGGATGGAGCTGTGCTTGGCTTGCACATGGAAGCTTATGAGTAAGCAAAGGAAACTGGATATTCTCCACATTTGCAAATCCACCACGCCAGTTAGGCCTGATAAAATTTTAAATGCTCCCTTGAATGGAGGTTTTTTTTTAATGCTGCTGTTGTTATCCCACTCATTTTACATCGGAGTTTGGCAGCCGATGCCATTAGCGAACATTCAGTGTCAACAGTGTCATGATGTTGCTCTTAGAGATGTGTCAAGTACTGTAGCGTGATCTTGTTGCATTTAAAATTAACCACAGCAGTGAGGCTGTGCCAATTTCTTGCATTAGATCCAGAAGGAAGCCAGCAAACGTGTCAGGTGCACGGAGCGTGTTTTCAAGAATAAACAAGCAACAAAGGAAAACTCCTTTCTCCTGCTGCTTTTCTCCTTCCAGCACATCTTGTCACACAAATTAGTTGTTAGGGAAAATCCTTTCTTTGGCTCTGCCTTGCTGAGCAGCCTGCCTGTGCAAAGGGAAAGGAGAGATGGTGACCAGCCAAGGGCCCCAGAGCCCAGGGAATCCTGTAAGGCAGCCACTTTCAGCCCGGGTTTAACTTGTTTCTCATTCATTATTCTTCACAGAATCTTTGGAGACAAGACAGAAATTTAGGTAAACCACACAGATCTAGTTCCCTCAGATAAGGAAAAAACCCCTTTTATTTTAGAAGTGTGGTGCCCAGGCCACATTAGTAAGCAGATCTGACTAAATGTGCATTTTTTTCCTGACGGAGTCACAGAGTTTTTCTCTGCAAGTCATTTCTCTGTCTAAATCTTCAGTTTCTTGGAAACCACATGACTGATGGTCCTGACTGCTCGAGCTTGAGATAATCTATTGCACTTTAGCTGCAGAGTTGCCCACTCAGCATTATACACGGCTCTGGTTTGCACCACTTGTTTTACGAGGTATAATACCAGCTTTATATCCTTTGTAGCTGAAACGCTGACAATTTTTTTTTTTTCCTCTATGATTCAGACTGGGGGAAAGAAATGCATTTGTTGAAGTGAGAAATTCTCACGTTAAACCACTTTAACCTTGCTTATTCACATGAGAAGATTTAGGATAGAATCCCTGTGGCGTGCATGCAGAACCAGGGTTGTGCTTCTCAGAGACCTGACATGTCAAACACCAAGATCAGGGTCACCTGGGGCTGGCAGCAGGATTTGTATGTGACCCAGGGACTTTGGCAAATCCAGTTATCTTCAAAGCTTTTGAATAAAACCAACTCTGTTCCTGTTTCATAGCAGGGTGATGGAGACCTGGCCTTCCTAATTCTGCTTCTTGCACAGCTGGGGTGTCATTACCTCACCCAGGGGAAAAGCTGCTGGAGCCAGGTCACCTCAGTCCTGGGGCCCAGCCCCAAGCCCTGCCCAGCCCCTGTGAGTGCAAGGGAGAGCTCAGTCCAGGGTAAACCCTGCTGCAGAGCTCAGTCCAGGGTAAACCCTGCTGCTTCCACGCTGGGCACAGGGCCAGGCTCCCCACATCGGATGGGCACTGGGGGCAGGGGGCTCCCAGGGCCAGGCTGGCCACTCTCCTCCTGTGAGAGCAATCCCAGCCTTGTTTCATCTGGCTGGGATGAGGCTCAGTTGCTGTCTGACCCAATGGAGATGTTTCTGAGGGATGAGAATTTTTCCGAGAGCTTGCAATAAAGCAAACTGCCGGAGGCAAAATAACAAAACTGGGAATATGAGCTCTTCCAGTGGGTCAGCTGAAGCTAATGCTTTGAAAATAGAAATCTTTCATCCAACTGCATCTCACCAAAACATTTCCAAGACGGATATCAAGCGACCTGCAACAAATCACCCAGGAACTTAGGTTAGAGCTGAAATTCCAAGAAAATCTGAGCACAGGGAATAGTGGTTGAGCTCATTCGTGGGAGAGTAGACTTAGGCTGTGAAAGGTTATTCTGGTGTTCAGTAACAGGGGGGAAAATGATCTTTCAAGCTGGAGATTTCTCAGCTGAGGGTGGCTGTTGAATAAGCCGACACCAGGGCTCAGAAGGACGTTTGAAGGAGCTGGCTCCCTACAGCAGTGTGCCATGCAACTGGCATTTTATTTCTAGCAGTTGAGCAAAATTGCAAACAGCTGGCGGATTTTTGGAACATTTTAAAACATTTCTTTCAAGGTACGTTATTGCCTCCTTAAAAATAAATACACATGCCACACATTCCCCCTTTTGCAGACACAGTCAACGTGTATCCCAAGCACCATCTATTAGCTGTGCTACAAAATCCCTGTGCTGCCGTGGTGGGACTCAATTTTAATTCTTTTCTCTTTCCCTGAAGCCTGGTAGTCCCCCTGTACCAGGAGAACAAGTGATAAAGGAGGAGAGGGGGATCACAGAACAGTTGTGTTATTGTGCTCTCCCTCCTGGGGCACAGCCCCTCAGCAGAGCATCCCAATGCAGTGGGGAACCAAGAGGGGGTTTCTAAAAGGGGCCTGGAAAAACCCAATTGCTTTATGCATGAGGGACTTGTCTCAAACACTGCTGTGAGGACTCCCCAGTGGTTCTAAAAGCTGAGCACAGACTTCAAACACTGCGTTCTTGCATGTGGAGGGAGGAACTGATGACTGCTCTGCTCAATTCCCTATAGCAAAGGTCAAGAATAGAAAGGCAGAAATTAAAATCTCAGCTCACAAATTGTCTCCCTGCGTGAATATTTTGCCACCAGTTAACACTGACTGCTGCCTGTCCCCAAGCCCTTCCTGCCCCTCCCTTCGTGTGTCACTGCTGAGAACACAAACATCCTCCCCACCTCACAAGGTCATCTCCATCCTCCAAGCAAGGCCCCGTTCTGCTCACCCTCCCCTGGCACCCCACACTGGCCCCAGGCAGCATCCTTTGCCTCCTACACTTCCATGCAGTGGGAAGCAGATGGAGACAGGCACAGACAAGGTGAGGCGACCCTCCAAGGGGAAGGGCACGGAGTCAGCAGCTCACAGCTGCTGGGAATGCTGAGACCAGTGGGGGATGTGGTGCTGCACTCCCTGCACTCTAACACAGCCCCTAATTGAATTCATTATGAGAACCACGTCCCCACATCATCAGCACCATACGGTATTTTGCAGCTGTGGTCATAACTCAGCTCCATCACAACCCTGCAGTGGTGAGGAATGAGCAATAGCAATTGGCCTGCCACTTTCTCAAAGGCTCCTCTGCAGGGTGTGGGTGCTTTGCAAGTGTATGCAAAGTCAAGAGGAAAGTTGGGGGCTTTGGTTTTCCTGATTTTAATGGCAGTTTTGACATATCAGAAGCAGAGACTCTTTTGAATATGGACACATTTAAAAAAAAAAATTAGCAAATGACACTGAAAGTGCAGGGTCAGTGCTGTGGGTGTACCTATGGGCTGTGTTACACCCGTGACAGTTCCCAGACTGAGCAGTTCCAGGATTTGTTGTTGCCACAGGGCCATGCCACATTCAGTCCCACTTGTCTTCCGTCTTCTCCATCCCCTGCTCTGCTCTCAGAAAACAGCAGTATGCAGCATGAGAGACATGTTGGAAAGCAGGAGTGAGTCCTGACAGTCCATGTGCTTTAGCAGCTGTTGCCTTGGGATAATGAGGTCAACCCTTTAGAAAGCGAACTTCATAAAACCACAGTTCTGTCTGGAGTGACACGTAAGGACATCACAGCAGCCCTCCTACAGCCCTGGCACAACATGTGACACATTTCCACACATTTCAGCTAACTAAGGCCTCACCGAGCTCTCCTGCATCCGTGTGCCCAGGCAAGGACATTCCAGGGGATTTGGGGGGCTGCTCCCCCACTCACAGGGGAACATGAGGGGCAGGTGGGTTACAGGACCCTTTAGAGGGCAGTGACAACGCTTCCTCTTTTCCATCAAACAGCAACTAAAGGTTGGTATTAACCTGGCAGTAAATATCTGGTATTTCCCCTCTTTTCCAGGGTGCCAGTCTCTAGAGAGCTCCCCTGCACTGTGCACATGGGCACACACTCATCTACCTAAAATAACTCCTGCTTGATCCACGCCACTTAAAAAGCCTCACAGGCAGGGGCCAGGAGTCCTTTCTCTCTTTGCCCTACGATAAAACTTTGTTCAGCAAGCCAAAGTACAAAACCCCTGGAATTTCAGCTTGGCTGATCATCTCTCTTTCTTCTCCCTGTCTCAGAAGTGCAGTTGCTTCCAGCAGCTCTGCTGCCTTGCCTTAGGCAGGGGTCTCTTTGGGAGGAAACCACAGTTCTATTAAATTGGGAGGGGGCAGAACTGAAAAAAACTTAGAGGTTTGGCAGGGCTTAGATCTGAAGCTTTAGCATCAGTCTCTCTAAAGCCTGAAAAAAGGAAATTTCACAGAATGGGTGTTAAAAAAGGAAAAAATCTGTAATCAGTCTAATTTGATAACCAATTTGTCACAGCCATGCTCTCACCCTTGCTTTTGAAATGAATGTTGTTCAGAGACAAATGTCAGCAAGCCAGGCTGGAGTGTGAAATCCATCACAAGCACAGCCACCAGATGTGTTTGCTTTATGAACTTCGGATTTCCTGAGCCTCTTGGTTAAAAAGCATCTGTCTCTATTCCTCGAGATCAGGAGTGGTGAATTCAGCAGCTAACCATCAAGGCAAAGCTGTTTATTGAGAAGTTTCTTATTTCTTGAGAAGTTTCATCAGATGAGGTTATTCATCATGGAATTCATGCTCCATTCAAGCAGTGTGAAACTTTCCAACAATTATTTGGTTCTCAGACTCACTACCTGGATGCAAAATACTCTAATATGGTTATCACTTCCAGGTGTGAATGTTCAGTAATGAACCCAAACTTGTCCCCTGTTAAAGTCTCACAGCTCAGCTTATGAGACTTATTAATCTCTAGAAGAACATACTTCTGATGCAAACTATAAAATTACCCATTTGAGGCAAATGCTAGATCCCTAAGCCGCACGTGCATTGGAAAAGGCTTGACTGATGATTGTAAAACTCTTGCAGGAAGCATAGAGTCTTTGACTTACAAAGAAAGCTGGAAAGAGGAAGCTGCTTCATTTGCAAATTCAGTGTTCAAGACCAAGGGCAGCATTCTTGCCTTCTGACTTCCCTGCAAAGCCATTTTAACATCATCACACTGAGCTACACTGAGTATGTGCCCATATTTATTTAGGACTTGCTGGTATTTCTATTGTACCACGGTTGAAATTCAGCATTTTGGCTCATGCCACCTCTTTCTCACACAGCACACATGGGAGATGTCCCTTTCCTGGGGGCTCACAGCCCCAGATGGAAAACTCTGGGATGAGCAGCTCCCACAAAGAAACACTGGCAAAGCTGCCCCAAATCCACATTCAGTACCAGGTTTGCAAACTTCTCTCCAGTAATATTTGTTACAAGCACACACATTTATGCAGAGCTGGCTGGATCCATGCAGGACAGGAACTGTAATTTTGACACCCTTTGCTCTCAGATTTCTCTGCTGGGTCAAGGCAAAACAGGTGAACTGCTTCTTTGTCCTCCCTAATTTAGTTCCTTGTGTCTGGCACTGAGGGGCACACGAGGCATCCCCTTCACATCCCCACATTTTGGGGCTGGATGCATTTCTCCCCGTGGAGGACGTGCTCAGGGAGGAAATTGCCCAGCAGCACAAAAATCACTGAATGAGCCACAGGCTGGGCACTGCCACAGCTCCCACACAGTGCCCCAGCACAACCCTGGCCTTCCCTTTTTTTCCTCTTACCTCCTTTCTGCTCTTGCTGACCATTCCTGCTCCAAAAGGCATCAAAAGCACGGGGGATGCTACTCCTTTTGCTGACAGTCTGAGAGCCCAGCAGCAAGGCAGCTCCGGAGCAACCTCGGTGTAAATTGATGATCAGGCAATAAAGCTGTCTTTAGATAAGTAGAGCAGTTTGCATACGCCTTTGTGCGTGCACCTGCCTGTTGGGCGAGTCATCGCTCATTTCACAGCTCATTTCGCTGACTGTGGTCTGCAGGTTTTATCTCTTTAATTGGGCAAACAATACACACCTTGTCTCTGCGCATAAAGTCCAGTGCTAACGTGCATGTCTCCTACAAGTTGGTAGTTTGTTTTTTTTTTTTTTTTTAATCAGCCCTCAGTAATGCTGAGCATTTAAGGTGGAGCGTTATTTTTGCGGAGGCTCAGTCCGCAAGGCAAATACTCCGATTTCTGCAAGGATTTTGATTCTGGCTGAGGCCAATCTTCAAGAGCCCACATAAATGTCTGCTGAAGCCTGGGGAAGGAGTCCCTTTGATGTCAAATGGCTTTGGGATGGACCCAACAAGACTAAAAAGAAAAGACAAGAAATGAGAGCCCCCTCCCTCCCAAGCAATGAGTCTAAAGCAGAATAGCATAGAACCCAAAATTTATCAGTTACCCTACTTCAGGGGGTTTCTCTGGGAAAAGACTGGGCTTTTTAAAAAGCACATAAGCAGTGCATTATCCGGAGACTGGCTTTAGCCTCTCCATCGAGGTCAGCAGAGTTAATGCACCTACAGCCTTGGCCTGAGGAGAAGTTAATGCAGAGAGCAGGTGAAACTGCCCGAGCAGAGCACGGTCCTCCAGCAGTGTGTTCTCCCTCGTTCTTCTACACCTTTCACCGCTCCCTGCTCCCAGTGTTCCCAATCCCACCCCGCAGGCTGGGGCTGCAGGACACTGGCACAGTCCCTGTGCATCCCGCAGGGCGATGCAGGGGGATGCAGGGGGATGCACCATCACCTGCCAGCAGGCTCTGAACAACCCAGCTCTGACCTGGGGTCCTGCCTGAGCCACCAAGAACCAGGACAAACACGACAGACCCGGACAAGGCTCTCCGGGCGAGGATGAGCACCCATCCCTGCGGCAGTTTGAGCAGCGAGGCCGGAGAGAGCCACTCTAAAAAACACCCACCCACACACGCTTTGTAGCATGATTAGTTTTTGGCGAAGACACGCTGAATGTAGGGGGGGAAAGTGCTGTCTTTGTTCCAGGATGCAAATGAGCATCTTTTTTAGAAGCTGAGAAAGAGCCCCGACTAACCAAAATTGCGCATTGACTGAAATAAGCCAGGCTGCCTTTCAGATGTAGACTTCAGACAGAAAATGAAACATATCAAAGTGTCTGATTTGACGTGGCTTGCAGCTGCAAGGCAAAGCGACTGTCCCATTTTTTTCCCCTGAGGCAAACACTCAAGATTTTCTTGATCTTATCTTTGTCTTTCTATAAGTCTTTGAAAACCATCTGTAGAGATTCATAAAGGGTATTTGTGTTTTAAGTAAACTGCAGAAGTGATCTATACTGAACAGATGGAAACAAATCAAAAAGCTTAACGGGATGCAGAAAAACAGCAACACTTAGAAAAATACTAGCTCTGAATGAGTAGGCAGGTTGTCTCCCATTTGTATTGCATTTGGTGTGGCATCTCTTCCCCGGAGCTCTCTCTGCAGCCCGCACAGTGAGCTCTCCTCACTCCTCTCCTGTCCTCGTTCACAGGCTGCAAAACACTTCCCTGGCTGCGTTTGCTCTTCTGGACAAGCATCCCTTCGACGGGAATTGTTCAGCTCCTTGGCAGAGCCCCCGTATCCACCCGGAGCCCTCGGCGCAGCTCCCTCACAAATAGATTGCGTTTGACAGCAGAGGGTTCTGATTTTTCACGGCTTGCCAAAACATTTCTGCACAGGGAAGGTGGGGGAGAAAAGTGCTACAAATCAATCTCGGCGTGCTCGGGGATCGTGCGGCTGTTTGTTTGTTCCGGGTGATGTTTTTTTCTGACAGACGATTTCAAAGAAGCACAAGGCTGCTTCATCGGTACCGGCTTTTCATAGAAGACACAATAAGGTGCAAAATGATGTGTCTTACTGGAGTGAGTGGGCGTTAATGGGACTTCCTGAGAGTGCTAACAAAACCCACAGAGAAAAGGAGGAAAAAAAAACACTTTAAGAAAATTTTTCCTGGTGTTTCAGCTGCGGTCTTGCGTGTTGTCTCCTGTCCCCATCAGTCAGAGCCCCGTGTGCCCTGCTTGAGGAGGATGCTGTGACACTGCTGGAGAGCATCAGCCCCTGGCTCGGATCAGTCATTGCAATGAAGCTGTGGCCAAGGATGGGTTTTGCTCAGGGTTACGAAGACAGTTTTTATGTCAGCATAGCTCTGACTTCACAAAATTCAAGTTTGTTCGGAGAGTCCGGTCCCTGCTAACACAAAGTCTGGGCTGTGTAATCCCCTCCACAAATTTATCATAAACCCACTTGGACACAGTGTTGCTGCACAGCTCTTTCATAACCTCAACCCTCTGGTAGCAGCAATGCCTATTTTCTTTCCAGCTTACATGTATTAATGGCCAGTTTGTACCTTTATTTCCCCTTTTCTTTCCCTTTCTTTAGTCACCAGTCCCTCACAGGCCCAAGGCAAAGGTTAAGGTAAATTTCCAGATGGGAGACCCGGGAATGGAGAAGGCTGTTGGAGTGACATCAAAGCACTCCTCCACTTTGTTTCTGTAGGATGTTACACGATAGAAGTTCAAGATAAATGTGTGTTTCTATTGAGCTACTTAATTTATTACGAAGCCAAGACACAGGTTCTGCCTTAAGCATCTCAGGAGGTGGGTATTTGTATCCTGCAGTCCCACCCGGTCCCTGGGAAGGACACTGGGGACAGTCCTGTCCCTTAAGGCTCTGGGACTCTTTGGTTGGGGTCCCCAGGCACACAGGAAAGGACCACTTCAAAGGAAGGAATGGCAGGGTGTGCTTTGGCCCCATGTCAACTTTCCCCCACCAAGATGAAAGTCCAGCAGTTCTAAACCATGGGCTGAGCTCAGTGCAGACCCAGATGTGTTCTCACAGCTGTCAGAGGGAATTCATCTTTGAATGAAGCTGTTAGAAATTCATCTTTGACTCTGCTAGAGCTGAGCAGGACAACGTCAAAAGTATCTGAAAACTCACTTCTCTCTATGCCAGGAGGCAGGGCCAGAGCAGAACCCTGACATCCCTTCTGTCCCTCAGCATGGGGTTCCAGCCCAAGGGCTCCAACATGAGCAGCTGTGGTGGGAAAGGCCCTTCCATGCCGACCCACCAGCCTCCAGGACAATCACTGTGGTGTGCTACACACTTTTACCACCATGTCTCTTAGCCAGTGATCGAGGAAATGAAGCATTCCTACATTGTTCTCTGCCCCTTCCAAAGGGGTCATTGCCTTCTGCTGGGTGATGCCAGCTTCCTTCTCCTGAAGGGAACAGGCCAATACTGACTTCCACCCTTGTCCCTCGGGCCACGCCCATGAGACCATGCATGGGTGACATCTGGGGCATTGTCACCCTGACCATGCCCATTTTCACCCCCATCTGGAGCTTGGCCAGCTCCAGGCTCTGCCTCCTGAGCAAAGCACAAGGCATCCCATGCTGCCATCCCAGCGGGCCTGCGGTATTTGGATCCATGTGAGTGCAGATTCCCAGCTCCATCCATCTACCAGCCTGGAGAGCCTTGCGTGCAAAAATAGAGGCAATACTGTGACTGATATTTTTAGAAAGGGAATGCATATGTAAATTATTCCCCTGAAAATGTCTCTGTGCGTCAGCCTCTCCCCTGATTCAGAGAACATCCCTTCTATCTTTTCCTCAAGTACACGCCGCGCACAGAGAAGCTGAACATCTCCGGCAGAGAAGCTTGCTGCGAAAGTGATTCATCTATCACATCCTTCACAGCTTCGGTAAACTGGAACGGTGCGAATCTCTCAGCCCCCGGTCTTGGCTGCTCCGGAACTCCCGGCTTCGCTCCCATTCACAGCTTCGTGCGCACAGCAGAAGGCGAGGAGCGGGGCTGGCTGCCTCACCTCGCTGTCCCCAGCCTCCCACCGCAGCCTTCCTGCTCAGGATGCGCTCGGAATCCACACAGACCCATCAGGGGAGTGTTCCGGGAGCGCTTCCCCGGCCGGCGCCTCGGGGGCTGCGGATGGAGGTGTCCGGGCGGCCAGAAGCCCTCGCTGCCCTCTGCACGGACCCACCGAGCATCCCACCGGTGATTCCTCCATCCAGACCATCTCCATCCCACCTGACAGAGCTCAGCCCGCTCCAGGGCTGCCGGGCCCCAGGCAGGCGAGGCATCCCACCCGTGATTCCTGCATCCAGACCATCTCCATCCCACCTGACAGAGCTCAGCCCGCTCCAGGGCTGCCGGGCCCCAGGCACCCCACCCGCGCCCGGCGCTGGCAATAGGGAGCCTCCCAAGAGGAGGCGGCACTCGCGGCCACCGACACTGGCGGCTGTGTTTCTCCACCCCTCACACTCACACTCTCCATCCGTGCAACCTGCCCAAAACTCCTCCGGTCCCAGAGGCTGCTGGGCAGCTCGGGTAGGGCAGGAACTGTGCGCAGGCAACTCGCAGCGCCCTCAGCTTTGGGAGGTAAACAGCCCCGTGCCCGACGTTATGTTCCATCACTGTCCAGAAGCTATTAGGAAGCTAATTAAAACGAATAGATCACTTAAGCATTCAGAGTTCATATCCCATTAATTCAACAGCGCAAGATACAGAGGGAAAGACAAAGGCTGAAGAAAAGGCCAAGGACGCCACAGCAACGTTCCTCGGTGAGGATTTTTTACTCTCCATTCTTGTAATACAAAAGATAAGTCTGTCTCCTGGCTTATCTAGATACATTTGTAAAGATTAAAAACACACTTCTTTGCCTTTGCATTCTTCTGTAAATGATTAGCCCATGGTATCGTTAAGCAGGCGCTCTGCCAGCCCCAAGGTTCTGATTTAAGCCACAAAAAAAGGGAAATTCAGAGGGAAACCTGCTGCTACCTGTGTGGAGCAGCCAGGCAGGCAGGATGCTGCCATTTCCTTGCCCTTGCAGGCAGATGGGGAGATGGGGCTGCAGCCTCAGCCCTGCAGGAGAGGCTGGCCCCAATTCCTGCACCAGGGAAAAAGAGCATTTTCCTGCCCGTGGTGCTCTTTGGGAGTACAGACACCGATAGCCAGGCAAGGGCATATCTCCCACCTGGAGCAGCCCAGTGACCTCACCTCCAAGATTCCACTCTGAGATGGGAGTAGCAGTTTCCAAAGCCTTGGGCACGATCCAAGGAGGTGTCCCTGCAGAGAAACCACTGTCCCCAAGCACATCCTGAAAACCCAGCTCAGCAGGAATGATCAGGCTGCAGGAGAGGAGTCAGGTAGCTCAGAGGGTGAGATATGGGATCGCACCTTTAAAAAGCCACTGAAAAACAACACAGCCCTGCAGCCTGTGAGACCTGGAGGTTGCTCTGCTGCAAGATCTGTTTGCAGTGGTTCATGTGAGGCCTTGGAGACATTCAGGAGTGGCTCTGGTCCCAGTCCCACCTCACACTGCCAGGTTTATACTGTTTTATCACCCTGCTCCATATCCCTTTTTAAAACTGGCATTGCAGGCACCTGAGTCCTCCCTGTCTCCCTGAAAATGTTGCTGGGTCAGAGAAATTCAGCAGCAGGCAACCTGCTGAAGAAGGGAAAAGACTCTACTCATAGTCCTATGGTTTGGAGCTCTCCGGCTGAAGAAAACCCAACTCAAGGAATGGCATTTCTTTGTCACATTCCAGACCAGCACAAATTAATGTATTGGCATTAAACGTCCATGAAAAATGGGGTTAATTATGGAAACGATGACCTTTCTATAGAGCGGCTCAGGCACGGGCTGCTCTCATACATCATCACGTTAGGAAGAGCCACTTGCTGACGCACAACAGCAAATAATAAATAATAAATAATTAATCCATCAAACTGAATTGAACTTTGTGTAATGTAGTCCTGACAAACCATAGATTAATTTGCCTAATCCATCATCTGTTAATCCTTCAACCCCAAGAAACGCACATAAGTGCTACAGCTGTGTCGTTCAAGTCTATCCCTACAGACAGGGTGACTCAGGTACAGTCTTCCTGAAATCCATCAACTGAGTTTCCCACCTTTGGCAAATACTGCCAGAGCATTGCAGATTCCATATGTCAGAGGGGGATAACTGGAGCATCAGAAGTTCTGGATTTATGAAGCCACAAAAATAACAGTCAGGGGTTTATAGCATCTGTGACTAAGACAGTTACACTGAGCTTAGTGCATTGTTTGCACTGTATAAATAATAAATGCTAATATTCAACATTAAAGAAAACTGGAGCTGTAACCCACATTAGTAGATCTACACAATAAAGTTCATTGCATAAAACCTTGCCCATTGGAATAAGGCTCTTGGTAAAAGGAGGAAATGAAGAGAATTTTTAGGTTTCAAATGTATTTCATTCTGAGTCTGTTTAGGGTGTTCCAGCTGTAGGAGAGGTAACACAGCAGAGCTGGGGAGCTGTACCCAGAGAAGACACAGAAGTGGTGGGTGTGCCCATCTTACTGCAAATGCTGGAAACTGGCAATGGATTTCTGTAGCCACCAAGTGCAAAATGGTCCCAGAAAAGAACAACCAGTGGATTTAAGAGAAGTAAAACCTCCCAAATTTTCTGTGGTAATCAGAAGCTTCTGTGTCACACTCAGCTGAAGTCAAAGGTGCAAACCAGCAGGTGGTACCCAGCCCTGCAGCAGGAGACAGGCAGGAAGGCAGGCACCTGGGCACACTTGCTACTCACATCCACCCAGCTTCCCAGGTCAGTGGGGAAATTTGGTACAGGATTCTTAAAATCTACAGGAACCCAGTAACTTTTTCCCAGTTCATACTGAGTAACAAGTTCCACAGCAGTGGAAATGCTCACTCATCCAAACCATTGCTGGACACCAGAGAGGTGCCTACTCCCACACAAGAGCTGGAAACCTGTGTCTGGTTTTAAACAGAAAGCCAAGAAGCCAGCAATTAAATACTTTCCCCTCCTGCAACAGATTACTCCAAAGTCAAGCTGTTTCCCAGTCTTACTGTCAAATCTAATTAATTTGTTCTTTGCAACATCGCTTGCATTTGCTTTAGCTGTCGAGTGACACCACAAAGTGACAGTACCAAACCTGCCCAAGAGCTGCAGAGGAGCCCTGCAGCCCTTTTGCACTCAGAGTTAACCCCTCGTGTTCACACTCAGCTTGTGCATTGTGGCTGCTGGATCCTCACCAAGCAGCTGGGAGGGTGTGCAGGCCTGCAGGGTCCTTCCCTGGCACAGAGACCAGGAGTGTGCCCCTTGTGGCATCAGCACAACAAAAATCTTGAAAAACTTTCCAGACATGACAGGAACAGCAAGAACAGCAACTTGCACTGGTCCTGCCCCACTGCAGAATCTCCATCCCCAAGCAGTAAATGCAGTTTGGGGGAGAAGGCTTTCAGATAAGAAAGGCAGGACTGCTGGGTGTGAAACACAACACAAACAACTTTTGCTACACCTCAGGGAGAGGGCACTGCACTCCTAATGAAGTCTCTAGGGTAGAATTTCAAAGTATTAACGGGCTTGTGTGTAAAAAGTGCAGTAATGCCTGAGAGCTGGAAACCAAGGGTTAATGGAAGAAGCCACAGTCACCTGTGCAAATGCATATTTAATGTTCTCAGAGGACAACTATGCCAACTGCTCGGCAGCCAGGAACTCTTTCTTAAGAGCTACTGTCAAAAGCTTCTGATCTAGTTCATAAATAATCATCAAATGAAATGATTTATGGATTTGCTGAACTAAAACTTTCTCTGTTCTTCCTCAGCTCCTCTTCAGTATCTGGGAGAGGAGGGGAAGGCAGCAGAGCTGCAGGAGCTGATGTCGCTGTGCACAAGTTAAGATTGTCCCTTGCTGTGCCAGGGGCAGTGCAGGCAGCTAAACCTGGCACAGGGATACCCAGAGGACGGGCTTGGGGACAATGTCAGGACCCTCCCTAGGTCCCAATGGCCATGGCCATGTCTGGGACCTGCCCCAGGCTCCTGCCCTGCACGGCATCCTTCAGGTCCTGGCTTGTGCCAGATGGGAAAAACTTATCCCAAGGCAGTGATGGTTAGATTGTTACCCAGAAATCAATCTCCAAAATCCCAGCCCATTTTTTCCAGTTATCCCTTTACTCAGAAGAGCCAGACTGAACATAAACTGACACACTCAAGTGTGATACAATTATCACTATATAAATAAATGTCATCACATTTAAATCACAATCCAATCTAACTTTGAGGTCAGCCCTGCTTTCAGCAGAAGGTTGGACTTGGTGACCTCTTGAGGGCCCTTGCAACCTAAATTATTCTTTGATCTGGGTGTTTTTCCTGAACAGAAATTTCCATCTCTTTTAACAGAAGTAACTTCCTGCAAGCCACGGGAAAAAGAAAGTTTAATAACAGGCACCTCCTATTTTGCAGCTGTTTTGGATTCAAAGCTTTAGGAGAGATAAATACATTTAAAAGACATTGCAGAGCCTTTAAAAGAGGGCACAGGTTGCAATCCTGCAGCGCTCTGCACAAGGCAGGCACCCAGGGCCAGTGCTGGCATGACTGCTTTCATGTCCATTGCTATTCCATTTTCTAATGGTATCCAATTACCTTTCATAGCACAGGAGACAGACTTAAAATATGTCCTATATATATTTTTGTTATATTTTTGTCCTATTTTTTTATTGTTATTGCTAAAGCCCGAACTTGCTCGTAGCGATTTGCAGGCTGCCCTCCTCTCGCCGGGAGCACCGGTCAGCTCCCGGCAGCGTATTTTTGGTGTATTTGTAGAAACTTGGGGTCAGATGGTTCTTGTGGTGCAGAGAGCCCCTTGCTAAGAGAGCCCAGGGACTGCCAGAGCCAGGGGTGTCCCCAGAGCCCCGCCGAGCCGCCCGCAGCTGCTGCGAGGATCAAGCCGCGCTTGTGCCGGGCTTTGATGTTCCCAGGTGGAAGGAGAGCTGGAGTGTTGTTTTTAAGGCAGATTTATCAGCACGGTTAACACACCGGCGCCGAGGCGCTCCCGGAGCATGCCCTGCATGGCAATGAGCGCTCGGAGCCCGGCTGCTGCCGCAGCTCCGCGCTCACACCCACCCTAAGGGCGCTTTGTACAAACTGCGGCTCCGAGAGCATCAGCCCCGCTCCCCAGGGAGAGCTCAGCTCCGCTTCCCGGGGAAAGGAGGGAGGGAGGGAGGCGCAGAGGTGTTGGACTGGCTTTGTGATGGGCTTGGGAGAGCCAGGATTCAAAAGAGATTTAAGTATCTTATTTTCTCGCAGACATTTATATGGGGCTTATACACTGTAGTGCCTGGAGGAGCCCCGCACTTCGGCGTACGAGAATTTTGGTGGGTGAGGATGTATTTTATCCTGAGCTGTGTAATTTTTCAATATCCAGCAGGATGAGCTGCTGTGTAAAATAGAGCTCTCAAGCAGAAGCTTTGTGGAATTTTAACAGAGGCACATCAATGAATACACACTGATATCCCAGGGAGATCAAACAGGAGGCTAGAAAAATTACTGGAGAAAGCATCTGGGATCCTTTGGGGGAAAATTGTCAAACTATCATAGGAAAATGGAAAGCTTGATGGGATATCAAGAGGTCATCCAGTCCAGTGTTTACAAACCTTTAAAAATCACTTAACTCCTTAATCTAGAAGTCACAGACTTCTTTGTGCCCTGCTGGCACAACTGCCTTACCTGCAAACCTAACCAGGATTTGGACCAATGCTGAAACATGTTTTTTTTTCTCTCGTTTTCTTTTTTAATTTCCTGCATAATTTATCCCTTCCTGGTTGTCTTCTGAGCTACCATGGGATGTTCTGTGAACACCTGGCCTTACCTTCCAGAGTCACAGGTGCCGTCAAAACCATCCACACCAGCCCAAGACAAAATGCCATTTCCTTCAGCGACCTCTAGGCTCCATCCCACACCTCACCCCATCACATGAGATCAGGGCTCCTGTGGGTTCCCTGCCTCACCTCTGTGGGCACTGCACAGGGTCATGCTTTTAAAAACAGAGCACCTCTTCATATACCTCTTGTCAAGACATTCCCAGTTTCTTCCAGTCAAAGCTGGAATGGGTAAGTCTAAAAACAGCAAGTGGGTCTTACTGGATTTGTGAAGGAAGATTGCTTTGAGCTACCAGAGTCATCTTTGGACCTCTGTGGACAGCCCAATTTACAGATCCAGCTGTGCTGCCAAAGAGAAAAGCCCAGCAATTTAAATAAACACTATGCCTCTAATCCCTGTAGCTCCCTGTCCTGCCACAATTTTACTGCCTCCTAAGCTACCCTTTGCTGTGGAAAAGGCACTGAGACCAGGTAATTTGTGCAAGCCTCTGTACGTACAAAGATACTCCTGATCTCCCCAGAGCCACTCCCACCTCTCCCTGTGCTTGGTGTAGGACCCTGGGCCCATGACCACCCACCCATCGGGATACACAACCTTTGGGATAACACCAGGCAGCTGCTTTCCATATTCATACACAAAACCATCCCCACATCAGCATTCAAAGCCTTTGATACGATACCAAGTGGGGTTTGGTTTGGATTTTTTTTTTTTTCTTTACATATTTGGGCAGATGGAAGCAAGCCTTTCCCACACCTTTCCCACACCTCCTCCCCGGAACAAGCCCAGCCCATCCAACTCCTTTCCCAGCCGCAGGAACCGCAGCCCTCTGCGGTCTGTGTACGTAAGTAACATGCCGAGGTTTGCTTTTTGTTTAAATAGCTGTGAAAAGCAGAGAGTGTGTTTTACCCAGAGATATATTACACTTGATTAGCCGGGGCGCTGGAGCGCGAACGCTCCAACAGGAGACGGACGTGCTTAACCAGCGGTTTGAGCCCGCGCTCCTGCACCGGGAGGTCAGGGGAAAGATTAACTATATCTGACTGCCGTGTCAAAACACTCAATTGCAGCATTTATAAACCCACAGAACTAGTTGCCTCGGTCGGCAGAGCAGATTTATTTCCCTCCCCGTTGCTGCCGCAAAACAAACCGGGGTGGTTGGCGGGGCCAAGTTTGCTCCCGGCTCCTGCCAAAGGGCAGGGAGAGCTGAAGAGTTCAGGTGGAGATGGGAAGCTTTCAACATCCTCAGACACAAAAAAAAACCAAACAAGTAAATACAGGGGAAAAGGTGGTGATTTTTCAGTTGTCTCTGCTTATGGCTGACCCACAGCTGGGTGTGTAGTTCAGCTCTGTAAGTCTAAACACTGTTTTAATAGAAGAAAAAAATTACATTTCCTCGCTCTTCAACAGGTGTAACACACACATAGTAACTTCTGGTTTACAATCAAAAATCTTGTGGAAAAAAAAATCCTACTTCTCACACCAGGGATGTTTGGGTTTGATTGCCCTGTAGAATCCTAGAAATGTGTTTCTGTGCAAAACAAGTTGAAGGTGACCCCTGAAGAGAGATTCCCAAAGGAGGCCTCCGAATTCAAAATCAGCATCGTTTCAGGATGCTGTGTTTTAAACTCATGGTTAGATTTGGAACTGCACATGCAGCTCTTGAAATGCAAGTCTAGTTCTTTTTATCTCAATATACATCTCCACTGGAAAAGACTGAGTGGTGCCCATTGTCAGCAGATAACTGCAGCATGTGGCTACTAAGAATCAGAATTTGGACAACTGGGACCACCACTTAAAAAAAACCAAACCAAACCAAAAAATCCCCTACCATTTCTTCAGCTTTACGAGATATGTATGACTAAGGAAAAAGGCTTTGCTTCCCTTCTGCTCCCAAATTCAAGAATTCTTTCTCAGCATCCAGACTCAATTCTATCCAACTTATTGCCACTTCAAATTGCCATCCTTTTCCACATCAAACTCAGTGGTCATCATGTGATGTTACTGACAGCTTATTCCTCCCTATTTAATCTGTGGTCTCAGCATCAAGGGCAGGACTGGAGATGTCACCAACATTTAAAGAAAAAGGTGCCAGACAGCCAGGGTCAGTGTCCCAAGAGCACATCTCCTCTTCACCACACACATTGCAGGTACTTTAAGGAGCTATTGCTCCACATGCTCTGCAAAAGCAGCAAGTTCTCTTTATTTCAAGCCTGTAAGAGCATTTTTGTTTCCAGGGGCAGGACCAGTGTGTCCAAGAGATACCAAAACTAGAAGTGCTCATCCTTCAAAGCCTCCCAGGTGTTTCTCAGCCTGCTCCAGGCCCTGTGGACTCAAACCAGCCGTCGTTCAAGGGCTCCTGCTCAACACCCTGCAGCACGACACAGCCGTGCCCGTGTTAGCCTGGCAGAAGGTGCAGACAGGACTTCTCCACTTGAGTCACAGGAATGTTTCTGGGTAGACTCTGTCTGGATAAACCAGATGCTTCGGCACCCTGAGCTATGCTGCAGGGGTGCAATTTTGTTTTTAAGCTGCACTTGGTAGCGTTCTGACTTGCAGGTTTCACTTTTTAATAGTAAACACATTCTGTAGGTGCCAGAGAACATTTCAAAGCATTTCAGTGGAGTCCTTTTACCTCCACAGCCTGGGGGCACATACACTGAAACAACAGCTGAAATCCGGTTACTGAGGAATATTCCCAAGTGCATTTCCATAGGTAATTTGTTAGTCTGTTGGAACATGCAAAGTTATTTTCCTCCAGTTCTTGATGCTGTACCATAGGCTCCCAGGTTGAAGATTTCTATCCAAATTGCATGGTAACTACCACTGGAAAGGAATTCACATGACCAGGGCAACAACCTGCCAGCACTTTCCAGGATGCAGCCCTCACCTTTGATTTGAAAAGAAGTTATCAGCCCAGCCACACCACAACCCCTGCTACCACCCGAGCTTCTCATTGCCCACTAGGTTTGATGCATAAAGACATGAGAAGCCTGAAAGTATTTTTCCTTCAGCATCCTGTTTATTGATTTAGCAAGGAGCTGACACAGATGTGCAGTTCTAGAGACAAGTTGTAATGCAATCCCTTCATCTGCTGTCACTCACAGTCACACAAGCTGGCTGCTGCCATAAGGGGAGGAGTGGCCACCCTGCTCATTTTGGGACTGCCAAACAACCCAGCCAGGAGCTTTGTCCTCGTTAGGGAGGGACCCCCAGATTGCCACCACATCTGCGCTGTGTGTGCCAGCACAGCACAGCAAATGCTCTGCCCAGGACAGCTCCACGTGCTGGGTACACACAGGGACAGCCACAATGTCCTTCCCTTCTCCTCACAGCCAAAGAAAGGGAGCCAGGGCATCGTATTTATCTGCAACATGAACCAGCCCAGAAGCCACTGGGTTCAGATGGCCCTTCTTGGGGTGCTCTCCCACCCTACTGGGGGGTACCCAGACCTTCAGCCCAGGGGGAGAACCCCAGTGGGTCCCTCACAACCACATCAGCACAGGTTCACAGCATGGGCTGGCTTCCAGGTGGGAGCACCTCATCCCCTCCTCCCCCCAAGTCAGTGCCATCCCCACTGGTGAAATATCACTGGAAATTGGTCTCATTTCAGAAAGACGAGGCAAAAATTAAACAGACAAAGTTTGGGTCAGAGTGACAAGGAACATAATCAGAAAAGAGCATAGATGAACTGCCTGTGAGTTAAAGCTAATTCAGGGCAAATTAAAGCATCTGAACTCCTACTGAGAGCCACTGATTTAGAATTATGAAGTTAACTTACAGCAATCATTTTCTATATGAAAGCAATTACGGATGGGTTAAAAGCTTCTGTTATTATGGATTGTGTATGGCTGCCACAGAGGGTTCAGTCTCCCAGGATGAAATTTTAGCCTTCGTGAAAAACTACTGCATCCTGTATGCCAAATCTTGTTCACCCATCAGAAAGTCATTGAACATCAGACGTTTTATTAACCAATGCAAATGCAGACAGCCAGGGAGAGGTAGATAGGGAACATCCTGCTCGCCAATAAAGCACATACACACAAATCACCATGGTTCACTTCCCAAAATAATCACACAGGCTCAAACACACAGCTGTGATGGATGGCAAATTTCCAAGTCTTAATGCATCAGAAAGCAGAACCGTTGTTTGAAGTGGTCATCTCTTGAGGGGAAGAGAAAAGGCAGGGGAAAGCTTGTGAGAAACCTGAAAGCACGGGGCCATCCCCAGGAGCAGCCTGGTGGTATCTGCAGCAAGGTCACCAGCCACAGTGACAGCAGCCTCCTCCATCTGCTGCCACCCAGGCAGAGCCTCCAAAGCAGCTCCAGCAGCAGCTCCCACAGGGCTGCTGCCTCTGAGAGACAGGGGGATGTCAGAGAGCAACACCCCAGCTCTGCTCTCACCCCTTGGCAGGAGCAACGGGGCACTTGGGGTCTGGGGGCACAGTCCATGGTGGGACACACCATCCACATGCCCACTGCCCCCAGAGCTCCAAGGAGCAGCCCCCAGGACAGCTGGCTGCCCCTAAACCAGCCCTGGCCCGAGCACAGGCAGCACACAGCAGCAGCTCACAAATGGAGCTGACGAAACCACTTACCAAAACAATCTATTATACTGAGCCTCTTCCTTCTCTTCATTCTTAATTGGGCTTTATTTCTTGTTTGGTGTTTTCTGAGCAGTTAAACGAGTTGACAGACCTTTTGTTTCTGGAATGAAAATGAGATTTTGACTGCAACGTGCATGGCAATGAGCCGAGTGTGTGAGGGCATCTCCATCTCGGATGAGATTTGGAAGGGGCAGGGTGGGGGGAAGGGAAACCTGTCCAACACCTCGTGAAAACCAAAGGTTCAGAGGTGTTCTATAGTGCAGCTATTTGGATTTCTCCTGCTGCAGAGGCTGTGACAGCAGGAGGGGTGTGAAGAGACAGCCAGCCTGGCCCCTGTGTCCCAGGAGCAGCCTTGGGGCACCGCGGGCACCGTTCAGCTACCAGGGCAGGGAAGAACTTGTTCCACAGGAGCCAGCAGGGACTCAACACGAGGCCCTGATGGTCAGCACGGATCCATAATTGACAGCTGCAACAAAGGAAATTTAGCAGCTAAACTCAGAGGGTGACGGTAACCCAGCAGTGCTGCAGAGGCAGGGGGAAGGAAGGAAGGCTCATGCATAATGCATGAGGGGGAAACCCACGGCACTGACAGCCAGGGCTAAATGCTGCTTACAGAGAGGCTGAGAGCAAAGATCTCCTTGGATTCAATAAAATCCCAGTCCTAGTGAGGAGACAGGGCAGCTCACTCTCGTTACACCGTCCTCCACTCCATCTTCCCTGAGGACACCCCAGGTCCTGCTCCTCTGGCTCACCTGAGGGCAGGTGCAGAGATCCTCTGGCAGCAGGGCTGTAAGCCTGACACGAAACCTCACCGGTGCTTCTCCTGCTAATTTCATCAGCCCAAGAAAACCTCTCCATTTGCTACACACAGCCATCAGTGGGTGATGGAGGCAGAGGCTCCTCCTGGTTTTCCCAGGGCAAAGCTCCAGGCACTAAATGAGCAATGGAGCATCTTCCCTGCAGCTTTTGGGGAACTTCAGGTGCTGCTTCCCTGCATGGGCTCCTGGCTTAAAGGTAAATGTGATAAGTAAGTGAAACAAAGCTCCACATTCCCAGAAATCCCCTGCTAAGGTGGATTTGGAATCTTTATTACCACCTCAAAAGTGCTGTTTGAAGTGGTGTCTTTTGTGGGGAAAATCCCCAAACTGGCCATAAAAACTGATGAATGATCACTGGGAAGCAACAAAAGAGGGAACTCAATCTTTTTCCCTTTCTGCTCGTCTTTTCTATGCATGTTTTCCATCGCAAAGTCAACACAAGAAATGGCACCTATTTAGCACTATTGATCCAGCTTACTTCAGTAACAAACCACATTAAGTTAAAATCAATACCAGCCACTCTTAAACTGATTTAGGAGTGTCCACACAAAGGGGCTCACACCAGTTTAGACAGATTTGCTTTGTAACCAATTTAGTTAAAACATGCAATCTAGGGACCAATCTGTGCTGTGAACAGCTGGGAGGCATTAATTCCTGGGGTTCCAAGGCATCAATTCCCAAGTGCCATCAATGGCTCTCAAGGGACAGGACAGGGGAAATGTCACTGACAAACATCCATCTTTCTTGAGAAAACTTACAGGTCTCCCTCACTCCAAAAGCCAAAGAGATGGGGGAAATCCAAAGAAACCCAAATTAATGTCAGAATTAATTTTATTTCTACAGCTTGCATTAAAAAAAAAAAAAAAAAAAAGAAAGAAAAAGCAAACTGAAGCTACTGGAGACAAAGAGCTCAGAAAGCTGCATTTTGTTTCTCCCCCTGGAATATTTCCTCCATGAGACACGTGAGCACAGCACAGGTTTCATTACACACCATGACATCACAGCATCACAGGCAGCGCCGAGCCAGGCTGGAAATCTCAACACAACAGAGACAAGAAGGAATCTTACTTCAAAGGAGGTGAGGCTTTAGTGTTTAGTCAAGTGCAAGCTCAAGGGTATCCATCAGATTCCCAGATGCCAGGGAAAGGCACCAAGGAAACCTTTGGTGTTACTGCCCTGGCCAAGGCGAGGGAGCCCGGGCCTTGTGAGGTCCTGCCACCCCTGTGCCTCAGCACCCAAAAAGTTTGCACATCATGGAGAAATCAGTAAAGGCTGTCTTAGGCTTCAGCTTCAGAGGAAAAGTATCAAAAGTTTGCTCAGGACTTGGGGTTTCTTGGAGCAAATGGGGTTGGGCTGGAACAATTCTGGTTCATCAACAGCAAAGGAGAGAAGAGCAAAGCAGACTCCTCAACCCATGCTTTTTGTCCACAATATCATAAAAACATCACCTTCAGGGCTGTTTTACACCTTGGAGAAAAACGTGGAGAAGTATCAGGCCAATGTTGTTGGTTTAGTTTACAGCCAGATCTTTAGGTTTCAGTTGTGCCCAGGTCTGTGGTGGCTGCAGCCTTGGGTTCATCTCCAGAGCACACTCACAGCGCTGTCAGATCAGCAGAGGTAACCTCCTGCCCAGCCCTTCAGGAGCTACACACCTCCAGTCTCTAAACCCTGTTCATTTATTTCTCCTCCTGCCTCCTTTCTCCCCACTGCTTCCCTGCAGCTGCAGGCACCATTTCCCATCCCTGTTCATTACCTCAGGACACCAGCATCAGCCAGCTCACTATAACCCTTCCAAAAGGCAGGAAACGCCACACTTCATTGCTGCTTATCCACCTACAAAATATGCATGTTCAGGCATCTTCTCACCTCAGCTGCTTTTAAACCTGCCACTCAGAAGTGGTTTGGGGCTTCACTTTCAGGCTGTAACTCCGCTTTGTGATTTTCTGGATACCTGGAAGAGATTTTGAAATGGTTTTCCCTGTTACCAGGTGGTAATAATTGGTTTCACAGAAAGAGTCAAAAGTTGTACTTATGTTGCTGAATTAAACACAGGAATGTTTTGGAAATAGAAATAAACCTTTTTGGGTTTTATTATTTATTTTGCTTTAAAGCCTCGGGTGCTAAAAATTAGCCTCCGCTGTTCCATAAAAATACAAGGAACGGGTCTTTCCCAGGGTAAATAAATAAGGTGAAGGGGGGAAAAAAAATCATTTTCCACATAAAGAGGGACAAATCCTGCTGAGATGTCCTGCTTCGGGTCTCCAAGGGCAATAGGCACTCGGATCCCAGAGCCAAGCAGGGTTTGGTGCTTGCATCCCAAGCTCCAGGGCAAGGGATCATATCTGTGATGTGATGATACCCCCACATCCACTGCTCCAACCTCACTGAGCACCAAATCCCATCCTCACACTGGAATCAAACACATCTGGGAGTAGCCAGTGCCTGAAATCCTTATTTAGCCAACAAAACACAATCCCCCTCACTCCAGAGACCACAGTTGGGAGGACTGGCATCTGTCATCAGGCTTGGTGCTGCGAGGCAGAGCCAAGGCTTTGTGAGCCGCGGTGACAAACGCGCCATCGAGGGCACTGACCACGGGGCTGTGATGGCTGTCGGGGGGTTATTGGCAGGGAAGCACAGCAGGCAGCTCACATGGCCATTTAAGGCCTTCTCTGATGCAGAGGAGGAGAGAAAAATCCCTTTTGGAGGTGCTCCATTGCAGGGGAACGTGAATTAAGATGCTTCCTCTGGTGAGCGAGTACTTTCCAAACCCCCAGAGCCAAAGGGAGAACCGAGACCCTTATGGGCACAAAGCCCACGTTTGTAGAAGCTTCTGCTGAGGATGCTGAAGAGGATGCTCACTGCCAAACGCTAATGCCAGCTGCATTGGTGGTGGTGAGAGGGTGGCATTTGGTCTGGTCTCTTCCTTTTGAGCCCCTACACACATTTTTGCAGTGCCGAGAGCACTTTGCAACAGGAGGACTTAAAACCCCAGTTGCAAAATATGCTGCAAGCAGTGATAAGAAATTAATCTGTTTTCACTGTCTGATCTGATGTGTGTGGCAAGGCTCCCACCACTCTGAGCTCATCTGAGGGAGCCCAATAAGCTCTGCCCAGGTCACTCTGTTTCTGCTTTCCTCAGAGCCACAAGAGCAGCTGGAATGGGAAAAATCTGCAAAAAAACACCTCCAAGTCCAGCATCTGAACCCCTCACCAGAGTTTTTGGTTTATACAGCTATTCTTTAATTCACTTTGATTCCCAGAAAACGCCACAAGCCAAGTTGGGTTTGCATTATTCCAGGCAAAAATAAAAGTATATTGGTGTTTGCAGTTTCAAAGGGAGTGTTAAGTGCCTACTGACCACATCCTCCCTGTCATTCCTGCTCTCCTTCTCTGGTAGGAGTTAAACACATGGAACCCTCCCTGTGAGACAGCAAGGCCTTGCCCAAGGGCTCAGGATGCTCTGGGGGCTGGTGTTCCCATGGCTTTCTTGTCCTCCCCCAGCACAAAGGTCCAATATTACCAACGATCCCCGAGGCATCCCTTGGGCACAGCCCCTGGAACTGCACTTGCCTCTGGCCAGCCAGCCAGGAGGAACCTGAAGTCAAAGACTGAGAGAAGAAAGGTGGTCAGGTTGAGGCAGACAGAACTTTTTGTCCTGATTTCTGTGTGATTCAGGCTGGTGGGGGAGCAGAGGCCACAGGACAGGCAGAGGTTTTGTTCGTGGTCACAAATCCCCCTTCCCACCATCCTGTCCTGTGTCACCCTGCACTTACTCCCTCTGCCTGCTGAGCATTCTCAGACACATGGAAGCTCACATCTGGCTATAAATTCACACTGCACAAGGACCAGCTGCCTTGCTCTCTCCCCCTATGTGCCATTTTGGCCAAATTTGAAAGAAAATATCTCCCGAGGGGAAACAAACAGGTTGCCACTACCCCTCCCCCTACCAGGTTTGGGAAAAAAAAATTTCCTCAGAGGAAAGTGAAAGATAAAAACTATTTATTTAACAGAACACACAGAAAAGGATAATAATGCTAAATAATAAAATCTCTCGCTGTGGAGAGAAACCTGGAAAGATTTCAGAGTCCTTCCATAGGTGTAGGTGTCAGTGTCTGTATCCTCCTCCTCAGGGCTGTTTTGCCGGGGGGGCCCTACTGGGGCCTGGGAAGAAAGGTGTGCTCCTGGTGTGCTCTGATGTTGTGAAACCATCCCGAAGAGAAGAAGAAAAGAGGAAAAAAAAAAAAATTCCAAACAATCCCAGGAAAACTCTCTCCAGAGAAAAGAGTCGAGAGCAGGCTGGAAAGGAGCGTGCTCCACTCCCCACTGCCGCCGGGTTTATCCCCAGAAGCCTGTCCCTGCCCTTGAACACAAACTTGCGTTTTAAAAACAAAAGTCTCTCAGTATTTCTTCCCTCTTGCAGGCTCACTCTAAAGGCACCAGAGCCAGCCTCCAGAGCAGATGAGAGGGGACACGTATTTCATATCACAATGTCCCCCCAGGACACCCCCTGTGTGTGTGTCACACAGGGACACCAAGTGTGTGACACACATCACTGTGAGCTGCCACACTCAGGGATCTGGCCCCAGGAGGGCTGCAGGGATGTCTCCCACCTCTCTCCTGCACTGGGGGTGTTCCCAGACCAGCTCACTGCACAACCACATCAGCCCCTGAGCCCAGGCAAGAGAAAGGGACAGGAGAGACATTTCCCTGGGAGAAAGGGACAGGAGCCACCCAGCCCTCGTGCTGAGGGTGATCAACCTGAGGGCACCTGGCTCTGTTTGCAGCACTGCCATGGCTTCAGCAGATTCAGAAATTAAGAGAGTGGCTTTACCACATCCTGGCAATAGAAAGGATTTTAAAAAATAATGAATTTTTTTTAAAAAATCAGAGAGCCATTAACTATGGTTTGTTTAATCAGGAGTTGCAAGGTGCTGGGAGATGCTCAGGCACTGTTAAGTGCAGACTAGCATCTCTAATCACCAAGTGTCAAGATGTACAGAGCTGCCCATAGACATGAAGAGGCACTTAGCCCACAGCAGCCCCCCTGTTCTGTTACTTGTGGAGTATCTCTGTGAGCCTGGGGCTGCCTTTACCAGGAGATGTGATGCCTCCAGATGAATGCACGGGATTTGAATGCAATTGGGATAGGGCTTCAGCTGGGTGACAGCCAGCAGGATCAGCCTCTGCACTCCATGGGCATCTTTGGGTCCTCAAGCTGCTTTGGCTGCTGAAACAAAGCACTCTGCCTTTGAGACAGAGCACCAGGGGAACCAGAGTGTCTCCAGCTACCCTACCTCAAGACTAAATCACATCTCCTTTTCCTTACCTTCAAAGCAACAAATGCAAGAGAGGATTTATTGCTTTTTAACAAGTGCCACAGAACATGCATTTCATTAATTTACACGGGGGGTTGGTGGGGAGGAGATGCCAGTTCAATAAATTCTCCCAGAGTATTGCTTTGAAACAAACAACTCTGCAGATCCAGGCTGTGGATGTCACAGCAGAGGCTTTTATCCAGATGAGCTATGTGTTCAACAGGGTGACTAAAATGCTTCAAGAAAATTAAAAAAAAAAAAAGAAGAAACCCAGAGAGGGTGGAGACAACAGAGCCACTCTCTACAAAAGGCAGCATATCACTGACACGTTGTTTGAACTCTCAGTGGTGTAGTAAAAAAATAAAAATAAACCCTCTCTGAACCATAGCTGCATCCTTAGCTCTCATTGCTGTGTTATCTTAGCTCGGAGGGAAAAACGACATTGCTAATGCCTTTTTCTTCTCTCTTCCCCCCCACCCTGAGAGGAAGAGGTGTTTGTTTTTCTTGCAGTGTTTACCATGTGCATGGTGCAGCTCTGCTCCCCTCAGACTGGGGAGAAAGGGAAGAGTGTTTGGAGAGGGGTGGCTTCAGGGTGGGATCCTTCCCATCTGATTTACTGGCGAGGCCAGAGCAAATAAAAGGGATAGTCCTTCCCCCACCCCGAGCACAGCAGGGCTGCAGATGTGAACAGTGAATACAAAATCCCGCCTGAGCCCACAGCATTTCTTTGACAATAGAAAATAAATAGCTCCATATTTGTTTATTTAGTTAACTTCACTTCTGAGGGATTCATTTTGTGCTACTGAAGAGGAGGAAATGGGGATGAGATGAGGCTGGCTGGGCGGCCCTGCAGACCCTGCTGCTGCTGACACCAGTCCTTGCCACAAAGCCCGATGCTCTCCTGACTGTGTCACCCCAGGGAAATCCCCAGGAACGTGGTGCCAGCTCTTTGCTGAGCTGCCTGAAGGTCACCAGACACAAGCCAGGAGTGATGTTCCAGGGTGAAGTGCCCCAAGCCCAGGGGCAGGTGGTGCTGCTTGGCCAGCCAGGCACTCACAGCAGCCCCAAGCTCCAGGGGCTCAGCCCAGTTTTGCCCCGTTAGTGACCAAGGACCACCACAGCAGCTGTCAGCCCCAGGCAGGGTCAGCAGCACAAAACCAAACTGTCAGTGCAAGGGGGGCTGGGGAGAACCTCCCAGCAGTTACCTGGTGCCCAGGGGTACCCCAGCACTTGTGCTGCTCCCTGCACATCACCACTGCAGTGAGGACACAGGAGCACCTTTGCCCCTGGGAAGGGATGACGCTGGGATGGGGATGCAGGGTGGGACAGGGAGTGTGATGGGAATCTCCACACATCGTGAGGGGATTTCCCTTTTCTCCACATAAACAGCTGCACAAGGTCAGAAACTGGCACAAAGGCACTGAGGGAGCAGAGGCAGAAGGATGGAGCACTGAAACATCAATCCAAGTTACCCAGTCATTCCACAACAGGGCCAGGACAAGAAGTGCTTTCTGCTGGCACCTCCTGCACTGCTGGTTTCCATTAGACTGTGGCAAAAGGACCAGCACTTGAATTACACAAGCTCCAGGCATCCCAGTTTCCATGTTACCTTCCCATCTCCTCTCAGTTGTCTCTTACAGAGAGCAAACCAGCAGCAGACAAACACCAGTGTGTGCAAACACATCCTGAGCCTCGCCAGCCTGAAGAGCACATCAAACACCTCTGACATCAGCAGCTCAGGCACACACTGTTCTCTCCCCACGCTGTTCTCAGTGAGATTTATCAGGAGCAAACCTATCACTAGCACACCTGTTCCTGCGTTCCAAACCAAAGGCATCGTCTTTCCTTGAAAAAAAAAAGAAATCCAAAACAAACCCAAGTAAGCAAACCACAAAGTCACAGTGAGGGCCCTGCTCCTCCAGAGATGGGGATGGACAGACAGACCCAGCAGTGCTCCAGGCTCACCCCAGGCTTCTTTCAGGATTAGGGCTCAAGCAGCAGAAATTCACCCTCAGGTTCATTGGGTACCTGAGGGTCAGGAGGAGCAGCAGGGCAGCACTGGGGGACCATCCTGATCAACCCCAGTCAGGGAGACACCCACCTGCTGGGGAGGAACCTTCCCCCAAAGCCATGGAACACTCACCAGTGTTAAAAGTCTCTTACTCATTCAGTGTCTGATCTATGAGCTTTTTTACTCAGAGTTTGGAGTAAAAGGCAGGAGCTGCAGGGTTTTTCTTCTATTCAGATGTCTATTATATTCTTATCTATGGCATTCCTGCACAGGATGTTACAAGATGGAAAATGGCAAAAAATGGCCCCCAAATTCTCACTGCCAAGGCCAGTTAAAGCCTAATTTATCCAATTAAGAATTGCCAAGTAATATGTTTTTACTTATAAACCAGTAACTATTAATTTTTAATCCATATTTTGACCCAATGACAAAAAACTCAGATTTGTGAAGAAGAAAGAAGAAGAACAAACCCACACCCCAAATCCTCCATCTTGTTAAATGCATATTGCTAATATCCCATAAACCTCAAACCCAGGATTCCATCACACTGGCATTTTGAGTGTGCCCTGTGTTCCTCTGGCCTCTTGGGAGCTGGCTGGGCGTCCATCCAACCCAACACACCCTATTTCATGGGTTTTTAACATCACTGCCACAAAGTTAGCTCCATGTAGACACACACACTCATGGGATTTCTCTTTTCCATTCAGGCTCTGTGCCTCTTCCCCAAGGTCTGCAGGGCTCCTGGGTTCTGGCAGCCACTGTTCCCTGCCACCTCTAAAGGCAAATATTGAAGGTAAGGCTTGCAGGTGTTCGTTTAAACAACTGGCAAATACACGACCCTTATCAGAAAGTGTTCTGTTTGATCTGCTTTGCCATCAGATAAGAGTGGGAGCAGAGGATTTTGTTTAAAATTGCACAAATTTTTTTTCCCAATAATTACTGTTAAAACTTTCTAGTTACAAAAACAGGGGAAATATTCTTTTTGTTGTCTGATGGTTTCCAGACTCGTTTTTAAAAAAAAATCTTCCCTCAAATACCAACATTTCTGCTGCCTCCACTTTCTGCCATGCTCATTGCTGCACCTTCTCAGCACCTCACAAATCTCAATTAACCTCAGTCATCCTGGGAGGTAAAGGCATATTAATAATCCTGTCTTGGATATGGAGAAACCAAAGCTGTTAGCAAATGAGGCCAACACTCCACACCGAGTGCCAAGGACTGACACTGCTTGATTTGGGGAGCAGGGAGGTAGGGCAGGGCCTTCAGGGCTCTGCACCTTCCCAGCAGCATGTCCAGAGCACACAACACAGGGAAGTGGCTCTGGGAGCTGGTGGCAGAGCCAGTTCAACTGGAATTATTCTGCTAATTACATTTTAGCATCCTCACTGAAACATTTCTGCTCAATGAGATGCAGCACTGAAACCACTACACCAGTTTTTCCCAAAGGATTACCAATTCTGAAACCCAGATTGCTGCATTTCCACCCTAAACCCAGCCCTACTGATTTTTCCCCCCTCATCTTTCCCCATGCTCTGGTACAGATCCCATCACCACTCCCTTGGAACTTTTACTGGGCTGATCTCCACAGAATCAACAAGATAACAAAACTGCTGCTATCCCAGTTCCACAAGCCAGGAGGGGAGCACAGACAAATTAATTTGGTTAGCTGCTATCACAGGCATCTATGGCCCAGCCAGGGGAGGGACACCCCAAGTCAGAGGCTCAACATCTGTTCTACAATTCCTCTGAGAGATCAGCTGGGATTTGACCTTGTGGCTATTTGAGCAGAGACAGTAAGCTCTAACACAGCCTTCAAAGAGACAGTATTACATGGCTGCTTCCTATATCATGCAAAGATAACACCAACAGGTTTTTAAATTGTGCATTTTAAAAGGAAGCAATGAGAGGTTAAGGCTACTGGTATTTTCCTGACAAAAATGTTCAGGCTCTCCACAGCACCTTTGTCCACAGAGTTTAGGGCTCTGAGAATTGCAGTGACTCTGCTTTATTCCCCCCTGACCCTCTGAAAAGGCAATTTCCCAGGTTATGAAGCTACTAAAACCTAACACACATTACCTGACTCCTGTGTTCCTGAGGGCATCAGCTCATGAAGCACAGAGGCAGGCAATCTCCAAAGCCTTGTCCACGAGCAAGGAGGCCTGGTGGGTGACAGCCTGCAGGTGACATCCTCCAGACACCTCAATAAGGCATCACCACACCACAGAGCCCCCCCTTTTGCCTCCTCCAGACCAGGATGACAACTTCTCATGCCAGCTTAGCCAGGGGTTCACCAGCTCTGCTTCCATCAACCACAGCCTCCCAGCCTTCCTCTCTGCGTTTGTTACAAATGAGGTATATCTCAGCCAATTAGCTAATAATTAATCCTAACTTGCAGGGCCCAGAAGATTTTAGGGCACCAGTTCCCAAGCCTAAACCTCCTCCCAGCCAGTTTCACACAGGTTTGAGCTCAGGATACATTTTTGTGTCTCGGGGCTCCAGGGTGATTCCTGGTGCAGATGTGCCCAGCCCAGCCTTGGTCACTGCTCTCCCTTTATTTCTCCTTGCTGCAACAAACACCAGTGCCAGGACCCAGAGTTCTTGGTCCCCTGCCAAAGTCCCTTCCTCTCTGCAAGTAGCCTGGAAGAGGGTTTGTGACACCAGCCTTTGCACTGCCTTGTTTTCCTTTCCTTTGCAGGCATCCTGCTCTCACAGGGTGTGAGGTTTCCCTCACCTGCTCACTGGACATGCTGCAAGCCTTCTGTCTGCTGAGCCTAGAGATCATTCTGCCAGCCAGGAAACCCTGTGGGACTGGTGGTGAGACCCAACCTGAAAACAAAACTCGAGACAAAAGCACTGAGAGCCTGCAAAGCTGCTCAGATTAACAGCAGGTGACAAAGAAGCTTTCACAGGGAGGACAGCAGCACATGCTCTGCCCTCCCTTAGCTGTCACTGCAAGATGAAATTGCTGATCTCAGGTGCAAAGGAGACCAAAAAAAAAAAAAAAAAAAAGAACTTGATCCAAAGAGAAAATCTCACCCAAACCAGCCTTCAGATGGGGCAGCAGTGGGGAGCTGGCAGCAGCTGTGGGGAGAAGCTGAGCCCCTACACTCCATCCTCCCCCTGCCCCAGGCATGCTCATTTTTATTTCCTCTCTGGAGCAACAAGTGGACCCATCCTGACTTATATGAATTGCTTATGGAAGAAAATAGGCATTTCCTATCATATTTTCCTCCAGCACTTGGGTGGGACAGCAGCAAAGGCCTCAGGCTGATGATGTTTTGGCAGCAGCAGGGACCTGGGGAGTTGGTGGGAGCTCAGCCCAGCTCTTGCTCGGGGTGGGACGGGAAATTCACTGTGGATGTCGGTCAGTGAGATGTGACTGCCTCGAGTTAAAAGCAGAAGCATTTTAATAAGAAATATGCCTCTGAGTCACGATGCTCCAGGGACCAGTGGTGTACTGTCTTACCCACCAGCCTCACTCAGGGACTTTTTTAAGGTCAGGATAGGGGCTTAAAATTGCTCAGCTGTGAGCAGAATAAACACTTGGTCATGTTTGCTCATTCGAGCTCAAGGTGAGTCACCTGTAATAACTTTCAGAGGGAAAATTATATGAGTAATACTTTGAGAACAAGGTATGAAAAATACCGAGAGGGAGCCTTGTGATGTATTTAATAATCACGACCCCTCTCTGAATCATGATCCCCTCAAAGATCCCTTCCCTCGTGCTCAGCAGCCTTTGATTGTGTGGCTCTGGAGTGTGCTAACCCTAAAACATTCTGCAAATACATTTGTGTGGCTCAGCTCTGTCTGTGTTTAGAGAGTGCCTTGGAGAACACATTAAACACTTCAGCTGCTAAAGCGAGTGTCAGCGCCGTCCCGAGAGCCTCTGGACTAAATGATGTCGTTAAGCACATCGTGGGAATAGTCATATTAATCTCCCATCTCTGAGCAAACCTGCCTTTACACCAGAGCCACAGGGGTCAAAGTGGGTGTGTTGGCACATTTTCAGCAGCTCCCAGGTGCTGGTACCGGCAGAGGGATGAGCTGTGCAAGGCCTGACCCTGCTGCTGGCTCCTGTGGAGCTGGAAATGGAGGAGCAGGTGGGAGATTCTGGCCAGGGATCCCCACAGCCAGCACTTGCCTCGCCACCTGCCAGCATCTCCTGCCACACACGGCGCTCCCAGCCCGGCACAGCAGAGGCAGTGGGGCACCCCAGCCTGAGGGATGAGCATCCACCCCTCAAGATAGACCTGGATGAGGTGATCAGAGCCAAGGAAGTGCCTGCTGCTGGGTTATTCCACAAGGCATGGGGTCCTGGCTGCTCCTCCCAGGCAGCTCCCGTGGTGTGTGCCATGATCTGCTCTTGAAATCTGGCCAAATCCCTGGAGAAGCTCAGGCACCAGCCTCGAGCTTCCCAGCAGGTTTCAAGTTTGGATTTACAGCACATTAAAGCACCATGGGGGGCCGAGAGAAGGCTGAGCCGTGGGTGCAATGGTAGCAGAGCATCTCTCCAGCCCCAAGGGCAGGGCTGCAGGTGCCTCAGAGCCCAGAGATGCAGGGATGGGCTGTGCCTGGCACAGCGAGGTGCTCTGCTCCCAACCATCAGCTCTCCTGTGCTGTCCTTGCCATGTGCTCCAGGATGCATTGCTCACGCTGCCGGGCAGCAGGATCCTGACACGGCTGTAATGTAATTTTGCATGTGTTAATTTCATTTCTTGGCTTTGCTCAGGATCAGCTATTATTCTGCTGAGATTGTAACCAGGAACGGGTGAAGCTGGTTCAGAGAAAACAGCCAAGCCCATGCCTTTCATTTCCCCTCTCCTCCCAACTGCTGTGACCTTTGCCCATTATTAGAACCAAAATTGAAATAAGCCTTTTCTTTCTGAGGCGCTGAAATACTCAGCTCTGAGTCAAATTCATGGAACAAGGGAACTGATTCAGACAGCCACAAGCTATTGTTTCAGTTCCACCTTAAAGCAGTTCCAGCTCTGTCAGCTCTTTTCTTTCCTCCTTTTAAAACCCAGCTGGGAACAGCCCAGTAAGAGGCTGGTTGACTCTGGGGATGGAGGCACTGGGCTGCTCACAGCTCTTTCCAAAGCCCCCCTGTCCCTGGAGAGCACCATGGCAAGCAGCAGCACACACCTCCCACGCTGTCCAGCCCAGGCAGGGGCTCCCTGGCACTCAGGGGACAGATCCTGTCCCTTGTCCCCTTGCTGGGAAAGCAGTACCATGATACAGCAAATTTCGAGTGGGTGGCTCCCGAGGCAGGAGCTGGTTCCTTGGAAGGCTTCGGTTTTACCAGATCCCAAAAAAGCCAGCAGCTGGATCCCTTGGAGAAGGGAAGAAGCCCCACTGGAAGGGCTGCTCTGCACAGTGTCACTCCCACAGCACAGCCATCTTCAGCCACCAGCATGACAAACTCTGCCAGGACATCCATGCAACCTGCCCAGCTTCTGGAGTAGGGCTCCCTGCTCTGGTGTGAGCATTTCTCCCAATCCCACCCTGTTTCTGAGCCACAGGTTTGTACTGGTACACACCTCACTATAGCTACACCCATGCTCAGTTCTCTGGAGCAGGTAAGCCAAGCCCCTAGGAAAAAGGCTATTATGGGATTCTCTGAGTCACCCTGTACCTTCCCCAGTTGTACTTAAACCTGATACTGATCCATACTGTTGTTGAAAGCAGACATTAAGCAGACAAACCAGTAGCTGGGAAGGCACTTTAAAGACTTCTTCATCAAAGGTGATTTCAAAATATTTTCCAACTCGGCATCCTTTAGCATAAATACACCACCCAGGTTCCCAGGGGCCTTTGGGGTAAGAAGATCAGTGTGGTAAGGAAGCCTCTTCTCTGCCAAAGTCTGATATTTGAGCAGCCCCTACTTGCAAAATAACACAGGCACCTGTTGTTTGTTTTGGCAATTCTGAAATCACAGTGTTCCCACAAACTCCACACACACACACACGGGTCCTGGGAGAGCCCTCACTCGCAGTGCTGGAGGAGACAGTGTTATTTAAATAAATAAATCCTCAAGGTTTCTGAGTGATTTAGCCAAGAGTGCATGGAAAAATTACTGTGCAACTACCAAATGGTTGAGATTCAGGCCCAAAGGCCATGAAAGGTGTCTGTTCTTGTTTCACTGCAAGGAAAGCGTGCCAGCCACAACCACAGCTGAGCACAGCTGCTGCTAACAGAAGTGCTTCTTGACATGGGGAGCTGGGATTTGCTTTTGGAGCACCTCTGCCACCCAGTCCAGAGGAAATCTCACAAGCAATGTGGTAAAATTCAGACACAAACCAGGATTTAAATCCACCAAGAGCCAGTGCTGGTACCCACGAGGGGGCAGGAATGAAGATTTGCTGGTGCAGGACCCCGGAGCAGGGATGGGCACAGGGACTCTCAGCACCACACTGGGTGGGGAGGATTGGACAGTGTTTGAAATGAGGCTTTTTGTCCTCTTCCAGAAAAAGAAAGCAGTGCATGAAATAACAACCTGTTACCCAGTTCCTTGCCTGAAACATGTTTGTTTTGTACAGCGTTTATGCAGAAAATTTCTTCAGACACCCAAGACAGTTGTGATTACTCACCTTAATGTTCAGCATTTATCCATATCTATCTCATGGTAGTTAACATATGCAAGCCAGCCAGGCTTAGCAAATCTTTGCCCTTTCCTACATTATTGATCTGACATTTCCTCTGGAGTATTTCAACTGAGAATTAAATTAATGCCTTATCTATGGACATTACCCAGTTAAAACAGACCAGCTGCACAGGCTGGCACGCCCTTTGTTCACTCAATCACCATCTTCCTTTTATTAATTCATGAAACCTTGTTGTTATTTCTTAAAAGTGGAAGATGCCATTAGCAATGCTAATGAAAACTACCAGGCTCATTATGGCCAGTGCTCTCCAGACAGCCCCCAAAGAGCTCTCTCCATCCTGGAGAGGCCTCTCTCTGCCATTCCCAGGCAGCAGGAACGTGCTGCTTGCTTCTCCTCAGGGTTGTTCTTGGGAGAAGCTGTGCCTGCCCATCAGCAGTGACCACACAAACCTCTCCCTGCCCCAGGAGTCCCCTGGAACGGTCCCACATCAGTCCTGGCACCAAGGACCAGTCAGCACAGGCAGCAACAGCATCAGCCCAGCTCCTTCCCTCCTCTCTTTAAGCTCAGACTATCAGGTTGTTTCCACAGTTAAATATTCATTTTTCCCGTTTGCTTTTATGTCACAGAAACACCACTGAAAGATAAGCAGGAAAAAGGAATTACTCAGGAAAGGCTGTTTGGCCTCAGGAAGAGGTGTCCTCAGCATAGACTCGACTGCCTTCCTGGATTTACAGGGCTTTCTTTGGTATTTAATAAAGACTGCTGTTCTGACAATAAAGAGAAACATCTGCTGCCTTGTGTCTGGCCAGCTTTAACAGCCTTTATTTTTCCTTCTTAAGAGAACAGTTTGGATTGATTAAGACTCAAGCAAAGTATTTTATACTTTGATACATCCCCAGCTCCTTGAAATCTTACCTGAAACCTTAAAAAAAACCCCACAACAAACCTACAAAAAAAGCCCAGTACACGAAATGAAAGTCTGGAGGACATGTGAAGGCCCAGAGACTTCAAAGAAGCACTTTCAAAGCTGAGGACTGGATCTAAAAACTTTTATATTTCTCCAGCCACAAAGAAAGCCTTCAGCTGGGCTCTGCTCAGGCTGAGACTTCACCTGCACAAAGCTTTGCTGCAGCTGAGAGAGGTCCCAGTTTGTACACACACACACACAGAGAAGCCTCGTGAAGAACAAACTGGGTAAAATCCCCAGTCTTGGACTCTGTCTGACCTTCTACCCAGCTGGAGAGCAAAGCACCCAAAAGTTTCATGTTGCTGGATGACTTGGAGATGTGATGGGAGAACCTGAGGATGCTCTAACACCTGCAGAGCTGCGTCTTCAGACTGGAACAAGACAAATTTTCAGTTTGAAGAGAGATAGTATACAGAGAATAAAGAAAACAAATCTGAGGGGATGCTTTTTATCACATCTAAAGCTCTGAACAGGAATCAGTGCAGACTTCTTGACTCCAAGCACAGAATACCTCTGGATAAATAGAAATACTTCTGCTTCACATATTGCCCTGGGTTATTCCTCCATGGAATACCTAAAAAGAGGTTTTTGCTGTCAGATTTCACTTGCTTCTTTTAAACTATTCTACTTTTCATTTGCAAAAAGGAAAGCTGCCAGAGAAGATGATAAATGTTAATGTTGGTAAATGCACTGTGCTGGGTGAAGTCGAGGAGCATTCAGGCAGATGATGACTCTGTAAAAGCATTTCAGGGGGGAGGAGATCAGGCTTGGGGCTGGTTTGATGGTGGAACCTGCTCCAGGTTGCTGCTCTGCACCAGGGTAAGGGGTTAAGCACATGCAGCCTCTGAGCTGCAGCAAGAGGCCTCCCTCATGCTAAAACCTCATCACTTGAACAGCCCAGCTCAGCAAAAAAAGCCTCCATTTCAGGGATAGGGAAATGATGTGCTACGGTCCCTTGCACAGCTGAGCTGATGGGGTTTAGGAATAATGTGCCTTGCTTCTGTTATCAAATATAAAACAATCCTTGCTTCTGTGCACCAAAAGATTCCACTTGTGTCCAAGCATGGGGTGTATTTTGTACTGAGGGCAGCACAGGCCCACTGGGGATTAGGCTGGGACTACTTCCCCTCCCCCTGACCATGGGCACCAGCCAGGGACCACCCTCACTCAGATCCTCTGTATTTTGTTTCCCCTATGGACTGTCCCTGTGTTAGCAGGGACATTTAATTCACTCCCTTCTCCTGTAGTTTAATTGCTGAAATTATATTACAGAGCTGGAGAAGGACACAAACCATACAAACCAAACCCCTGGAAACATCGTGACAGCCAACCACAACCCACTCTCCTCACAAAGAAGAAATCACATCAGGTCAGCTTCTGCACAGCCAGTTTATTTAGCTGAGACAAGAGAGTTGTTGGAGCAAATAATTGAGAAATAATATGATAAAACACAATATTAGCAATAACTGCCTTTACTGATGGGCCTCTGAATGAGACGTGCTCAGTGTGCTGCACGTGCCCCACGTGCTGCCATTTCCTTGCTCTGAACAGATTTGCTGAAGATTTGAGCCCTAATCTGAGGGCTGTAACATTATCTCAGCATTTGTATTTGTGTGCTGATCTTCTGTGGTTAGATGTGGGCTTTGGCTCCCGCAGGGCTCCCTAACACACTCTGATCCTGTCTGTTCCAAATAACTGCACACCAGATTTCACATGGGGGGAAAGGTTTATTTGGGGTTGGGATTTTTCAATAGGCTTTTTAAAGTAAATAAATTTTAAAAAAAGGCAACAGATTTTTGGTGTTTCACCCTGGATTTCAGAACTGTAAAGCCATCCACTGACTTTGGCAAAGGGCCTCATCCAGGTACCCCAAAAAAATAACCTGAGGGCAGAGCAGATCCTCAGCTGATGTAAAATCAGTGAGAGCCCACAGTGCTAGTCACACTGCATCCCAAGGCAGGATCTCTCTGAACCACTGTCCACTGAAAATGTAAGAAGCCAAGTGTAGACCCTAAACTGTTACCAAATAATGTTGCTTTTTTTTCTAATGTGCTCAAAATGAAACAGTCCGTGTCAGGAGCATTGTCCTGAGAAGGAAGAGCACCTGCCACTCCTATGGTCACAGTCTCCCTTTTTCTTTATCTTGGGCTTCTGACTCCTTAATCTGTTGTGGAATGTCATTTAATTAAGCATTTTCAGGGTTCACTCTAGGCCGTGGGATTATGCTGTAAGCAGGCAGCGCTGGCCTGAAGTTGCGATAATTAAGGCCACGAAGGACAGCTTGGCACATTGTCTAATCAGGGAGCCAACATAAATATGCCAGAGCTGGTACTAAATATTTCCACGGTACAAGCATTCAGACTTACTAGATGGGGTTTCCCCTAATCGTAAAGGAATAGAGAAATAAGAAAAAAAAATAATAAAATGCTTTATCCAGTTTAATTAAATTTAAAAGGAAATAAAAGAAAGACATTAGAAACATTCTTGACAGAGGAGTGCTTGGAAAGGTTTAATTCCAACCTTACAAAGTCTGTGCTTTTATGAATAAAGGATTAATGAGCACTGGGAACGGGAGGAGCTGGACAGTGTGTGGCACTGCTGCCTTCTGCAGCCCAGCTCTGAGCCAGCCCCCAGCCCCTGGCCTTGTGAGCTGCCCAGCGGTGTCTCTGGGAGGCACCAGAGCACTCATGGGTCACACCAAGCAAAACCACCTCCTCCTCCTACTCTGAAGGTGCAGAGGTGTTTATTGCATCCCTGCCTTCACTTCTTACCTTCAGCTCCAGCTGAGCTGCCCACGCCACTTCCCGGGCATCACCTCTCCTGCCGTGTCTGTCCCCTCCCTCCCACTCCAGTTCCGTGCTCCACACCCTCACTGCACTGGGCAGTTTCAGACAAATGCCTGTGCAAAAAGACAGAAGCCCTCAGCACAAGACCACCCAGCAGGTTTCCATGCTGGTGAGACCCAGTGGTCACCCACCAGCCACTGCTGACACTCATCTCCTCCCAGCCTGGAGTTCATGCATGGGCAACACCCCCAGGCATTTTCCCCTGTTCCCTGCTCCTCTCATGGGATAGGAATTTACACAGCATGATGTTTCCCTCACTGATAATCTTGTCTGCTTTCCCAGTTTGCTTGGGCTTCTTACATGCTGGCAGAAGTTTATTTTATCCTTCAACAGGCTCAAACACAGCAGATGGGTACAACCAGCTCAGCAACCTGCTGGAAACTCTGGATTGTGGCTGTGCTCTGAATGCTCACAGAAGTTTCTTTGAAAATTACCAAGTGTGGCACACAGTTTTGGGTTCGAGGGTTCCTATTGTTTCCAGTACTGCCAGACATGAAAAGTTCATGTAATACAACAGAAATGTTCAGGGCATCACAAAGGAAAAGGGGGAAAGATGTGTTCAGTTTATCCACTGTGATTGTGGATGAAAGACTGAAAGGCTGGGTTAAAAAAAAAAAAAAAAAAAAAAAGGAGAGACAAATGACAAAGAGAAAGGAGCTCTATAGTCTAAGCAAAACTTCAGGTAATAGTTTAGTTAATGGTTACTAAACTCAGTTTTACAGGACAGGGAGACACTGTGTGTCCAGCACCGAGCACAAACAGGGCTCTGCTCTCTGCACCAGCAGATCCCACAGCTGCCACTCACACCAAGACTTGCAGGAGCCAGGTCATTCTCCTCCTTTTAGGTGCACCTGAGAAAAATGCCAAACAGCCTGGAAAGAAGCACAGTTGTCCCTTTCTGTGCCACGCAGGCCCGGAGCTGACAGCCGGGGCTGTGCGCGCAGCGCTGCTTCCCCAGCGCCTCCTCATTAGAAGCGTCTCCTGAACCATGCTCGGTGTCACACCCATTTAGCATCAGGTGACAGGCGTTTTCCTCTGTAACAGTCACTTTAACAGTGGTATTATTACTTTTACTCGAGTGCTTTGATTTAAGCCACGGGAGATGTCACAAATTAGTGTTTACAAAACTTAACACGAGGGGGCTGTCAGTACTTGCTTGAAGACAAGGATTTAGATGGTTGAGACCCCATTGAGGAGGTAGCAGACTAATTGCAGGAGCCAGGGTACAGAAGGATTCTAGACCTAAGTGTCACCTCAAGCAGAAGTGAAATTAATGATGCTCAGAGTGTAGCTCGGTGAAATGAAACGCCCTCCCCCTCTTCTGCTGTTGCTGGTTGTTGTTGTTGTTGCTGCTGCTTTGTTTTTTACACAGTGCAAAAAGGGAATTAAAAGAACAGTGACAGAATCCAGCTCACCTTGGTAACTGCTCTGTCTGCTCACAGCATCCTGACACTGCCCATGAGATACATGAACACACTCGAACAGTGAGCATCTCTCTGCTAGCCTTACTCATAACCCAGCACCAGAGTTACCTTCTGCAAGAGAACAGATTCCAAGAGGGCTTGAATAAAGAAATTGCCTCTTGATTCAAGGAGCATATACAAATTCTTCTGTGATCCAAGAATTCAGTGATACTATCTGTTAGCTGGGAGACTTTGTTTTCCAGCAGCTAGCTATCCAAGTGGAAGGAATCTATTTTGCATGTGGGAAAGTCTGAAAAATACGTGTAATTGCTCTGACTAATAAACAGGAGAAATGCAAATTACAAAAGTGTGATATTTAAAATCCTTCAAGTACAGAAGGCATCGGTGTGCAGAGGAATGCAGAGTATCCCTTAGAAACACAGCTCTGCTCAGAGGCCCTTCAGCAAGGCAAGGTATTCCCACACTCACTGTTAATGAACAGCACCACACCACTAAACACACAGCAGCACTAATGAGGAGTTTGATAGGAGTGCAGCTTCCTTTGTGAGATGAACACACCACCTCAGAGCCACCGAAGTGGCCGAAGGTCCCATCAGACACCTCCTCTCCA
This sequence comes from Rhipidura dahli, assembly GCA_013399225.1. Taxonomy (NCBI): domain Eukaryota; kingdom Metazoa; phylum Chordata; class Aves; order Passeriformes; family Rhipiduridae; genus Rhipidura; species Rhipidura dahli. Next base: position 1,448,313 of record VXAC01001621.1, read on the forward strand.
GCCTTTCATCATGATTCATTGCACAGCTCAGTGCAAATCACAAGCTACAAAATTGCATTATCAGTACAGCTCTTTTTAATCAATTCAAGGTACTGATGTTTAAATATCTCCTGCACTGAAAAGCAATTGCTGTTTAAACCCAATTTTTTTTTAAAGAAATCATTATAACATTCTCATAATTGCTTATCTCTCAGAAGAAGATAACGCAGACACAGCGGCTCTCTCAAAGGCCATTTTATCCATATAGCTCAGTCACATCTGAAATGCAGCAGAGATTCTCTCTAATTCAGGAACCTGTCTGTTGCTGACTGCATCGTGTGACAGGGCTGTGGCCTTAGGTACACTCACACCAGAGGTATTTACACACCTTGATTTGCCCAAAGACTTTTTCCTCTGCTGGGCCCCCCCTTCAGCAAAATATTTCAGAGATGCTCGAGATCACACACAAGTGATTTACTGAGCATCTCTACACTGGCTTTAGGGAGCTGTTTTCCTGTAGATGATGCTCCCTCTGCTTCACCCAGCCAGCCACGCAGGGCACCTCCTGTGCCCCACCAGCCACCTCTGCTCGGCGTGGGTGGGTGGGTTCAAACCTCAGCATCGCCCCCACGCTCACCCTTGGAGCCCCAGGCCTGCCTCTCTAATAGAAAACCTCAGGAAAATATCTCTGTGCTAGATAAGGTCACATAATGCTGCTGGGGTCAACAGCCATCTCTATCTATCTGGATTTTAAAGAGGAAATATGATCTTGCCTCGAAATTGAATATCTCCCTTGTCCGCAGGTGAGCGAGCGCTTCCTCCTGCCTGTGAGAGGGAGGGAGCACTGCCTCCCCCCAGCACAGCCACGGCAGCAGCTGCTTCCCTGGGGTGCTCACACACCAGTGCCCAGGACCAGGACAGCAGCCACACGTAAATACACCAACTCTGATTATCAGTGGGATATCAGCTCCCACAAGGCTCCCCAAGAGCATCCTTCCCACACTGCTATCCCCGGTTTTGCTGCTTTCCTCACCCTGTCCGGCCTCTCAGCCCAGCAGGGAGGGGATAATCTCCCAGGGCCCTGCACGCAGCAGTGTCCCCAGACCCCCAGACAGGGTCCCCACAGCACATTCCCACTCCCACCCCCAGCAGGGAGCAGGGGAATCCCACATCAGCACCCTCTGATGCGGCACCTGCTCTAGAGAACACAATCAGAGGCGCTGGGAGACTGCAATGCACATTTCAATCAGTGATTAGAGACACCAGGAGCCTTCCAGGAGCCAAGATTTCCCACCAGTTCACAAGTAATTCATTGCCCTTCGCCTGAGGTGGCCTGAGATGCAGATCTCCAGCTCCACAGTACACATTCCTTCAGGGGTGGACCCCATGACCTTCCTGCAAGGAACAGAACCAAACACAGTGCCCAAGCACCAGGTCTGGCAAGTCCCAAAACATGATGGCCCATCAGGATTATCCTTCTTCCATGTAGTACAGGCCATAGGGCTTCCAAAAATTAATGGCAGTGGAAACCCAGAGACATTTCCTAGGAAAATAGACATCCTGACATTGCTACTGCTAGTGCTGAAGAAGCCACTGGTGCTTGTGTTGTTCCAACAGTTAATTATCTCTACTTTTAAAAATGTGCATCCTTTTTCCCCTGACAGAAAACTATGCCAACAAATTAGTCAAGCTAATCAGTGCCCTGACTCACTACCTAACATCTAAGAGGAGGAGAAAGAGATGAGATAAAATACACAGGTAATAAAGGTTCTAGGAAATGACAGATAAAAATACCCTGGAAACTAGGTTAAATTACCAGGAAGATAAAGCACATTAGAAAACAGGAGGCTATGAATCAATAATTTACATTTCAGAACAGTTACTCAGACATTTACAAGAGCTTTCAAACACCTATCTCCCTCACCCTTCTCCAAACCTTGACCCTGACAATGATCCCCAGCAATTTCCCTCAGAACAGAACTAATTTTCACAACCTCTTTTAATTTTGCTAGTCAGGAACGTGGCAAGTGAATGGAAAGGGAGAAAATGGGGGTGTGCATTCCGGGTGTAGGAGGGGATCCCAGGATGTCTCTTGATTGCAATTGTTGCCACCAACACAGTGTAGGTGATTTCCCTCCACTTATAATTTAAGCAAACTAATGCAGTTCTGCTGCTGAGCGTTGTGTTTAAGGACACAGAGCCCCTGGTGCTGTTCACACAGCTGGACTGCCAGCTCAGAAATGTCACTTTTCCCCCCTGCACTGCAAAAGCTCTACTGTTAATTTTGACATCTGGTATTTAGTGAGATGCATTTCTTGCAGAGCAAATGCACACTGACAAATCCAGGGCCCTCTGTGTATTTTGGTAAATTGCAGTCCATTATGAATAGATATCTTGCTGTAATGAAATGTTAGCTTTGCAGTTGCAATGCAAGCTGTCCAAGTATCTGGTGGGAACGTTTAATAACAATAATATTTCGCTACTTCATTTAAATATTCCTAAAACACTTTTGCCTGGATGAGTTTTTCCCCCGATATATTAACAGCTTAATAGCAACACAGGTGAAAGCAACGAGGTGATATTGAGATAAAAAACTGCCCTGGCAGCTGGGAGCCTCTCTGCAGAGGAAGCAGAACATTGACATGTCTGCAGCAGCTCCCAGTGGGATCTCGCTGACAGCAAACATCATGGATCAAGACAGTCCTGCGACGATGCACAGCTCAATTACTGCTCACTGCTCGCCCCGAGTGTGCTTGCAGGGCTGGCCACGTGGCCCAGGGATCTGGGGGCGGTGATGGGTGTGCTGAGCACGTCCCCCATGGGGAAGGGAGCAAGGCTGGCAAAAAGCCTTCCCTGCACCTGCTTTCCAGCGCTGCAAAGAAAGAATCCTTGCTCTTTTTGGTGAGAAACTGTTCATTTTTCTGCATTTAGCCCAAAGTATTCTGAACACAGAAGGAGATCCTAACGTGAAGAACTGCATCTGTCTCAGAGGAGAATGGCTGAGGGCACGAGCAGGGCTGGCACTGCACACGCAGGGCAGACTGAGAGCCCGCTGGGCTTCGGGGCTGTGCCCCAAACGCTGCTCCTGCACCAGCAGCTGCCAGCCAGGGCAGGCTGAACACTCTGGGCTGCATTTAGGCCTGACCTATACCAAGATCCATTTGCATCAGCTGGCTCAGTTTGAGTTGGCCCTGGCTGTGTGTCCCTGTAAATCACCTCCTGTCAGCAGCACAATCTTCCAAAGGACTCCAGGTCAGGCTGGTGGCACACTGGCTCCCTCCTCTCCAGAGGGGCTGGCTGCCTTCTGCTGACCCAGACGGATATCTGGTGACAGGAATGTTCAGCAATGCTTTGTCTTACAAGATCACAGTGCTCCAGCACACTCTGCAGCAAACAGAGTCAGCACAGAGCTGTCCTGCCCAGCTGGGAATGTGCTCCCTGCCCGAAATCCGAGGTGACCACCCTGAGCTCAGGCTCTGCCAGCAATGTTTTTGCCAGCAAAAACCATGCAGGAGATGGACAAGAGCATGAGGCTGTGGTTGGTTGTGCTCTTCAGACCCAGAGGAGGGATGGTAAAAGCCAGCCCTGAGACAGATACACAAACACAGGTATTTCAAACCCCATCATCAGGCAATGCTGGTCTCACATCCACACACTCACATGGGGCCAGGGAGGGGAGAACCCACCCAGAGAGAACCCTGGAAAGTCCAACTCATCAGATGTTCAAAGCCAGAAGGTTTCTGAGCAAAGCAAGAAGCAATCACCCCCATGGCAGAGCCAGCTCACAGCAGCAGGCTGGGGACACAGCCACCCCCTCAACTTGGCATCGTGTTTTTCTGCTGTATTGCAAAGTTAGTTAATTTAGCCCGAAGCTTCAGGAATATCTGACTCTGTCTGATATCAAGGATTCTGTCAGAAATAGATTAAAAAGGAGGCAGCAGCTGCCATCACAGCATATTATGGCAAAAAAAAAGTACAGTGAGGCCTAGACACCAGAAAAGCAGACCAAAGAGATATTTAGACACAAGTATAGTTTGTAATCTCATTAATTTTGCAAGAATTGCTCTCTGCTTTAAATTATATAAAATAAAAATAAACCATAGCACCTAGAAAGAAAACCTCAAGAAGTCATTAAAACTTTTGATGCTGTTTATAATCGAGAAAAATGCATATAAGGTAGCAGGGGGAAGGCAACTCAGCAGCACAGCTACTACAATTCCCAGGGATTTACCAGCAGCCCCGGTGTGGGGAGAGGGGAGTTTTCCCAAAGCTCTGCAGGCAGACTGGATGCAGCAGCCACACAGAGCTTCACACGACAGGCAAACAGGCAACAAAGGGAATCACAGGTTCTCATTTCTTCCAAATTGCGCATCATGTCTTGCTCTAGCACATAAAATTTGGAATGCTATCCAACAGATATCAAGAGTCCAGACAGTTAAATCTAGAAGGAATTAGGACCTGGTTTTTTTCATCTCAAATCAGTACCTCGTCCAGCTACCAGAACAGTCCTGATCCCAGTTAAAAAACAGTTTGCACCATCTGCCATTACTGTCAGATTCATTATTACACTCCTTGGCTGTATTTTGTTTGAAAGTGCTGCTTCACAGGAGGGAAGCAAAGCTCAGAGTGGAAAGACTCAGCTGACATCAGGGATCCGGATCAGGCCCCTAGCGAGTGGAAGAGAATTAATATTAATTCCCAACTTTTCCTATCTGAGCATGACGTGCCCCCAGGCTTGCTGCTTGCCTTAGCAGAACCACTGTCTCCTGCTTAGGCATGACAATATTTGTCAAGTGTAATGCTCATTAGTCTGCCGTGTGGTCAGGCCAGCAGTGTATAAACACTGGGGCAGACCAGGTGGGGACTAAAGGTCTGTGCTTTGTGGTCAATTAGAGCCATCAGCATTAATGATGTCACCACGGAGAGCCACACGGGGAGGAGACAGGGAAGTGTTTTCCCAAGGGCTGGTCTTGACAACACGCCTTGGCTACGAGGAGCTGGCAGTGAGAAATGGACTGTGCACCTCCAGCCCCTGCCTCACCCTCTCAGCAAGTTATTTCAAGAACAGTCTAGTGGCTTCTTTTTTTAATACCTGAATAAAAGACAGGCTTTCCAACCTCAAGTGCATTCTCTTGTATTTTTCAGAACTCACACTGTTGATGATACTTCAACCTGCTGTCTAATCAAAGAGAGAAAAAGCAGCACGGGAGCTGAAAGAAGGTTCCTATCTTTGCCTTTGTTTTGAAGTCTGCATTTCCCCCCACCCCTGAAACCCTGGGATTTCCACGCAATCCCTGACATTTTGACTCTATTTGCTTGGAGAGTTCCTGCCCCAGTTCCTATTTAAATGGAGAAAAAACAATATTCCCCCTCTGCTCTTGAAAAATTACATGTCTTTTTTTTTTTTTTTTAATTTGAATTATTCTTAAAATGGGGCTATAGGTTTGCAACCTCTTAAAAAGAGAAGAATAAAAAAAAATCACTCTAAGTCTTCCAAAACCAGAGATGTGTGGCAGTATGTAAAAATACTTGCTGAAGGAAAACTAATGATATGGATGATCATATTCAACTGGCAACATCCCACTTACTACTAAGGAAAAGGGCCACTCACCAGGCCTCTGCTGCCAGCCCACTGCAGGGCAGTGCTTCAGTGACAGCACCATCACTGAAGGCAGAAATAACACGAGATTTTGCAGTCCTTACTCAGTTCCCCAAGCTCACTGGAGCACTGTAAATACAGAGAAGCATGAGACAGCAATAGCAGGTCCTGAAAGCCCAGTGAAATTTGGCATGTGCACAACAGACTAGGTAAGCATGGGTATTCCAAACTAAAAAAAATTAACCCAAAATGCATGGTCCAGCAGGAGATTACTGAAGCTGAATTTTAAGCAGGACTTGAAACTATGTATTTAAGTTTAGGACAGGCTGAATGCCTTGTTGAAGGAGGAGTGCTTTGATCAGAGTCATCATTTGTTTAACCTATGACCATTCATTTCAATTTAATTGGCATCCATCATCCTCACCAATGCAGTGTAACAGAGCACTAATATGGGGGCCTGGCCATATTCCATTCATTTAATTGCATTTGTCAGCCTAAACAGAGCCCTCCATGTAAGGTTATTTATGTACTTGTGCATGGGGCAGACTGCACAGCAAACTGGCATTCGTATTTGATGCGTTTTTTAAAAAAGAAAACCACATTTTCTGTAAGTGAGGTGTAGCTCAGCCAGTAATTCAAACTCTCAGCATCCATGAAATCCTGCAATCCATTTATGCCTGCTTTGTAGAGCTGACGTTTGCTTGGTGGTCTAAAGCCTTTTATTTTTCTCTTTTCCTTTCCAGCATGTGCACTTGTACTTACCAGGGCACTTACAGTATTATTTAGGTTGCTGCCTGCGATATTTTCAAGCTACTAGAAGACAGTTTCTTAGACATTTTCATAATGTTTTGAAATGCTGATGAGGATTTAGCATTAAAATTAATGGCAGCCAGCCGTGGTCTTTCAGATGTGAAAGACTGTGCAGTATTTTCTGGGAAAAAAAGGGGGAGCAGTGGGGAGAAGAATGGAGTTATAAATAGCCAGTCTTGCTTTTCTCTAGGCAGGATCCTTTTAATCATGTAAAATAGATTTTAAAGATTAAAGACTCTAGGCTCCTTTCTGCTTTTGCTCACGTCTCATATCACCTATTTTTTTGTATGTAATTTGAATGAAAAAGGACACACATGGTGTTTTCATTTGCATTACCCCAAACTGGAATTTCCCCTTGAAGAACTTGGCCCCTACCTCCTTTGCAGCAAGGAGGAAGCCACCATAACTCTGTGGAACAACATGAAACAGGAGAGAAAAAAAAAAAAAACAAAAAACAATTCCAAATCATTACCCTACTTCTTGGACCTGGAACTTCAGTTTTCTGAGATTCAATTTGGAGCTATGTCTTATAAGCTGAAAAGGAGACAGAAGAAATACTGGCCCAGCATTTGTATGAGCTGCAGCCTCAGATTTCATCCAGACACCATCACACTGCATGTGGAAAACCTGCACTGATTGGAACAGGGACACCAACACTGGGAAAAACAGCTGCACCTGGGGCTTGTCCTGGTCAGAAGGCTCAGAGGTACCAGGGGTGTTCTGCAAGAGCTGCCAAAGGTGGAGGGCAGAGAGGAAAGGCCCAGCTCCACAGAGGAGCAGTGAATCAAAGTTCTCCTGCAGGACAACACTGCCTGGCAAGAAGCCAGAGGAGATGCTGGGAGGAGAGAGTAGATGAAGGAACTGAAAATCTGGGGCAGAATAGCCTGTCCATGCTCCTGATCAGTCTGTTGGCAGAGCTGAAACCAAGAGAGTTCCTTCTTCTGCCCTGTTCTGCCACAGCACTCCCTCTCACCAAGGCACACAATGCAACAGGACTTGCAGCTCAGCCCAGGTCAGTCTTCATTCTTAAATCTGCTTTTCCAATGCAGGTTACAATCAATTCCTCTTAGACATTGACCACAGCATCCCTCCTCCACCTTACACTCCTCAGACTTGCAGCTCCAGTCCCACTCGGTTTCCAGTTGCGACTCTCCTGGAGCAGGAAGTCCCTCATCTCCTCCAAGATTTCAGGCCAACAAAAATCAATGCTGGAATGTATTATCTGTACTTAGTTGTTCTTCCCAAATGACACAGGCACAGGACATCTGGATAATTCTCCTTGATTACATTTATAAATACTCAGAGCATCCTAACTTTGTTCCGTATACTAAAATATCAGTGGCCTCATCAGCTAGATATTCTTTCATATTCATAAGCCAAAGAACAGAAAGGAAACAAAGGACACTGTTCATCAGACACAAACCCATAAATCCTCCTAATGACATTTGGAATTCACCTAAAAATCCCAGCCAAACCTGAGACAGTTTTCTGGTGAGCTTCATCTCCGTGGGTTTAACAAGTAGAGTCCTGCATCCCACACAATTACTCTGCCATGCACGTGGCCTGTGGAACGAGCAGGAAAGCCATGTTTAAACTTAAAAAATTGTCATTCTAAGCAGCACCTTCTTGTCAGGACACTATGGTCAGAGTGAAAGTAAATCATAGCATAGTTTGTGTTGGATGAGACCTTTCTTTAGAGATCATGCAGTCCAATCCCTCTGCACTGACCTCAGTGAGATCAGGTTGCTCAGAGCCCCATCTCACCTGTCCTTGAATGTTTCCATGGATGGGGCACCCACCACCAATCTGGGCCACGTATTCCTGTGTTTTACTGCATTCATCATAACAAAAAAATTGTTGCTTATATCTAAAACAAACACACAGAACCATACCACAGGAAAATAAAACATGTCTGCTGTTACAAGGAAAGGCATTTTCCTGACAGCGCTGGAAATGCAAGTTCACAAAGCACACACAGCATGGGAAGTGTCAGCACAAAGCTCCCAGGAGAGCCTCCACCAGCGTGCCCAGGGGATGAGGGCAGCATGTTCCCAGCCTGGTTCTGCCTCTCTGTTCTCAATTAATTCCAGGTGGGTTTGTTCCGCAGGCACCGATCCACTTGGAGCTGAACCAAAACGCTCCCCTGGCTGCACGGATAGTGCACATACTGTGCTCACTCCCAGCCTGCAGATCTGTTTCAAGGTCCTGACCTGAGTTTTTAAAGCCCTTAATAGGCGAGGGCCTAATGAACCCTGGGGACTGCTCCTTATTGCACAGTCCGGAGCAGCAGCTGTGCCTGCTCTAGGTGAGCAGGGCTGACTGAGCTCAGGGTGAAGCCCTCCTCGCTTTCTGCAGCCAAGCCTCCTGCCACCAAAGCGTCAGCCCTGACTTTTAACAAGAATAACATCCTCAGACACTCATCTGCAGTCCTGCCACAGCCTTCTCCACCGTGGCTGCTGCAGCATTCATTAAGACATAGCACAATATAAAGAAAGGCTGCATTTAAAAAAAAACCCCTTACATTTTGGAAAAAAGACATTTCTTCAGGTCTGTGCAGAAAGCCATGGTGAGATCACATCCCCAAGAGCAAAGGGAGAGGGACACTTTCTTAGATTACAGAGAAGTAGGTTGGAGAGTGAGCTTGAGAGGTGAAGGTCCCATCCCTGTTGGGCTGCAGCAAGGGCAGCTCAGGCACGGGTGCCCTGGGGGAGAAGCTCTGCAGGGAATAGGATCAGCCCACTTCACATCCAGAGCAGCACAGCCAGACCCTCACATCATCACCCTTCCTAGCAGGTTTTGGGAGAGGCCGTGGCAGATGAGTGTGGAATCTTCACACTTGGTAGGAGCCAAAAGTAGGTGCAGCTGAAAGAAGAAATTCCCCGTTCCTGGTGTATTAATGAGCCCTCGTTTGCTTATCAGGCTCTTCTCACTTTTCACATGCAGCCTCTGCTTTTTTTGCTACACAACTATGAATAGAAATGCAGAATTACCCTGCCCCTAAATGCTGATTTGAAAGCTTGTCTGTACCTCCATCCTGCTTGCCACATGCTATTTCATACTTTAATATCAACTTTAAAATAGATGAGAGGCTGATGGGCTGAAACACATCCAGTTTGTTACTCCTACAGCACTAGCACCCCCCTCTCCCTGCAGCCTTCCTCTCCTTCATATCCATCTGTCCCCTTTGCCTCCCTCTGCCACCTGCCCTGTCCTTTCAGCATCAGAGCACAGCCCTTGCTCAGCCAGAGCTCACCTGCACCTTCCAGGGGCTCACAGGCACAGTTTGTGCTGAAGCCCTTGTCTCTCCAAGCAACTCATTCCTCTGTTCCTAATCTTTGAACTTCAGCTGGCTACACTGGGCCCTTCTGGACAGCGTGTTCATCTGCTTCCACAGCCTGCTCTGTTTTGTAAGCACAGGTTCCTTCAAAAGAATAAGCAGTAATTACTGCAGCCACACCTATACTGGAAATGCCTGTGCAATGATCTGTAGCTCATGCTCACAAAGAAAACAAGAGCTGTAAAGAAATAAGCATCCATTCCCTTTGAACTGTGGTACCTGTGGTCCTTCTCTGCAGCAGGGACCCGATTCTTTGAAGCCCTGAGTTGTCACAGCCCCCAAGGGACTTCAGTTTCTTCTCATACATGCAAATATAAATCAGAACTCACACTGTTGAAGCCAAGTGAGTTACACAGGTGTAACCTCAACGGGACAGACAGAGCTCATGGATGTCAACAGAGCCTGGAACAGGTGCCCTTTCATTTTTCACACAATTTTCCATTCTCAGCCACTTGTTTTGCACAGCTACCCCAGCACATGTGGAGCTGGTGCAATAGGATGGCTGATATTTAGGAGGAATCACACGCTTAGATCAATGCACACTGCAGGTATTCAGCTGGAACCAAATATGTTGGAAGCAGTGTAAACCCCAGGGGGCTTGTTCACTGATCAATAAACACGAGGAATGTATGCCACTGAGTTATTGCTGCAGTGTTAATTGTAGCTATACAGGAGGGGGGTTTTCATTGCTGAGGAAACAGACATCTTCAAGAAGTGTGGCTTTTACAAAACAGAGATGATATGAAAAATACACTGCTACTCACTTCTCTGATGTTTTCCACTTTAGGGAAGCATAGGAGGCTCTCTGTTTTGCAGCTAATTAGAATCTGCCTGCACTGCCTTACAGAGGAGAAAGGGAAGTTCATAGTGCTTCCAAAGCCCTATGCCACAAGTGACATTTAAGCAGTCACCTGGGGGAAAATCCCAATGGGAGCACTGACAAAGCTTACCATTTGAAAAAGGTCACACCTTCTCTTCTTGCTCCAAATACATGGTGCTGACCTTAAAAACCTTCCAGCCCCAGTCCCCCTCCTCACAAGCATGTAATGGAGCAGCCAGCCAGGGCAGTTCCAGCCAGGAGGAGATGCAGGGCACCATTGCTCTGCAGAATTCTCTTATGCCTTGTTTTCCTCTTGATAAATTGCAGATAAATCAACTCATCTGAGAGCAGGTGGTCCCGAGTATCAGCAGCACAGGCATCAGTACAGGAGCACCAGGCAGAGCAGTGGGGTAGAGAGACCTCTCCCTAAGGTGACTGCCTTGAAAACAGATGGCAAAAATATAGCAGCATTCCAAACCCGGGTGGCCGTGGCATTTGGGGTAAGTGTGAAGGAAAAAGGGGGGTTCATAAAGACCAGCTTTAATCAAGGCATTCAGAGCAGGAATTGCCATTTAGCAGCTCTGATTCAGCCTATTAGATACAGGTGCTAAAAAAAATAAAAACCCTAGTCAGCTGAAGTTAGCTTTGTGAGAAGCCTCTCTTGTTTCATTGATTAAGGCCCATCCTCACCCATCATTTAATTAGAGAAACAAAGGGCAGGCAGATGGAGAAACAACATCTTCACCCTGTGGATGGAAACAAAACCTCTGGTAACGCTTTGAGCACAAGGCCAGGCAGGGCTCTCAGAGCAGAAGTCAGACCTGGATTCGTGAGGTTCTAGCTCAGGGCCTCAGCTGAACCTCCCAGTGTAATCCTCTTAGTGTGACCCTGTGCCAGCCCTACACATGCTGACTCTTCAACTTAATGGGGGATTGCCATCCCAGCACCAGGCTGTCAAAGTGAAATAGCACCATGCCAGGAGGCAGCTGGACTCAACTACAGCTCCCTGCCCCCCTCGGTGCCAGTGAGAGGCCAATCCTCCCCACGGGCTGCAGAGACTTCCAACTGAGTCATCCTGTGGGATGAAGCAGGACAGCCCACAGCGGTAATCCCAAATGCTGCAGTATGCTAGAAAATCACTCCCTGACTGCTGCAGTCATGAAAATACAATAAACATGCCCTATGATTCCATTTTTAGTTGCTTTTCAATGCAGCACTGCAGTTTGTCAGGCTTTCTTGTCCCAGCTGGAATAGATGAATTGCTGATGCTTTTTAGGACCATTGGCAGATGAGCACAATAGAAACATCGCTCAGATATTGATGACTAATGCACACAGAACGCTTCCAAAAACTGTTGCCATCGCAGCTAAACAAAGTGTACTAAATTAACATTCACATGGAAGGAGAGGAGCTCATTTCCACATATTCAGCATTTAAATGAACCTATGGCACCACTGTGAAACTCAGCTGAAATCAAAAACTGGCCACAGTTCTCTTGAAAGTTTCATGCATCTACCAAACCCTAACTCGGGTTTCAGGTTGGCAGCAAAGCCTGGGATCTCTCACAGGGTTTGGGGTTTCATTATAGAAATTTCTAGCCACTGCTAGAAGAGCTTCTCTCGGGTCACAGACCTGCAGATACCATCATCTCTTTAAATTATTGTTGCCTTGCTTCAGAATTGACATGAATTACTTGTAAGGAAGAGACTGGCACATTACAAAGCTCAGAAGTCTTTTACCAGCTCAAAGGGATTAGATCAGCTTCTTCATGGGAAACCTCCCAGACAGTTTTCCCTTCAGGACTGGAAGTAATCTGCTTGAGCATGGCACAAGCCAGGGCTAACCCTGCAGAGGTAACAAAAATCCTTGCAAACAGCTGAAAATGGCACCACCACAAGAACTGGAAGCACAGAAAAAATAACCTAATTTAGAGAGAACCCAAACCAGCAATAACCAACACATCCAAGAGCAAGCCAAGGGAGCTACAGGCAGAGTAATGCAGCAAAAGGAAGAGCCCTGTGTCTGGAGCAGGATTAACCAGATGACTCATGAAGAACTTCTGTTGCCGTCATCTCTGACTAAACCTTCTCCTGAAGTCCAGATACAGAATGATCTGACTCTATGGGGAGTTCAAGCACTTGGAGGGAAACAGAACTCCCAGCTCCAGTTCCCAGCTCACACAGTCATTTGAACCCTCCTACACAGTGATCCATCCACTTGAAAAATTGTAACCAGGGAAAAAAAAAGAAAAAAGGACTTTTCTTCCTGCCCTGTGTGCTCTTAAATTTCGTATTATGACAACAATAAAACTTAGAAAGGCAGAAGCAGAGACCATTTCAAGTCTACAAGATAGTGCTGCTTGTTTTGTGGCCCAAAGTTAAACATTTCCTTCAACACTATGTGAGGATTGATGCTTCAACACATTTAAAGATTGTCTTGAATAATTTTTCTAGCCCCCTATTCAGGTTATAGTTTGCTCTTCAGGTACAAACAGAGCGGATCTCACTGGCTATGGTGTCAAACATCATCCTCTTTAGAGTCCCTTTTTGTATGGATTTCAATCATCTTTGCACAAGTAAAACTTGTATTGACTCACAGTGTGGTTTTTTCAATGCCATCAGACAATTAAGAGCCCTAGATACTGGCTCATATTTCATAGATAAATATCCATCACTCCTCTTCAAACAGGAATATCACCTCCATGCTCCTGGTTATTGCAACTGCTGAAAGCCAAACAGGGTGGATTTATTTTAACAACCTAGCCTGACACTGAAAGCTCCCTTGCATCAGACTGAACCCATATTCATGAAATTATTGAAGGGAGAGAGGGAAGAGCAGGAAATGTTCTTGAAAAACAGTAGAATGTTTTTATCCATCTCATGGATTCCTGTTTCATTAGATATGGGAGCAGTGCCTTTAATGTAACTAACATGTGGCAACCACAGGGTAACCACAGAGAGTAAATCTGTCCTGCAGGAGGAATCTGAAATGCAGCAGGGTTTACTTCAACTGCTAGGAAAGAATCAGAAAATCTTCTTAGCACCGGTCGCAACTGGGGGTGGAGGGGAGGAGAGCTGAGAAAACACTAATAGTGACAGCTGAAAACAGAAATATCTCAGCATTTGTGGGTGGGGGAAATCAAACAGGTCCCAGCATCCTGTCAGTGCTCCAGATTTGCTCCCATTGGGGGAAAAAAAAAATACATATATATATCAAAGCAATAGATCTAAAATTCTTGAGGTGGTCTTGAGATAGTTATGTTTAATATCAGCAGTTAATCACAGCATTTCCAGAGATGCACACATTTCTGTGCCAAAGCCATGCAAGCTACAGGAATTGCAGCGAGGTTTGGCTCAAACTGCCCTATTGTTGGGAGCTCACAGTCGGTTTCACTGCTTTCCCTCAATATTCCCATCAGGGCTGCAGCTCCCTTGCTTTGTTCCCCAGACAGCCCAGCATTTAACAGATGTCCTAAGTAAATCATGATCATTTGGTAGGCTTTGGGAATAGAAGCTAGATGGAAAAATCACAGTCTAATAAAACAATCAAAAAAGCACCAGCACATTACGGGCCATTTCAAAATAAATTAGGGTATCTTTTAAATCTCTGCACAACAATTTGTATTTGAAATCAAAAGACTGTATGTCATTGACTTTCCCCTGAGTAATCTAAGTGAGAGAGCTCTCTGAGGTGCAGTAATAGGATGTAAGTGAAGAAGTGGGTATTATTTTACCCGTGCTGTGATAATCTGAATGCATCACTGCCCAGCATCATAAACAGTGAAGTGAGAAGAACAAACAGCATTTTCAAAACCCCCACTTGGAGGCTGTTGGAGGGGGTGGGAGACCAGGTCTCCTGTGAGAGGCAAAGCAAACATTTAAAACTAAAACAGAAGCAATACAGTATTATTTAAAGCCTAAAAAGGAAAACTACAAAAGCCTGCTTTTCACCTCTCCAATAAGGAAAAAAGGCAAGTCAGAAGCAATGTCAAGAGATAATGTTGCAAGCAGGGAGTGCAGTTCTTAATAATCAGCAGTATTTTAAAGATCTTCTTGAAGTTTTGCACCGAGACACTATAATTAAGGAAAGAAATCAAAGCTTACCAGTTACCATCTGTCTGGAGCAGGGAGGGAGCTGATGCTACAGGATCTTTTCCACGGAGTAATGCACTCTGCAGAAGTACCAGGAAGGAAAAAAATAAAAGTAACAGAGCCATTACAGACGACAGCAACCCCATAGGCCATGCTCTGTTCCCTTTCTCCCTCCCAGCCAGCCAGGAGGGTTTGCCCCTTCCCCCCAGGCACAGCCCCCTTCCTGCAGTGGGCAGCTCAGAGAATGGCCACCCCTGCCCAGCATCCCACCACCCACACGGGGACAGGCTCCAGGCTTCATTTTTATGCTCTCAGGAAGGGGAAACCAAGGCTTTGAGCTGCCTCTGGCACAGGCTGGGGTGAACAATGCAGCCACCTGGGGAGAGGGATTATTTAAAGGAAGGCTCAGCTCAGTTCTGAGTCCTACCTGCACTAATCAGGGCAAATGAATTATTTTTGAAGCACAGAGACAGAGAAAAGGATCATTCTGTGTAATTATTTTTAAGAACTGTTTCAACATCCTTTTCAGCCTGAACTGTGCAAGTTAATGCTACATACACTGAGGAACCCACAGAGGTTTCTCTGTCTGGGAAAGGATTCTCACAGAGAGATTTGCTTCCCAGGAGATAGCTGTATCTGCCTGCCCACCTGCATCCTCCACAGCCTGCCCAGAGCTGTGCAGGCACTGCCCAAGCAGGGCACACAGCTCCCTCCTCCTCTTTTTAATTTGTGTGTTTGCCCACAGACAACTGGGATCATGAAGCAGAAGAGTCACCCAGCACACCAGAGGGAAGGTACATCTGTTACTCTGCACCAAATCTGGAAAACAAAAAAGTGGCAACTGATAATCACATTCAACAAGCAGACTCCTGCTTTTCCCTAGGAAAAAACCTTTCTCTCCTGACTTCAGCTCACAGCACAATGATCAAGAGTTGTGGGTTTGCATTTGTTTGCTAGGTCATTTGCATTTAATTTCTTTTGTCTGTAATTTTTCTTAAGCCTTCCACAGAGAAGGCAGATAACACTACACAGAGCTCCTGTGTCAGCAGGACCCCAAGAAAAACCCAGGTACAGTTCAGTGGGATGCATACCTGCACTGAATAAAACCCTCACTGACTGATCTGTGAGTTGCTCCTGAATTACTACGAGTGATTGGATCTGAGAAACATAATAGCTTTGTACACCAAGCCAGTCCTCCTTTGACTCCAGATGCAAAATTACCATTTTTCTGCTGAAAGGGTGATTTCATGCCATAACTTGCATGACTAAGGTTTTCAGAGAAGACTTTTGTTTATATAAGGACAAGAGATGCCCTGAGGCTTGTATTGTAATGTTATATGGATATATAGATAAAGAAATTTTTTGTTGAGCTGAGGGTGTGGTGTGATTTTTATCTGCATGATTACTTACTGACAGACACTGGGAACAGCAAGATTCTTCCTGACCTTTTTTCACCCCTGCCTGGCTGGTTACAAGCTTCACAGCCAGTGCAGCTCCTGGGTACCACAGGCAGCCCAAACTGCAGCTGGTTTCTGTGTGTGCCCACCATCACTCGACTGAACACTGCACCCTCTTTAAAACAGAGCTGTTTTCCACTTCAAATCCAATCTAGGGGGGGGAAAATATTAATAGTCTGGGGTTGACAATGGCCCCAAAGGAAAATGGTTGACAGAAAAGCTTCTTCTGTGGTGGTATTTTTAACAGCTTCTGGGATTTGCCCTCCACTTGCATTATTCAATCAGCTTGCACTTGCATTGCTTTTGGGACACCTTCAACCTCCATCTGGAGCCATCTGCATGACAAAGCCACCTGCACAGCCCTGGGTACAGCAGTGGCTGCGTGGCCACCAGGAGAGCTCTGTGCAGACCAAGGCTCTCCCTGCCTCACCACCACTGTGGTAGGTGCAGTCCCTGCATTAATGCATTAATAAAGTGCAGTCCCTGCATTAATGCATTGATAAAGGCAAACAGAGGTTTGATAGCCAGTGGTGTTGCAGGGATATCACCAGCTCTCCCAAGGCACTTCATTGCTGGAAGCTTCATTGCGTGCCTTGTCTGAGGCTGTTCACTATTCTTCTTCTTATCTTCTACTTGAGACAGCAGATTATCTCAGTTCAGATTACTAGAAGGCTGTAAAACTCTATCCCAGACTAAAAATTAATTCTCAGCAATTTCTGAGCTCAAGAGAAAAGCTAGAGATTGGATGGTCGGGGTTCAATAATGTCAAACACAGACTCACTAAAGGGATAGCTAATGCCAATAACTACAGAGTCTTTTCAACCAAATCAGAAAATAAAAATCACTCCTGTTTTCCAGACAAGAAGGGCAAATGAAAATTGGCTGTCGAGGTATGACATAGAACTTCAACTGCTGGCTGAGGAAAGCTGCAGTAAGGCAGAAGAGAAGGACCATGGGATGAAGGCTGATCTGGCTGCCCTTCCCCAGCCCATTCTGGTCCTGGCCAGAGCCAGTGCTGACCCTGGACTGCTTTGGGAACATACACAAGCAGCAAATGGCTCCCCTCCAAGCTTGCAGCTAAACATATTTCCCTCCTCCTTGCCTTCTAATTGATATCCCAAACCAGAAACCTTGAGCTTGTCTTTAAACATGAGCATAATCTCAGGCTCAGACAACTGATCCTCCAGCAGGAACATAAAGACAGGCAGTAATCAGCTCCAGCAGTGAACCAGAGTCATGAACAAGTCATGGAAATTTCACAGTATTGGCTGTCAGGTTTTGTGATATATGATTTCATGGAGTACTTTGTTTTGTCCAGCCCTCAAAGTTTCAAAAGTAGAATTGAAGCTTTCTTCTAGCCAGAAAGGTACCAGTGAGTGCACGTGAGTACAACAGCTGTAGTTTAAGTCATGTAATTCAACAGCACCACTACAGCAAACTCCTGGTAACAGGCCCCAGCCACTACCTATTAATTCAAGTCAGTGGGGTAAGGTAGAAGAAAAAGAAATATGAAAATATGGCGGAAGATATGAGCACTTCTAAAGCGTACTCTAACTCAAGAAGCTTCAAAATATTAGAGAAATATTTCTCCATCCAGTTTCATTGATAACAGCATTTGAAGAGTCCTCTTTCAGCAAAAAGTTGACAGTTTGAAAGGTTTTTGAGGGGTTTTTTTCCTCCTACTTTTGCTTTCCAACTACCCGTGATACAGAACAGCGTCACAGTGGCACTGTGTTAAGGGGATTGAATCCTCTGCTGCTTTAAGCCTGAAGATTCTTCACACTTTCAGCCTTATCCTTATTCAGCTATGGGAAGGGAAATAATCTGTCTTGGATTTTACTCCACATTTCAAAATACCAAAACCATCCAAACAAGAACTGCTTGTGTACAGGGCAAAGTCTTTGTTTTGACTGGCACCCAGGGGGAATTATGACATACTATCATCAAAGCAAACTGCAGATTATGGGGGTGAGCAAAACAAGTTTTCTCAGTTTTCCGAGTTTTCTCATCATACAAATATCTCTGTAATTAAACAGGTAAAAATATAGGTGTTAAAACCCTGGAACCAATGTAGTAAATTGATTTTTAAAAATTAACTACCATCCACATAGAAGATGTTTCCTGAGCATATGAAAAGCATATGCAATTTTATTATATACAAGCTTTTAAATAACATTCTATCAGGTTTTGTGGATATGCACACACGTAACAGAAGTATTTAACACATCCACATTGTGGCCACACGTGCACAAATACACTGTTCTGCAGTGGAAGAATGCACTTCCTCTGCATAGTTCTGTATGGGAACTACTAATCTGTTACAAATTTCATTTTAGCACAAAGAAGCACAGTCCTGAACCTTCAAAAAGTTTGAGCACCAAATTAAGACTAGAGCCCTAAATGTGCATAGAAATCTTTAGGCTGATTTCTTGAGAGATTTTTCTTCAGGAACAACAAAAAAACCAATGTCAAGCCCTTGTAGGTATTAAACACAGACATTAAGAGTGGGGACTTGAAATATTTCTGTAAGCTTATAAAAACTTGGAAGATGCAACAAACTAGTTTGAATTGGGTAACACAAAACAAATATTGGGTAAAAGAGAGTCTTCCTGAAAGTCATCCCCTCTCCCCACAGCACATCACCACCTTGATAAAATGAATAGGGCAGCCAGACACTGTCACAATAATGTAACAGGTAAGGACAAAGAGTGAAGATTTTTAGCCAAAATGCAAATAAGAAATTCTATATTTTTAGAAGTCTGGTTTTCATCAACTTTGACCTCAGTCCGTTTCTTACCTCTCAAACATTTGCTTTTCATAATTCCACTTTTCTAATAAAGCTCTCCCAAAGTCCTCTAATCGATGTGTATTTGTAAAGCCACACAGGTCCTTTGTTGAGACTTCTATTCTAATCTGAGAACTTTAATTTTCAGAGAAGCCCATTCCTTAGTGGTACGGAAGCATCAAGATGAAGGTTCAGTGAACCCAAGGTCAATAAGTCACGCATTTCTTTTCACTAGCATTTGTTCTTGACAAGCAGGCTGCTCACAAATCCCTTTTGCAAGTTTAAGGCTCTGTGTAGCCTACAGAGACAAAATTAGAATATAAACATCTACTCACTAGAGAAAACAAGGGAGTTATTGTCACTGTAAAGAAGGAGACATCTAAACCATACCCCCTCTGCATTAATTCCATTACTGTGCACAGGCAAGATGACAGTTATACCACCAAGTAAACTGCAGTTATCTACTCAAATGATCATTTAATGTTCTTTATTTTACTTTTTCTAAGGAAAATTGATTTCTTGCTATTTATGTTCGGGGTATTTCATTGTGCTGTGATTATAAACTAGACTGAACGCATTTCCACCGACTCCCTGCAAAGGGGTTTTACAGCCCTTCCTGCTTGCACAATGCATGATGCCTTTTTTAATTGCCAGTCTGGTTTGTTTTTTTTTTTTTTTTAAGTAGGATGCATGCTTGTTTGTTTACTCAGAAGCTCTGAGAGAGCCAGGCTGGACTCCAGTCTTCCAACAGGCTGCTGTGAGATATGGAAGGAAATCTCCCCAATAACGATGTCTGCTATGCAAACGACAAAACCGCCTACAGCCCATTAAACTTCATCAAGGCTCTGCAGATCTCTGAAATGTAACTTGTAAGGACAATTCCTGGGGTGGGCTCTGGGTCACAGCTGTCACTTGTACCCCATCAGGTGTTCTCTTCCATTCTGCTGGGAGGGTTTCCAGCCTGAGTGGGCAGTGCAGAGCAGCACAGCTGGAGCCCGCCGAGGTTACGCAGCAGGAGCACCGGGACTGAACCCACATCACCAGATCCTTTCTCCCACACACCCAGTTAGCCCCATATCTCTGCCCTGCCCTGCCAGTGCACAGAAATGAAGTGAAATGACACCCCAGGGAGTGCTGCAGCAACTGGTGTTGGAGCTGATGGAGCAGCAAGGCATGGCTGAGCTCTGCTAGCAGACCACGCTGCACCACGTCTGACACCGGCACCGTGCTGAGCCGGGTTTATCAGGGAATTTGTTCAAATTACCTCATCTTCAAGGAAATTAAGTGATCCCCTACTTGAGAAGGTGCACACTTTCCACCTCTCATCTAGTTAGTTTACCCACCCCCAGGCTGAGAAGCCTTTGAAGGACAGACGCTTAGGCTCAGGTTGTGAAACACGTTCAACATCCTGTGAATATTTTTTTTTTCTTATTTTCTTCCCACATCTCAGTATGTAAAACATTATTGCTGTGGGAATAAAAGTGTGAAAAATCAATCAGGGACCTTTTCAAGCTATAAAAAACCTAACGGAGCATTGCAGGTTTACCACCAGCACTTAAAAAGAAGCTCTCTACGAAACTGTGTGGGAGATATTCCCCAGGACATGAGGATTTTGATGGACATACAGAGCATTTTGCATAATCCAGAAACTGTTTACCTAGAAAACCACAGTCACCTTCATAAACACATAGCTCCATAAATATTATTTTACTGCTGTCCTGGTCATCTTTAGCATCCCCCAGACAACCCTGAAACACTCAGGAAAAGGAGGCAAAGTTGACAGACACACACACACACACACCCTAACCTCAGCTACAAGACATTTTCTTGGCTGTCCATACAGAAAATTCATGAAAACTGCAGTGAATAGCGTGGAACAGAGGTCAGCAAAAATACAAGAGTCACTCCATCAGCAGGAGTGTCAGCCCTTTGCTGACTGCGAAAAGTAAGTTCATCGCAGCTTAACAGGGAGGAATCTACATCCCAGAGAATTAAAAGCGAACAAACTCACCTCAATCCAGTCTTGCAAACCCCAGCCTCCTAATTTGCAGCTGCCCAGACTGGAGAGTGTTCTGACACCTTGGCAGGACCCATTGAACCAGCAGCATGACCTGACCTGTTGTGCAGGGAGAGCCCTTTGTGTCCACATTGCAGCCCTGGCCTGTGCTGCAGCATTGCTGGTGCTCACTCTGCCGTTACCGCGCCGCTGTGTCCCAGGAGCAGCAGATCCCGGGTGCACTCACCAGAACTCTCTGTAATGCCTCTCAAATTCCCAGCAGTGCCTTTTTAATGGTCCCTCCCTAAAACAACCCTCAGCCTCCTTGCTGGTGAGATGTGCTCCCCAGAATTCTCAAAGGCAAAGAGCTGAGAGAGGGGGCTTGCCTGCACCTAGACAGGCACTTTAAGCTCTGTGTGAGTCTGAGTGTGCACTCCATTCTGCAGACAAGTCATTAGCTGAGCTATTTTCCAGTCAGATTAGGAAGGAAAATCCCAGAATTATAAAGTCAAACTTGCAGGGCCTGATTCTCTGCTGGATTGGATAATTCTAGTGAAAATTTCAGATACAGCAAGTGTAAGACAATGCTACGTGAGAAGCAACCTCATTGAAATCACCAGGATTGTCCCTCAGCTTTTAAAGGAGCATCTCATTCAGTGTCCTTAGAAGTGAAGCTGTTCCCAAGAGAGGTCCAATTGCAAGTGAGAACTACAGGGAGTTGTGAGAAAACAAACCTCCCAGGCTCTGATTTGCTTTGAGGATAAATCCTCAAATCTCTTGGTCACAGCTCCACTTCTCCCAGGTTTGTGAGGATGCTCACAGTGCTGATGGTACCAAGCTCATGTAAGTGTCAGTTATTTTGGAATCTCTCCAGAGAAAAATATTTTGACAGTCATATTCTGTTCATTATTCTTCTAAGAGAGGAAACACGCACATCGTTATCTAAAGGAGTACAGCCAGCCCACCATGCTCTTGCCTGACTGGCTTACTTATCTTGATAAATGCCGGCTAAGATCAGGACTTAGTGCCATTAGATGTGTCTAAAACATGAAGCTGTCATTACTGTGTCAGCACCAAGGACTGTTTCCAACCGTGATAATGGTGGGGCC
The DNA here is from genome assembly GCA_013399225.1 of Rhipidura dahli. Lineage (NCBI taxonomy): Eukaryota > Metazoa > Chordata > Aves > Passeriformes > Rhipiduridae > Rhipidura > Rhipidura dahli. The sequence continues at coordinate 1,470,296 of VXAC01001621.1, forward strand.
ATGTTTTGAACAAAGACAGATTTGAGTCTGCAATGGCCTGCCACACCAGCTGGTTCCCATTACCGCACAGAGACCTTTTGCTCATGATTATGAGCTTCGCCATTTCTTTCTTTTTAATTGGAAACCAGAAATATCCTCCCCATCTATGACTCATATTGGACCTAGCAAACGGTTACCTCATGGTTAGGGGCTGGCAGGGCTGGAGGCTGCAGCAGTTCAAAGATGTGTTTGATGCAAAGCCTGAGGAGCAGCGGGTGGAGAGCTCCAGGCTGCAGCCAGCTCTGCCACAGGGATCCCGCATCCTGCTCCTCCCACACTGCCACAGCTCCAGCAGCACCGGCACCACGCACACAGAGCTGCTGACACACAGTGCTGATGCAAGAACACCTTTCTGGAACACCTTTGTGACACTGCTCAGCTCTGAGGGCAGTAGTTTCATACCAGCAGCAAAAGGAGAAGGACTCCAATTCATTCCGACCTGACTCAGCCCAGCATTTAAGCAAAATGCTTAAGTACTTCCCTGTCCAGCAAAGCACTTAAGTATGTGGTTTAATTCATAAAGGTAAATGTTTATGTGCTTTGGACTGTTGAACTGGCAGCTATTACATGATTACACCAACTGCTATGTATGTGCATATAATTATATATAGACAACTGTTGTTAAAAATATATCTATAGCTGGTTTTAATCTCAGGTTTAAGGGATTCTCAGTGGGTTTGCAGAAATTACATAGCCCTGCAAACAAACATAATTACATACATCATTCAGTTGCTTTCCATTTTCCTAGCAGAGATCTGTCCCTGCAAGGCAGCAGCCTGTGCTTTATTCCCCTAAGCCAGCACCTGAAGCTGTGCCGCGTTTCTGTTCCCACCAGACGGAGAAGATTCCACATGAATAAAGATTGAAGACTTGCTGCTTGAAAATGTGCAATGTCAAGTGTCCCACTGAGTTGTACTGAGTTGGCTGTGGCAGTATCTGCTACCCGGTGCAGCGTGATCATTTCAGACTTTAATCCTGCCTAATCCTGTTCTACAGGGTTTCATATTCCCTCCCATGCTCTTTGCCTGACAGCTTTGGCACCTATAGCACACACATTACATTACTTACATTGAAAATTAAGATCATCTGGGCATCTTAGAGTAAGGACTTTGCTGACCACTGGGTTTGTCTGAGACCAAAAACTCAGCACCTTGTGCTCTTACCTTGGGGTTCTGTCCAATCTCACCTCAAACCATTTAAATTATTGTGCTGAGAACTCCCCACATTTTGCTCAGTTTACACTTCAGCTGGTGGCATTTCTTATTTACTCTACATTGTAACACAAATAGTTTGCAGCCATTCAGCATAACAAAACAATGATTTCAGAAGAAGCAGAAATCATTTGCTTCTTCTTTTGATTCTTTTTCCCCCCAAGGGCAAAGCAGCAACTTACCATCCCTAAAAGAAAACCAGTTAGGAAAAAAAAAAGCTATTTCCTAGTAAATAGATGCAGCATTAGAAGAGATTTGTTGAGTTGTCCCACTGGAGCTGCAGGGTTAACATCAGGTGGAAGCTTGGCCCTCACTGGATTAGGTACTTCCAGTTTTGGAGCAGGCTCTGGGCATCCTCCTCCCCTGAGGAAGGGAAGTGTTTTAGGTGCCCAGACACCACAGAGGCCACAACCTCGTTGCCATTCTCCAACAGCCAAGTTCCACATTTTTAAGTGTTTCACTTCCATAAAGAAGGTAATAAAGCCTCCTGAAATGAGGAGGGAGATGAACCCACAACGAGCACAAGACTTAAAGGGAGACAGTAAGATGGTCCTGTAAACAACTTAGAGTGGAGACACTGCTGCTCACTGCTGATGCACCAGTCCTAGAAGAATGACAAGGTTCCTGAAAACAGCTGTGGGCACTGCAGTGTGAAAATGAACAGCAGACACTGCAAGGGCATTGTTTCAAAAGCTAGATATGTATCTTAGAGCTGTCTTCAGGGCAAGTATAATTCAGCAAACCAAAGAGAAAGAAAATAACCTTGTTCAGAATATGGCAACTTCTGATGCCAAGGGGACAGCAGTAAGAAAGGAAATTGTTATTTGCTACCCCCACAATGTCTGACAGGCCCTCATTTGAAATGAAACATGCAGAGGTATCTTATGGACCAAGCAGAAAGTTCCAAATGAAAAGCCCCTGAGTCTCTATTCAATAAGAGCTTCCAAAGGCACAGGTGTGTCAGCCCAAGGTTTTGGGGTAAAACTTTCAATGGCTTGTAAGACAAACTGTTTGCAGCCTCCCCAGCTGAATGACAGTAACAATCTGGTACTTCTCTTCTTTAGACTCTGCAAACTGAGGTGTTTCAGGGCCTTTTCATTAAGCTCAGAGGGTTCAAGGGATTCACTGATAGCGAGCACATAGGTAAGAATCTCACACCTCATATTCGGAGGGAACTGCCGAGGAGAGGAAGGATGGCCCACAGCCTCTGCTGTTAGCTGGGATGGGGAAGCCAGAGTTCATTTTCCTGGTCTGATACCAGCCACGAGCCATGCTTCCTCCTTCTGCTTGGGTAGCTCATCTGTGCATCAGAAAGAGTGGGCTAACAGCAATCCTTCACCTTCCAGACTGCTGGTAATTAGCTACTGCAAGCTTCCCAGTTCCCAGTCTAGTCTGAGAGACCTCAAACCAGAAGTGACAGAATACATGATGGGTCAGAACAGCATGGATTTTACCACAAAAGCAGCTGTGGATATCTCAGGCAGGGGTTGAATGCAGTTAGCATGCTCCAGAATCATTCTGCTATCACATGTTGTCACTATTCAACAACCAAAAAATATATAGATTTTTATGCCTTGAACTTTCTTCTTTTGACAAAGCACTTTTGCTGAGAATTTTGGAAGGTTGCTACACTATTTTTACTTTGTTCAACTGTCCCTGGTGACAACTATATCCTGGAGTGTATTAGAGTTTAAAAATACAGCAGCACGATAAGCAGTGTCAGGAAGATAGAGGAATTGAGAACTTTGAGACTCAGAAGAAAAGATTTTTCTAATCTCTGCTGAAAATATAAGACAAAGTGGATAAGGCAGACAAGCACGAGGAGGCTGTTACAAACAGAAGAGGTTGGAAAGAAGGAAGGGAGGGGGAGCTTCTCACACTAGCAGTGAGCTTGATAGCAAGATGAGAGAGAGGTCACAGCAAGACAAGTAAGGCAAGCAAGGAGAGCTCCACAGAGATACAGCCCAGAAGACAGGTCAGGGCAAGTCAGTGCCTATGGTTTGCTTTGTTCTTATTTTTGGCTTTCCACATACTTTCAGAAGGAGAGGTTATCAGATAAGATTTGATGGGACACCATTAAGACAGAAGGTTTTTCCAGCTCTATTGTGTGCCTGACATTCCTTCCCCTCTGGTCTCCAGGGATCTCATACATCTGGGGACGTAATCTGCGAAGCAGGAACACAGGGCTGCACAGCCATGCTGCCTTTGGTGAGGAATTTGATCAAAGGTGCAATTTGAAGTGGGTGTTTAATGGCCCCCCAGTGCTTCTGTATGCTGGGATTGTGCAGCTCAGCCTGTAACATACCCTTTTGTGCTACCAACAGGTGCTGGGAAGCATGCCAGAGTCCTCACAGAAAGCTTCTGCCTTTCCTGATGGGCTCCCCATGCTAAAGGAATTCTAGACCTTCACTGCTGTAAGGCAGGAGATCCAGCCACCTCAGCTAAAGAACAATAATTGGTACCACATGTTGATTTCCTGAGGGTTAAATCTACAAGAATATAATATATTGGAAGGCGAAAAAAAAAAAAAGTGTGTTTCATAGCCATGCTGTGGGAATTGAGGAGAGATGTAAAGGGAAAGGCTGGTTTCCACTGCAGCAGTCAGAAGTGCCATATTTCTAAAGGTCAGAAGATTCTGCACAATCAACATGGGGAAAAAAAATACTGGTGTGGAACACTTGGCAAAAAGAATCAGTAACCATAGAGGTGTATAGTAGTATCACCAGTGGTGCTGCCAAGGTGAAAGAGGACCTGGTGCTGTTAGCTTGCTGAATACACACTAAGACACCAGCAGATGAGATGGGGGCTGAGGTGGGAGGAAACTATCATTCTAAGATTTCAACTGCTCTTTTACAGGAACCTACCAATTCCTCCCTTCTCCCTGCTTTCTTTCCATTCACCTTCACACTGAATAATCTCCAACAATTCCATTCTCAAAGCATTTTCCATGTTGCCCACTGTATGCACTACATTCTGAAAATTTATGCCTTGCATCAAAATTACTTCAGACTGCTTTACTTGTAAAGAAACTCCAGACCTTCCACGGCCACATGGACTCAGACAGAAGGCACTGGAGCACTGCTCAGAACTCCATTTCTTGCAGAGCTTCTCCAATTGGCACACACAGGACAACTGCCCAGCACAGATGCTGCTCCCAACAACCCCCCCTCGAGCCACTGGGTTTTATTTATCCCAGCAGCAGCCAGAGGACACAGGAGAAAGCAGAAGCTGTGACACAGCTAGTTGTAGGGGCTATGGGAAAACAACACAAACATGGCAGAGATGCATAAGGATGTCAGAGGTAGAGGGAAAGGACAACAGGGATACCAGAAAGATGGGAGAGATGAGGATACTGCAGAGCAAAAGTGAAAAGCCTGCCAAGATTGCTGCAGTGGAGGAGCACACAGGACTGGACAAACCCCCATTGCTCATGCACCAGCTCCTCACTTGCCATTTAATATTCAGTGGTATTTTCTAGCAGCAGGATATCCCTGACTCTTCCCCTGCTCTGGAATGTAAATAGCAGCTGTCTGTGTGCTGCTGGTGCAGAGCCTTGCTGCAGGCGTGCTCTGCCTGTGCCACCAGCACAGCCACACAAGAGGCAGGAGAAAGCCCAGTCTGGTAATCTTGCCAGGGCTTAGGAGAGAGATCAGATCTGAGCAGTTCAGCATCAACCAGACTTGGATAATTGTAGACGTGCAGAGTAGAGCTCTAAGTACCTAAGGAACCTTCTTGGTGGTGATACTCAGCTGCTTACAGAGGCAGGCAGGAGAAGCCAGGATTATCCTTTAGGATTTAGGTGCCTAAATTCTTCCTTAAGGTCCTCCTTAGGCATCCATGCCTTCCTGTAATTCCAGCACTCAAAAGAAAAAAGAAGATCACTGTCCCTTGTCTTCCCTATCCATGGTTAAAAATACCTGACTATCCAAATAAATCTGGGCATCCTAGAACCTCATTTGCTCTTTGCACCCTTGCAGCTGACTTCAGTACAGCAGGGTGATATCATAAAATCACAGAACTGTTTAGAGTGGAAAAGGCCTTTAAGACCATTGAGTCCAACAGCTAAACAGGAGATAAATAACAGATAAATAGATAAGAAGATAAATAACCTTCAGAAATAGGCAAAAGAGCAGGGAGCAAACAACTACAGCAGGAGATAAGGAAACAAAAACACAAGAACAGTAACAAAGATTGATCTACTTGTGTCCTAGTGAAGCAACTTGCATTACTGCTCTGCCCCTGGGATTGCTTTTGGGCTCCCAACAGATTGACCACAGCCACACAATCGAGATTTTGAGGGCTACTCATAATTTTTCCCTTTTTACTGTAATTTGGCCCCAAGAATCCCTCACAGGAAGCCTCCCTAATATCCTCTCTCTTTTACTAATTATAAAGGAGTAGAAATATTAAGATCTCCTTGCAAGGAACCTGAAGATTCCTGCAGAGCTTGTTTCAATGTAAATCTCCTTAGTAACAAAGGAAATGGAGGGGGGAAGAGAAGGAGCCTGCACAGGATTTGCAGCCTGCTTTTCTAGGGGTGTTTGCTGCCACGCTGTTCCAGAGATGATTCAGCCTCTCCCCGTCAGCAGCACCCCTCACTGCTCCTCACTTCTGGCAAGGATCACCCAAGAAGAATGTGTTGGTTTTTTTTTTTCCAAAGTTCTCAATGAGGTATCAGCTGTTCTTTAAAGAGATTATGGTGGGAGCATTCCTAGCACATTGACTCCACTGTGCAGCCAGCCTTGTGATTAAATGGCTCAGCAAAGGTGGTTTCCAAGGATAAACTGTGCCAGAGATGACAACATTTCCTCACCAAAGGGGGGAGAATCTAATAAAAAATAAGGATAGAAGGAAACTGCTCTAGCTCTACAGCTATTATTAGTGTCTCAGAGCATTGTCACTGCTTTGCCTGTGCTGTCAGATGTCACTTTGCATCAGTTCTGGGCAATGCTCAGAAGAAAAATGGTGGAACTCATTGAATTCTGCAATGCATGACTGGGCTCCGCAGCAGGGCCGCACAGAGGGTTAAGTGACCTCTTAATGCTGGTGGGAGCACTGCTCAACAAGTTCAAGTGGGCTCTCCAATAATTTATGCAAACACCTTTTTGCATAGACTGGCAATTTATAGTAATTTATCCCCTCTCTCCAGCTGCTCTCGCAAAGCATAACACAGGTACTTAAAAATGAGCTCCAGCACTCTGTCCTGCTGTCCCCTGCAGCTGCTCCCTGCTGAACTGCCAATCCAAATGAGGGGGAAAAGACAACTGAGGCAAGGAAGTGACTGACATGGAATGGACACTCAGACTTTTGGGCACAGTTGCTTGGAACCCAAGTCTGGGCCATGAGCAACATATGTAACACAGCAGTACAGCTAAATCCCTACACCCACCCTCTCTGGAAATCTGCTTTTCCATAGTCCTTCTACTTTTTGGAGGGTCACCCTTTTCATCCTCATTTGTTTCTCGTGGCAGCTTCTCAGCATAAAGCTGAGCAACTTTGTCTCAGTGAAGAGCTCTGCACTCAGCAGATGCCGACTGGAATTCTTTCTGCCCCGAGGAAGCATGTTATGAGCATCCTCTGCACTCTCAGGAGGAGCCCAGAATCAGCACAGGCTCCTTTCTGCCACCAGGATGACCAAATTGTTGAGTTCATTTCGCTGATCACGTGGCAGTTCACTTTGAACTCTGTGTACAAGCGAAGTTAATCGGAGCTGACGTGAGCCCCACACACATCCTACAGCATCCTCACTGCACGCTTTCAAACGTGCCTTTGCTCTGAGCTGAAAGCCACAGCCCCCAAGAAGAAAGAAACGCATCTAGTTTTCCTTCTGATCTTAGTCACCTGCCAGCACAGTCTGTCTGCTCTAGCAGAACACGGGATTGTTTAACGGCCAGCTAAACACAAGTTAAAATGGCAGCTTTGGGGGGAGAGGGGGGAGGAATCAAAAAAGAAACAAACCCCCAGGTGTTAGTGATTTATCAAAATGGGCTAAAATCACACCTTAACATCCAAGCTGTAGACAGATCCTGTATTCTTGAGGTGAATTTTGGGAAGCTAATTTAAGTTTTCCTTTCAAAACATCTATTAGCAATTCGTCACACTTGATGTGACTGGGAGTAATGTCATGCTGACGGCTGCAAGATTTCAGCCAGACTTGTAGATCAGAGCACCTGATGGATTGCACTTCTAAGTACCTGCACAGCTCTGAAGCTCAAATTGACTGTCTGGCAGTATTCTTTCTGTCCTGCTGCATTGGAAAGCTTGATTTTAAGGAAAACCTTTCATAGTTTTGACCACAGTGTCCAAACCCCAGAACATAAAAAGCTCCTCATTGAGGAAAAATGGATTTTTATTTTCTGAAGACAACAAAAGACAGCTGTGCATACACACATGCTGTGATGCAACATTAGGAAAATCAGAGAGAGACTGAAGCCATCTTTGTATGCAGACACACATCTGATTCCCCAGGAGAAGGCAATGCACTGGCATGAATTCTCCATGGTCATCCTGGAGGAGGAGGAAGACAGCTCTGACAGCTGCTTGATGAGACAGATCCCACGGCTCCCATTCCATCAAGGGCCCTGTCCCCTCCATCTGCTGGGCTCTGCTCCATTACAAGTTTATTACTGGCCATGTCCTGCTACCTTGAGAGTCAAAAGCTCCACTAAGCATCCTTTTTTTTCTGCTAGACCAAATCAGGAATAACCCCAAAACTAGAGGAGAAGGAAATAAAAAAAGTATTTGAGCTGTCAAATACCACTGGGGAACTCCTAGATTAGAAAGCATAAACAGAATTTAATGATCATCCAAAGATGTAAGCGTGAAAGCATATGAATTCCAACTTTGGAACGAATTCTTTGAGAGTTGGGCTCCTTCATTTCCAAGGTCTGAATTTGTATTATCTATTTTAGCAGCAATGCTAGTGGTAATGCTTTTCCCCTTCCCTCAATAAAAAAAAATAATGTCTACTTTAATTTGTTTTCTCTAAGCTGCTACCTTTGAGCTTTTCAGAGTGACACAGAAGTCTAAGCAAAATTTCACTGACTCCAAAACCTCTTCCTTTGGTTTAATCACAGTTAAAGCTTGAGCAACAAGCACACAAAGGCTACCTCAAGTGTAAAAAAATAAAAGGGTGAAGAAGTACATCAAGCGCATCAGAAGTCTGCCAGGCAGAAAGCAAATGGCTAAATTTATAGAGGTGGTTCCTGCTAACAGAAGAGCTGCTCAGCCCCAGCTATTTCATTACTATTGCACTAAAGGGTCCTAGGGACGTTCTTTTTGAGGTGTGGGCAATTCAGAGAGCTGAAGCAGCACTGTAATTTGGCCTATGAAAAATGAGTAGGTGTTCACAGTTCATTTCCCAACAGAGAAAGTCATGCACATCACAGAAACCATCATCATGCACAGAACTAATAGCTGCCCTGCTCAGCAGGCACACCCATGCACATTACGGCAGCCTTGCAGTGCCCCAGCTCTCACCACGTAAGAACAAGAGACTTTGGTTGGCAACACTGACAGCAAAGCACCTTTTTTTCCCCCCCCCCAGATCTACAGACAGGTGAAAAAACACAGCAGTGCTGTAAGTAAGTAAAGACAAACAATCAACCCCAGACTCCTGAAACCACAAACCAAACTGAAAACTGTGAAACATTCCCAAAGAAATCCCCTGCTCCCAGCTGAACTGGAATAAAAACACATGGAGAGAGTCATAAACACAAAGTGAAAAACTCGAGGATGTGGGGGAGAGGATGCAAAGCTAAAAAAATGTTGGATAAATGGACTAAAACCCACTTCTGCTTATCAGAACAAGTAACATCAGCTGTGGTCAAAGGACAGTGGCTGGACAGGACGTGGTATTTTCACGTTCCTGTTGTAGACAAAGGAGAGGGCAAGGCTTGGGAACAACAGAGCACCAACTCTTGGGATTCCAGCAGTCAGCTATGAGCCTACACAGGGACTCTGCCTTAAACCCATGCAATGTCTTAGGAAACCTCAGGATCCCTCCAGAAGACCATTAGACTGATTTCTGCTTGGATACCACCAAAATAAACCGAAGTCAAAATTAGACGTGGCTGAATCCAATTTCACCTTGATTAGTATTTACATAACGGGCAGGGGAACATGAGAGGAGCACATAAATAATGTACTGTTTGTGGCAGGCCTGTCAGGAGGAGAGTTCTCAGCTCTGCTATCGATCCGCACGCACACAGCAGCTCCCTGTGCAGAAACCCCAAATCCTCCCTCTGGGCACAGAGGTAAGCTTCCAGAAGCTGAGTCACACAGGTTGGGGTGTAGACTCAGGCTTTACTACACCAGAGGGTCAGACAGCTGCATTCCAGAGCCCCATATGGAAAAACATGGGGAACTCCCAGATCTGGTTAATTTAAAAGACATTCTCCATTCCCTTACCTTCTTTCCTTCTAGTGGACTTGACATTTATGACAACAGTCCCAGGAAATGCAAACTTGGGAGAGGCTGATTGTTGAGTTTTTCCTCCTGTTACAGTACCACTGCTTATCCACCCAGTCTTAACACAAGCTGGGGGGACTCCAAAACAAAATGATTACCTAGGAATGACTCAGTACCACCCATTTCTAAGGCAGCTGCACAATACTGTATTACTCAACAGCCACAAGCTGTTGGTGCCACCTGTGAGAATAAAGTGAGAATAGTTTCTCTTCCCTATTCTCATTCCTTTCATGTTGAAGGGAGGGTTTAACTTCATGCCCATTCCATGTAGGTAAAGGTGAAGGGTATCTGGACACCTCTTCTTTACTATACCTTGGTGAACATTGTTAGGAAAATCATTCCAATACTTTCTTGGAAGAGACATTTCCACGGCAACTTATCCTACTCTGAACTTCTGGGTTTTTCAAATGACACCACAATCCCCCACCACACTGCTCCCCAAAGCACCAGCTGTATCTGACCCTGGTTTGCAAGGTCCTGGGAAGCAACTGCAGACATTCAGCCAGAGTGATAGAAAATGGCCATGTGGCAAAGCAACCATTAGATCCCACACTATGTTGGAAGCTGCAGTGTTCCTCTGCAGGTTCACAGCTGGGAGTTTACAGCCCTTAGCTGTAAGCTAAGTAGCTGAGGGTATTGCTATCCCCAGATAAGACACGCACACTGAGCCAGCAAGAGGTAGCTCAAAGGTTCAGCATCACTATTTTCCTGATGCATCAATGTCTCATACGTTTGCAGCAAATGAATGTCATTCTCAAGCATACCGTTAGGAAAGATTGCTTAAAATTAATTAGCTCAGTAACAACGGCCTGTCATTATGCTACTAAGTCACCAGCACGAGCACATAAGTTACAGTGACAGCTCAGGGTATAAAATAAGTGCCTTTATATCGAAATTTGCAAAGTGCTTAGCAGTCAAATGCCAATCTATTCACTTCTGGTAATATTGCATAGTTTCCTCATAATAGACGGCTCCAAACTCCCACACAAAGATATGACTTATTTTACTACAGAGAGGTCTTTCTACTTCATACACTGTCCGTGCACAAATATAGAAAGCTTTTTAAAGTGCATTTATTTTCACAGAGTTGATTCATTCCACATCGAGATGAACGTGAGATTTAGAACGTGACTTTAGAAAAAGCTGAAGGTAATGGAACAAAAATTTTCTCTTGGGTGACTTAGCCAGGGATGCATGATAAACTGAAGGTAAGGACCGGATTTCGAGGGGCAAGAACATCAGCAGTTCCCACAGGCAGCACTTTACAAGATTTCCCCAGTAGAGAAGGAAATAGTTATTGCTATAATTATTTCATAGTTCCAGTCAGCTGCATTCAGTTGTACTGTTATATTCCAATGGCAGGAAAATGGAATACAGTAAACTATAAATATCTGTCAGAATTCCTTTGAAAGGACAACAGTTAATTGCATAGCTTGATCTCCTGCCGTGCAGAGCTTGCATTTCAGGTTAGAAAGGTACAGATTGTTATTGATTTAATTCTCTTGAAACATGTGTGGTATAAAACTGTTCAAAAGACTTATGGGGGAGAAATATATGCTACCAAAGGAAGTCCTACAGCACAAGACTGTGGCAGGCTACCTTCTTGTAAAATGCTTTCTGAAATTCAATACATTCCCTTCCAAAGGCTCTCACAGCCCCCTCAATAAATTGAGGCTCCTTGCTTCATTTGCAGAAGTGAAATTAAATCAGTGAATCAGATGAAGGACAACAAAAGATTAGCAATAGTATGATGTGCACGTAAAAAATAATTCTCTGTGTTAAGAATAATTCAGTCCTTATTACACACTCACTCTAACAGAGAGTGAGCCATCCCCATATTTCCTGTTTTCCTTTCATCTAACTTCCAGTTCTACCTTTCTCTTTGCAAAATGATTCCAGGCAGTAAAGCCAGTACTTTGGACTATTACATTCTCCCATCTTTGAATCCATTTCTGATTTGGCTCGTGCAAAGTTGGTCTGGTGACCCAAAGACACCAGGACACACAACCGTGCACTAATTAGCTAAGCCTCATCCACTCTGGGAATAAATTTCCCATTATAGGCACGGACAGCAGTGAAGGTGAAGCCCTGTTTAACACTTGTCCAGCTCATCTATTTGCCACGAAGGGTAACTTGACCCAGTGTAAATTATGTATCATTGTGATTTTGCCAGCCTCCCTTAGTGCTTAGCCTGCTGCTGGTACACCGAGCGCCAAAATCCCACTGCAGGGAAGCCTTTATTAACAAGTTACACGGCTACTAGTAAATTGCTTACTCCCAGATTCTGTAATTAAGATGACACATCTTCCTGACGATTGCTTTAAAGAGACAAAATATTAGTGGAAGAAATGCTGCAGAAATGTTTCAGCACCTGTTTATCATGACCATGTGTTAAGCCCTGTTTGCACACCCTGCCAGCCTTTATTAGGAGAGCTCCGCAAGTTGCAGACTGCCAAATATACCTTCTCTGAATCAGTATTTACTAGCTTTCTCCTCACTTTCCAGGCTTAGGACAGAAAACCATACTTAAAGTCTTAACCTTTAGGTTTCCCAAGATGGGTGGGTGAGACTTTTTTGTTGTTCATTCAGGAATTTTTAATTTTTTTTCTTTGAAGTGTTAACTGAATAACAATATGCACTGAGGGATCAAAGTGAAATGTATTGCTTTAAAAAATCGAAGAGTAAATTGAGCACAACCTACAAGATACTTGGAAACAGAAGCCACTCCTAGCCACAGAAAATTTCCAACCCTTGCAACAGTTGCACCCAATAAAACTGAAAAGATTTCCACTCTTATTCACCCCTAAACACCCCGCACCACACCGAGCCCTGGAGACGGCGGCTGTGCACTCGCAGTGTTCTAAAGGCAAGTAAAAGAACCATTAAATAGATGACTGAGCCCAACAGGATTTAGGCATCCCCAGCCAAGCAAGACCCAGCATTAGCTGGCGATCGCTGTGCTGCGGGGCCTGACCACAGACAGAAAAGCTTTGCAGGCTTTTCCCAGAGGAGGCAAGAGGAGCTCTGAGCCTCCCCAAAGCTGCCCCATGCTCATGCAGATCCCGGACACCGAGCATCCCCTTCCCACGGGAAGCCTGCCCACACTGAGCAGGTTCCCCTGCTGGAACCCAGGGGAGAGCAGACAGGCAGAAATACAGGCAGGTATGGGGAGGGTGGGGAAAGTTCCACAGAGATGAAGTAGGCAGGAAGGAATCTCTGGAGGAGAAGGGGAAAAGAAATAATAATTAGAGAGAGATTTAAGATAAGAGACAGCAAATGCAGGCAGGATGTAAATGGGGAATTCTTCCCATGGATTCCTAGCACGCAGGATCTCAGGGAGCTCACTGCTGCATAGGTGAGGAATACAGCTTGCTGAAGACATTATGGGAGAGGAACACTGGAATTTTGTCTCTCAAGCTCCATTTCTGTTGGTTTAAAGCAAGGATAAAGATAATAACATCCTGTCCTGAAACAATTTCAGGAGCTAAATAGAGTATATACAGTCAAGTAAAATTAAGCTACTGTTATTAACTCTCACCTTCTCTCACTCATGGTACCAGATGAAAAAGACAGTTTCTCTGAAGGAAAAAAAGCATCATAAGAACTACCATTCACACTGCTATTACCTATAATAGCATAAATCCTCAATATTTGACTATTACAGATAGACTTGAACTCCTCTTTCTTATAAAAACTCCCTCTCCTTTGCTCACTCAGAAGAGAAGCAGGCAATTCCTTCCTCACACCCTGGCTGTGAGGTGAACTGGGACAGAACCCCCTGCTCCCCACACACCTGCCTGGCAGGAAGGCTGAGTGCCCCAGAGCTGCTACAGCTGGGTTGGGGAGAGGGGCTGTACCTTCCAGCCCCTCCTTTATGACTCCTCACCCCATGTCAGCATATGGAAGTGGTTAGTCCATGAGGGGAGGGTCAGACCCAGCCCTCTAAGCATTGATTGCAAGCTCACAGTTTCTCCCAAAGGCAAAAAAAAAAAAAAAGAAAAAAGAAAAAAAGTGTACTTGAACCCTTAGAGCAGATAGGCTGAAGCTGATTTATTGGGGTGATTTAGATCTGTTAAAACAAATTTAATTTTGAATACAATTTTATATCAATTAACAGAGTCTCACAAGTGTAGCCATTAAGGAATCTCTTTCCAAAACCAAAGCCAAATATTCAAGATTTATGAGACTGACTTGCCATATTGGAAGTAACTAATTATTCGTAATGATTCTTTGTACTCTGACAGTGATTATGTATTTTCTGTGCAAATGACCATGATGAAGCAAGTGATAAAGGCAGCCCATGTTTGTGAAAGGGATACCAACCAGTTTAGGCCTGATTGTTTTGGCAAAGTATTGGGGTAGCAGGGGAAGAAACAACAGAAAACAACTAAGCCCATCGACACAAAACCCAGCTTATTTAACATCCTGAAGTGTCTCCTGGTGCATGTCAGAGCTGTAATGAAAGTCTGTGGTCTCTTTTTATTGCCTTAAGCAATTTTGTATTCAGTTTATTTATTGTGACCTTTTGGTTGTGCTTCCACCTCGGACATGACAGTCTTTAACAAAGCAAAGCCTCGCGGACTCAGCTTGCAGCATTTGCAACAGATTGTGGAGTGTGTTTGGGGTGAGAGGAACAACGCAGATTTGGGGCACGATTCTCATTTGCACTGAATTTTCTTCACCTCACTCTGATGGCACTGGGCAGAAAAAGTACAGCTGCAACCCTGCTTCCACCTCCACTGGATGAAGGAAATGTCTCTGCCCTGATTAAAGTACCTGTGAATCGAAAATGATAGCTACACAGGGATTGGGTAGATTTTCACATTGCCTCAGGCTACTGAGAATACAAAAGCACCGCCTTTCTCCTTGTTCATAACTTCCAGTACTACCCCAGCCACAGGAACAGAGTAATTGAGAACAAAGTCCCTGTTCCAGTGAGGTGCTCAGTGCCAGCAAGGTTAATGTCCAGGGGCAGGCTGGTGGCGAGAGCAATGCCATGTTTACTGCTGTGGCTGCTGCTGCTCTGATGCCACACTCACTCGAGCTATGAACGAGGGTCTAACTTCTGATCCTCAAAAGGCAAAGGCACAGCAAGCTGGTCATTAAAATCTGCAGCAGCATGCATGTGATTAAAATGTTAATGTCAATATTGTAATCAAGGTCTGACTCACAGGACAGCTGGTGAGAGACTTGATCTGTATTGCTTAGCCCCAGTCACCTGATGCAGACCAGGGTTACAGAACGGTTGTGCCCCATCACATGGCAGGGATTGGCATTCACTGGCTCATGTGGCGAGCTGGAGGCTGGCTGCTGGAAACGGACAATCAGCTCAAACCCAGCTCCAGTATTGATAAGTTCAGCTGCGCCTGCACTCCAGCATGAGGAGAGCCTTCCAATGAATTTCCTCAGCATCACTTGAACCGCAGCTCTGCTGCAAAGGCGCTCGTGTCTCCTGCCCACCTGCAGTGCTGCTCCTGGGCTGTCCTGTCCCCTGGCCTCACTTGCCCATCTCTCTTGCTTTTTGGAATTTTCTGTGCTAGTTTCTATCCAGTCGAGTTTTAGACACTTAAGCCTGTGGTAAATTTTGCCTGATGTTGTCTAAGCACCGAAAAGGGCTATAGTCTGCAAAGCTTCTTTTCAGTAAATTCAGGATTAATGAAGAAGGCCTCTCTATTGTTGGTATGTCTAATACAATTATCCACTGAATGAATGGACCAGGCAGCAGTGGAGGGCTCCCAGGTTTGTGGCAGGGAATTGTCTGTTTTAACATCCATCTGTTTTCATTCCCTCTGATCCATTATCATTCACCTAGAGTTATAACATGATGAATATCATTGTGCGGAATGCCATTTGATGCTGGGGGGAAACAAAACCACTGTAGGTCTGCCTTCTATTGAAAACACAAAATTACTTTGGTGGAAGGAAAGGCATGATTGATTCAGAGATGCTGTTTCAAGCAGAGTCATCCTTTCCCATGTGGACTGTTTGATTTTGTTAATTCCTTTGGATGACCCCTCTGCTGCATCTCTCAACAAGAAAAAATATATATACAAAAATGAGAAAAACTATGGACAGTCATAGTGCTGCTGTATTTGTGGAGTTAATTGAAAAAAACAATGGTATTCACAACTTTCCCCAGAAGGCACCTTTGGTTCACGTTCCCAGTGACATTAAACTCCTGTACATAAACACGGGATGAGAATCTTGATGACCCTGCTGACAGGAAATAAAGAAAGGAACTTTACAGGCAATTTCCACTGTCCTTGTTGGTCAGCAAATTTGGAAGTGAATGAAAAAAGAGAACCAGAAATGCATATTAATGACGGAGGGCCTAAAGCACAATGGGAGTGAGATGAGCAGTAGCAAGAGAAACTGTTAAAAGTGCCCCAGTTTATCTTTTTTAATGACTTACCCTTATGATGTACTTATAAGCAACATAGAAATTACCTTGTAAATAAAAGGACGGGCTCACCAGGTAAAAATAACTTACTGAACTCGGTGTAAATGCTTGTTTCTACAAAGTGTCCCTTAAAATACTGGTAAAGCAAATACAGTTGCTAAACCAAACCCATTGTTTAACTGGGTGCATCTAAACTGAGACCTTTCATTAACAGCCATCTCCTGGATCTTGGTTGTGCCTTTCAAATACCATACATTTAAAAAATACTACAGTGTCACTTAATGAAACAGGAGAAGAAATACCCATTGGAAATCCACAGCCCAGCAAAATCCAGGGCAGATAACTGTCTGGCTCGCCACTAGCCTGTAATTACCTGAGGAAGCAGCTAGATTTAGCTATCTTCCTCCTTTAATTGGCACGCAAAAGATTATAGGATTTTATTAGGACACAAATGACACCGATACGAGTGTGATTGAGGCATGCAATGCATGACTGACTATTTGCATTAAGAGGCTTTGCACTACACAGGGGATTTCTACCTTTGGTTTTAAATGGCTTAAATTTAAATGACGTTTCTATGCTACATTTTAAGAGGATGATATTAATTTTAGCGCTTGTCTAAGTGAGGTAGGGCAATGGTGTTGTCAGACACCAGAAACCCTTCTCAAAGAGCCTGTCTGGGTCAGGTGGAAGGGGGTTAATTTTTGACTACTCTGTTGCTACAATTAGATCAGGAACCTAAGAAAATGAAGGGAAGACGGGCATCGAAGTACCCACATTGAAACATTTGATGAGTGTGTTAGGCATCCAGCTGCCAGCCTGCCACTTCTGGGGATACCAGCCTGATGAAGCCACCATCCCTGGCGATGGCAGAACTGGAACACAGATCAATGGGAGCAGGAAGCAGGAGATCTTTTGGCTTCCTTTAATTCCACGACTCCCACTAACTCCGAATCTCCTTCATGGATTTTTTTTCCCTTACACATGAACCTCAATAGACTTCTTTAGGTTTTATTTCACAACATCTTTTTAATGTCTGTCACATCCAGAACTAAAGGCTACCCCCCAGGAAAGGTGAAAGATGTAGGGAATTAAGCTGAGTCAGTCCAATGGAGCAAAGCCAGCCCCACACAAGGGAGTACCCAGAAGTGATGGGAACATGCTGCAATATCTGCCTGTGTGCAATAAAAGATGATAACAGAAGGATTAAGTCCTGCTACCATTGCGATATGTAGGACAGCCATGTGCAGGAGCCCTGACCCAGGCACACCTTCCTCAGTGCTGTCCTTGGGACTGGGCACTGCACTGCTGCTTAGTCGGCCACCAAGCCAGTTCCTGTCCCAAGGGAATGCCTGAGGACCAAGCCTTTGGCCAGGTGATCCTGGAGAGAGGACACAGCCTGAAACTGCAGGGAAACAAGAAGGGAAATAGCCCCCTCCTGCATTGCAGAACCCAAATGAAACCTCAACTAAATGAATGGCCAGGGAGCAGGAACTAATGAGCAGGGTCTCCTGCTTCTATCCCCATGACTCTTAACCCTTGGTTCCCATACACATGGCCCACCTACAGCCCTGGTTGTCCAGCTCCTCTGTCCTGCACCCTCATCACCAGATCATTCTCTGATTGTTCCCTAACTTGTCTCTTGACCCACACATTGTTCCCTGGCTCATCCCTCAGCTCTTTCCATGTCTCTCAGCTCTTCTGTGTTCCCCAAGTTATCCTGAACCCCTAAGTGACCCCTCAGCCTGTCCCTCGGTTCAGCGTTTAACTCTCAACTCACCCCGCAGCTCGTTCCCTGTCCCTGGCTCACCCTCGGACCCCCAGCTCACTCCTCGCCCCTGGGCTCACCGTTTGACCCCCAGCCCATCCCGCAGCTCACCCCTGGTCCCGCAGCCCGTCCCCTGTCCCCGGCTCCCCTCACTGCCCTGTTCCGGCCCGCGGCGCTGCCCCCTCCCTGTCCCGGGGCAGAGCGGCCGCGGGGCCCGGGGCGGGAGCCGGGCCCAGGGAAACTTTTCGCGGGGTCTCGGGCGGGCGCGGCGCCCCCGGCCCGCGCTGAGGGGAGGCGAGGCGGCGGCGGGGCGGGAAGGAGGAGGAGGAAGAGGGGGGGCCGGGGGCACGGCCGGGCCTGCGCCGGGGAATGACGCGCAGCTGGCAGCCCTGCTCATGCGCGGCCGGCCGGGCGGTGCTAGCGCCGCGTCCCAGCTCGGGGAGAATGGGGCGGCATCCGGGCAGCGCCGACTGA
>VXAC01001621.1:1489714-1625379 GCA_013399225.1 Rhipidura dahli
TCCGGCCGGTGCTCGCCATCACTTCGGGCGAGTCAAATGTTTGTTTGGGGTTTTAATTGGCTGCAGAATATTCCTGGCGTGTTGGGATGGTCCGGCATTGTTGTGAATGGTGGAGCTTCCCCCCTCCCTCCCTCCTTCCTCCCACTCCCCCCTCCTCCAGCTCGGGAGTTTGTGTTTGCATTGCCAAAATGTTACTTTATCTGTCTCCGGAGATTGTTAGCAAATGGCTAGTGTTTGACATTTTGTGGAAAAGAGATGTTTAAATGGATAATAATCCCTCGGTTGTAATTCCCATTTTTGAAGTAATTGAACAAATTCTTCATCTCTTGTTGACTGTACATATTTTTCTGGTGTTAATAGGCTGGCAAAAAATATTGCTTGTCTAACTTATTACAAACAATATTTGCTGAGCAAATACTGCCTGCCTTGTCTGAGCTAAGTTACGCAGAGCAGGAAATTTAATATTTTCAGAGGGGCATTGACAAACTGTGACTTTGGCTTTTGATTTTTGTTTTGTTTATGTACAAGGGGAAGAAGTGAGTTGTCGAGAGGAAGCACCTAACAAGTTGCTTGTTTGGTGTAATAACTTGAATTCCCAGTAAATATGAGCAGTTCTGGTGTCTTTGCCCACTTTCTGTGACACACCATGGTGAAAACGTGGGCAAAGTTTTGGGTGCTCTCCCTGCTTTGGATTTCCTGCCACTTGTGTATCTATTAACGTGTGTTAGAGCAGTGAGGAGTTGTGCATGGGCCAATGAGTACTCTCAGATTTGCCCTGGCATCTTTAATGTTTTTTAGTCTTCAATGGCTCAGACTTTGAGGTCCCATTTTGTCTGTGGGCTTTGCTGCTCCCCAGCCCACCCCTCCTGCCACACAGGCCTCTGGTGGCATCGAGGTTGTGGTGAGTTTTTTGCCTGTAGAACCAACTTCTCAGAGTCCCAGAGATGGTCCCTGAGTGCCCGTGGAGGTGTCAGGGGTGGCCTTGGCCATCTGCCCCGGTGTCAGGACCCTTGCTGGGGGAGCCAGGGGTTCTGCTCAGCAGGGACATTTAGCCCAGTGGTCCCTGAGCCACTCTGGGTGTGCAGGTGCTGGAGAGGGAAGAAGGCTTGTGTTAGCTTGGTGATAGCTGTCCTTTGGCTTTTTGTGGTGTCATTTGTGGGGTGTTGTCCTAACAGGAAAGCCAACTACTTTGTGTATGCAGAACTGATAATGAGCGAGCAATCTGCTTTTGTGTGCCTCTAAACCAAGCCCTAGACCTGTCTGTGTAACCTTATTTTTTTTTTTCTCTTGGGCATGCTCTTAGTCAAATATGCATCAGCAGATAGGTCCAATTAAACTCCTGAGTCTCTACTGAGCTGTCAGGGAAGAAAGTAAAATTCATCTTCCTGCAGAAATTTTCTACCATGGTGAGCACATTATCAGGAAATAGAATTCAAATGATAGTGCAGTCCCTCCAGGCTGACAGGGAAAACTCTGGGCTTTTCTGATGGGGTGAGCCTTGTTGAATCGCCCAAACCATCACCTTGATAATAAGGCACACAGGGGTAGAAAGTGACCTTAAATATCTGCCACCCCAAGGTACTTCTGTTTGTGGAAGCACTTCTGGTTTAGGAAAAAAAAAGGGCTTTACAAATGATCCACTTTAAAATCCTTGCAAAAAACTTCAGTACCACCTGAAATTAACCACTTTCTACTATATTTACCAACATCAGAGAGCACCTTCCTGGAATTAACTGATATCTGGTGTATTTACCAACATGTCAGAGAACACCACCTGAAATTAATTGATTCTACTATATTTACCAACATGTTAGAAAACGTGCACCTCTGCAACCATGGTGATTGGCACCTCAGAGGGAAAAGTGTGGGCAGAATTGACCTGTTTCACACCAAGCACGTATGTTGTATTTGAGGTTGCATTCTTGGGCATAACGGTTGTGTGCATTTCCTAAATCCCTGTAACTCTAAAAAGAAGAAAGTACTCTGCATGGTGTGGATTTTTCCATGCAGCATTGCTTTGGACCATGGGTGATGTCTGGCAGATGTGATGCAGCAGCAAGGGAAGGAGATGGTTAAGACAAAAGTACTTTAAAGTATTATATGCCCATGTAAAAGACAGAAATGGCAAGGTCATTTTGTGTGGTGTAGAGCTGTGTTCTCTGGTGAACTTGACTGCAACAGGTGGTTTTTCTCTGCTTTGGAGGAAATCTGTATTTTGGTGTACATTGGTTTTTTAAGAGGACTTAAAATGTGCTGTAATGTTATTTTAAAAATAAATAAGAATTGAAAACTTCTGTGCTCATGAGGGGGAAGAAAGTGTAAAAGCCTAGGGATAGTAGTGAACTAAGAAAGTATTTTATTTAATTTTTTAGTCCTAAAGGAGCTTTTGTTGTATGTGTGGTAACTCATTGTGGAGTTCTAGGTTGGTTTCTTTCTTGATGTTACAATGCTCTCTGATTATGTTTACTAGACTAACTAAGCTTTGGGTTTCCCCTTGGAAATAAAATTTCTCAGTATTTAGGTAGAATCATTTAGGAGAGGTAAGGTGGTTTTTGGTTTGTTTTTCTTTATATCTCACCATATTGTGAATTCCCCTTCCCCACTGAAGCAAATTCTCACCCCTGGTGTTCCTGTAAATAAAGGGTGCTTTTTCATCCTTTGTGTTGACCTGGGAGTATGAGCAGTTAAGGTTAATACTGAGGGATGGCTCTGAGGTCTCCTTTAGCTGTCTGGTGTGAATTTTAAGCATTTTGGATTTTAACTTATGTGGCAATGTTTCCTTTGAGTTGTCATCTGAAAATCATGTGTCTTGTTTTGGTGATACTTGTGACTTGACTTATGTATCTCCTATCCTACCATATTCCAAAAAAAGACTGAGTTGATTATATATATGTATATATATGTTTTGAAGTAAAAAAGAAATAAAAAAAAAACCAAACAAGCAGCAGCTTCTTTCTGTGTATAAGAAGTTAAAACTTCTCCTTTCTGTTCCTTCCCCTGGATCTTCTTGTATGAATCCAGCTCAGGTTTCACGCAGGTTACAGCTGATTTGTGTGTGTGTAGTGATGTTTTGTTGGGGTTTTTTTAATACCCAGCCACTCACCACGACTTTGAACTTCACCTGGAAATGTAGTTGGCTCTGACCCCTTGGCTTGAGGTGGTCAGTGAGGCGGGCAGCTACTGGAGAAACCATCAGGTGCTGCCCAGGAGATGGCTGCTGTGCCAGGGTCAGGAAAGCTGGCGGGCTGAGGAAAAGGGGGATTTCTCCCCGCCTTCCGAAATGAATGGTGTGGATGTGAGCATATTCATTGCGTTCAGATGAAGCTGCTAATTATTCTTGAAGGTGATTGGTGAATCAGAGCGAGAGAATCTAAATGAGTGAGTCGGTAGTTGAGGGCTCTCTCTGATCATAGCTGTTCCTTTCAAGTATGAAAAACAGCGCTAAAAGGGAACTTCATCAGAATGTTAATGAATGCGATCTTTGAGAGCAATTGTTCTCCCAAAGTAGTTGAAAAGACAAGGGGTTGTGTTTTCTTTTTGGCTGTTGTTTATCATTTTTACAGATTCCTGCAAAGCTTTGGAGCCCTGAATGGAAATTTTAACTTTCTTGGGGGGAAGGGGGGGGGTGGTTCCTGTATGTACGGGGTTTTTTTGAGGAATGTTTAACCTATTTATAGAACTTTGTGGAGAATCCGTGCTCAGATGTGTGTGGAGTGATGTGTTGTGCAGAAGCAGATCCCCGAGCTGAAGGAGGGCAGACCTTGACTCGGTGCACGTCGTGTTCAAGTGGAGATGCTGCCCTTACAAGCTGAGCTGGGGCCCAGCTGTGCCCCAAGGAGATTAATGCTTTACGCACTCTTGCTGGTGTTTGTATCCAGAGGTCTGGCAGTGCTGGCTCACAGCTCCTTCTCTGCTGTTTGTGCCAGAGTGGAGCAGAGTTTAGAAAGCCTATTGGTGCTAGGAGACTTCTGGACAAAATCCATAAGTTCTCCAGCTGTCATCTTGATAAGGCTGTTTCCACATGTGTGTTGTACACTGTCCTGTTACTGTTGATCTGATCCCTCATTGATAAGGAAACCAATGTATTTAACTGCAGCTTCCTGTTCCAAAGGTTTTGTGCTAGTTCCACTGACCTAGCGATGTGACTTCTGATTTGTTACCACCTCTCTCCGTGGCTGCTTTGCAGCTTAGTTTTTTCCACAGCCAGCTTATGTTTAAAAACAAGTTCCTAGACATTTAAGTATTTTTTCCTTCTACTTAATTGTCAAGTGATGGTGTATCAAGCTAGCACTTCTGATGGCCAGTTATTCCTCTTAAAAAGTGCTTTTAACCCCAGGAAAGCTAATGATTTTCTGGATAATGCTCTAAAGGCTCTAAATGCCTTTTGGTTTTCCTGAAGGCTTGCTAGTCTTCATCGATTTGTTCTCCTAGCTGTTGATTTTCTTTTTGCATCTTGTCTGAAGCAGGTACTTAAGGTATCTTTGTTGTTGAGGAATCAGAGGTGATTAATGCAGAGCAAAAGCAGAGGGGGAGAGCTCTGGAAATCCTCAAGTATGTGCTCAGCTGGGCCAGGAACTGAGAGGAGCAATGTTCCCTGAAAACTATGGTCGAGTGGTGGCTGTGGTAAGGGAGGATCCAGCTCTTCTGCTGGGTAGGGAATTCTCTGTCTCATCAGTGAAATGTTCCAGGATGAGAAGAGTGATGGGGTGCATGGCAAGTACAGCCCCTGACTGGGGCTATCCCTGCAGCCAAGGTCAGGGCACCTTTAGTGCACATAAAGTGGCTGCAGGGGTGTTGGAGAGAGAAAATTGCTTGGAAATCCCAGCCAGGCTCAGGGGTCACCCTCATCTCTACCTGAGGTTTCATTTTTAACTCAATTTGCACTGGATTCTGTCTGTCTGGGTGTGTTGAAAGACCTCTCAGTATCCTACCAATTTTTCCAAAGTAGTTTCCTGTAGTCTAGCTGCTCTGGCTTTCTTGAGCACTCTGAAACCTGGAACAGAACATGAGGTGAAGTTTGCTGAAATGTCAAGTAGGTCAACCATCACAGAGAAATTCAGAAGATATATGTTTTAAAATTAGTTAGAATCTATAATATTTTAAAAAATATAAGGTACTCTGTATTGCACAGGTAAGATTTTTTTTTTTTTGTAATAAAAGGGATATAATAGAATTCGTGTTCCACTTCACCCAGATGATGAGTGTTTACTTGCAGTAGTGCATTTGACTTCATGCCTCGTAAGAACTGAAAACTTTACTGTCCTCTCAGTATGCTAAGAAGATGCACTTTTTATTGTTTATCTCACTTATTTCACAGAATGAGACTATCACAATATTACTTTCTGGGAAAATAGCAGTGAAAAAGGGAGCTGGGTAGGATGAGATCAGCCTGGTGTTCGACATTGTTTCTTTGGTAGATTGCTGCTTGCTCTGCAGAAGGGCTGATGGTCCTGCAACTGCACTCGTGTAAAAATTCATTGAGGCACAGAGATGCGGTGCTGTGGCTGGAGACACATTGATGGAAAGGTTTTGGGGTGGTTTGTTTTTTTCCCCTTTTGGTATCCTCCTGCTTTCTTTGGGTGATGTGTGAAATTCTCACACATTCTTCACAGCAGGCTGCTCTCCTGTGTCAGGCTTAACTTTTGCATGCGCACAGGTCCCAGACTTGTGTGCACTTTGGCTGGGGGGGAGCGTTGCCAAAATGTGCTTATTGCTTCAGCTTCTCCAGCGTCTGGGCTTTGTCCTGGTGGTGCAGGTTGTGGAAATGTTGTGTATCCTGTCTGCGGTGCTGCAGCAAGTACTCGAGAGAGAACAGTATCAGCAGAACTGAAACGCTGTTTCCTGCCTGATGCAGTTTGTTTTTTGTTTTTTAAATAACGATTTGAAATACAGTGCGTAGGGTGTGCGTCTTGGTATCAGTTGTAGGTGAACATCCAGCTCTAAGTGAGAACAATTTCCAATTCACTGCACTTTAATGCCTCCAGTTTATCATGGTAAATGTATAAAAGAGTTTTATGTGGGTGAAGTGGCTCTTGCTGTTTAAATATCTCCTGGCTCTGCTGTGTTCAGCACATTGGGGGCTCTGACTGCTCCAGCCATGCTCTTCACAGAGAAAAGAGTTGGAGCACAGTGTTACCAGCCCTGGTCCATGTCCTTGAGAAATAGTCTCTTTTTCAAAACTAATGAGCTATTAAGAATACTGCTCTGATACTGAAAGGAGAATCAGTCTTTATGTTAATCCAGAAACATTTAACATGAAGGTGAGGGTTAAACAGCTCCTGAGCCGCCCAGGCAAAACCGGCCCGTGTGTAGTTGTCGGTCCAGTTCCTCTGGTGCAAGAGTTGTGAAAGCTGGGCAGGTACGAACTGCACCAGCTGCAGGGCTCCCACCAGCAGATGTGTTGAGCCCCAGTGACAGGCAGAGAGGTGACTGTCACCCTTTGCAGCTTAATTATCTTGTAGTGAGTGACTGGATGTGAGGTTCAGGAATACCTGGCTGACAGGAGCGCAGGGGCAGCTGTGTGCACGGCGCTTGGATGAGCCAGGATGAGTGGAGAGTGTTTCCTTTGTAGCTCTGTCTTGCTTCGAGCCAAAAAGGGACTGAACCTGAACAAAAGTTGCATCTGCAAGGTCAGTGGTTGGCATGGATAAGGGGATTGAAGGGATCAAAATTATTTCCCTGCGCCACTGGCTGCAAAACATGGGCTTATGGCACCATTCCTGTCTCTCCCTTTGTGCTCAGAGCAAAGCTTTTTTAATCTGGTGCTGGCTATCTATAGTGCCACACAAACATGGCAATTTGAAGTTAAATGTTCTATTTTGAGGACTGCCGTGCACGGTCGGCAGGGCAAGGGAGCTGCGCTTGGGCTCCTCTCCTCTGCCCACAGCCTGCCTTGCTCTCTCCTGCACAGGTTGTCATAGAGAAGAATTCAGAAAATGCATATGCATGATGCAGTTGTGCCTGTAGTCTAAGTGTGAAGCTTATAGTGTTTGTGGTTTGATATCAGGTTACCTTGCTCTCCAACAGATGTTCTTTCTAGTTTCAGAAAAATAAGACAGTAATTGTTCGGGATTTTTCTTTTTTTTTTTTCCCCAATTTTAAATATAGATTGATTCACTCTGATGCTAGGGTGTCCCTGACCTAGCCTGTACTTAGTGACAAGATGCTGAAGTTAGGAGGAAGCGTGCAGCCCAAATTGGGAAACAAATGGCAATTCAGAGCTGCTGGCTTTTGGGTGGCTGCTGGAGGACACCAAGCTCGTTCCTTTAACCCCTCCTGTTGCTTAGTGAACCTGCAGCTTCCTTCCTGGGAGCTCTTATTTGTAGAGAGGAGCAAAAACCCCCAAAGCGTTTCAAGGGAAGCAATGTCTCAAACCCTACAATGCCATCAAGTGCATCAGGTAATAAAATGCATTATTGCTGTTGATGTTTTGGTGGCTCATAAATGTCTCTTGCAGTGCTGTGGGAGAGGATGTGCAGCCTCTTAACTCCATTTAGCCTGAGCACATACCTGCACTCAGGGGGAGCGAGACTCAGGATGGTGTGCAGCTAAGAGATGTTTATGGAATCAGTCAAACTTGATATAAAATAATTATGATGTTTTGACATCTTGTTAATAACTTGCAGCCATTGGATGGAATGGAATTATGGCATTCTCGGTCCTTGATGGAACCTTGGCATTTCTTTCAGACTGTAAAATTAAAGAAAAAATGTGAAAGCCATTAAAATAGTTGGATGTGGTGCCTGAGAAAAAAATGATGGGCTGCTTTAATTGAAAAAGTGCTTCATTCCAATTGAAGTTCATTCCAGTTCAGTTCTGCCCATCTCCCTGCATCTGTAATGGAGAAGGAAAAGGGCTGATTCCCCCAAAATCTGTCTGTGAGAGTGTTTTGGGTGTCACTTGGTTCTTCATCTTATCTCTGAATGAAGTGGAAGGAAATCCTAGCGAGCGTTAGACATGAGAGAAAAGTCTTGTCACCTGTAATGACTAAAATCCCCTGAAGTGTTGCCAGCGTGTACTTTAGGAATCATATAATTATATGATTATTGAAAGAGACATAAAAGACCTCATGGCAAAAACCTTAGAAAGGGGGAGGGAGGGAATCCGTATGCAAATGAAGATATGCAGAATTTGCCGTCTCTCTTTTTTTTTTTCCCGAGTTATTTTTCAGTCCAAAGCTCAGTAATTGCTTTTATGGGGATTACTTAATAAAACTGGGGCATGCAAAGGAGGGAGAAATTGTTTATGCCGAGTCACAGGCTCGGAGTCCTACGGAGTTGGAGTAAAAATGGACTTTTAAAAGTAAAACTGCCAAGTGGGTTTTCTGCCGAGAGAAAATAGCATTTTGTTGAAATGTTATCCTACAATAAAAGTGTTTTGTGGTCTGGCGGTTAAGCAGAGGGGTCCGGAAGTTGAGATAACGGGGTTTTCTTTCTGACTCCGCCACAAGTTTCCTCTCTCCGAGCTCTGGGCAAGTTCCTTCATCACTGCATGTGCCACCTCGGCTTTGCCACTGCTGGGTACCTGGATTTGCCGCTCGGGGAAACTCCTGTCACCCCTCTGACGTGATGGAACTGCCTCTCAAACCTGACGTGGATGCTGTGTTCGTGCAGGAAGTGATGGGAGAGCCTCTGATGTGTCAAAATCTCCTTGTACAAACTCCTAGGGAAATGTTTCTCCTCTGCCCCACATCAGGGGTGTGTGTGGAGTGTGAGAATCTTCGTGTGGCACGTCCTGAGCAGTGCCATGCCCTGCTCTGGGCACTGCTGATGGTGCAAATGCAGCCTGAGATTTTCCTGAGCTCTAGTTCTCCTCTCAGGGTTAAAATACAGGCCTTGACTTAGGGCTTCTTAAGTTCCCACTAAGCTTCATCAGTCCTTCCTGATGCTCTGGATTTATAATCTGGCTTCTCACGGCAGTGCTCATTCATGCATTTACCAGGAAACTCTCCTGATGCAGAACAGATGTATCTCAGGAAAAGTTTTGTTGCAAGATAGGCAAAAACTGCCTTCCATTTTTTCTCAGGCTTAATTAAAGCACTTGGTACATTAAAAAAAACAAGCAAAAAACCCTGTCATACTGCTGTTAGTGTTGGGTTACTGAATATTCTGCAAGATCTCTCCAGGAAAAAGCACCACCACTCGCTCTGGTACCCTAGTTTGACACTGAATAGTACAAAGTTGTGATACGAGTTTGCTGGTGCGATTTTTAGCTGAAAATGACAATGGTTTTCCAACCAGATGGGTTTTATAACTTGCCTGCCATCAGCTCATCCATCAAACTCCACAGAGATCTGTACACTCGTGTCAGTGTGCACATGGCAATGTTGTTGATTACATCAAACAAACTGATAACCCCCTTCGAGCTCTGTTCCCACTCCCTGGGCAGCCCCTGGGTGGGTTTGACAGGGCAGCGGGTTCTCAGCTTGTCCCTGCGGGTGCTCCATGGCAGTGTGAAGCTGAGCTGTGTCCCCAGCTCCTGTCCATGGCTGTGGATTACAGTCTCTGGTTTGTTTCTTTTACCTTTTCAAGTCCATTTTACTCAGAGTTTGAATTAAGGCACAGGAAACATGAAGGTTTCTTTTCGGTCTCAGATGTTTATTATATGTTATCTATAACATAGCTACACTGAGGCTGCTTTCTAGGTTAACAAGGCAAAAATGGTACAGAATGGCTGCTTCCAATGTCACTTATACCCCAAACTGTCCAATTATTAAATGCCAACAAATTTATTTTCACTTATAAACCAGTGATCATTAATTTCTGACCTGCATTGTGGGGTTTTTGACCCAATGGCAAAACACTTGTATTTGTGAAGAAGAAAGAAGAACAAACCCACACCCAAAAACCTCCATCTTGTTACCTACATATTATTAGTATACTACAAACCTAATTTTTCTACATCTCTGCATATTCCACCCAGTGATACAACTTTTCTGTTTAATCACACAGCAGTACCCTCTGTATTATCCCACAGTTTTGGAAGCCTTTCCCAGGGCCTCAGGTCAAATGGAGTGTGCTTTTGAGGATCATTGCTTGTCAGAACTGAAAGACTGAAATTCCCAGGATTCAGGGTTCCAACAGCTGTGGAGGTGGCTGCAGCTGCAGGGTCGGTGTAACTTGTGTGGGGAATGGATACAGGCACTGGTGTTGTATTGGGAAGAGGGTTAATGAAACAAGTGAGAGAGGCTGCACAGGGTCTGTAACTTGATTTCATGCAGCTCTTTCATGCTCATACGTGACTTTTCTTCCACGCCGCTGGATGATGCTGAGGCGTACAGGGTGTGTGACTTGGAAATCAAAATTTTAGCTGCATCTAGGCAAAAGTGCTTGCAGGACTCAGAACAGGTTGCCATGCTCATTACTGAGTCACTTGTACAACTTTTAGGCTTTTTGCAAGGGAAGATGCTCTTTTTAGCAGCTGGTGGATAGAGTGTTACCATCAAGCTCATTTGCCTTGGTTGGAAAATGACCCTATGTTTTGGCAGGTGTAGGACAGGCAGTTTCCAAACCAGAGGTTATGAACTGCTGTAACAGGGCCTGTGTAAGCTAATGTAAACTCCCAGGTGATACCTCAGACAGACAGCTATATGCAGTTTGCTTTCTTGGTAGGTTCCCGAGAATTATTTTTGAAGTTGGTCTTTTTTGGAAAAAAGCACAAACACGCAAAACAAAAAACCCAACAACAACAAAAACCTAACAAAAACCAAAAAAAAAAAAAGAACAAAAAAACCCCCAAAAAACCCCACAAAAAACTAAAACAGTTTACACAATCTGTTTCCAGCGAGAGCATCTTTGGTTTCTTACCTTCAGCTGTGTTGTGTCCTGAGAAACACATGGATGGGTCGTGGAGTCTCTGAGTGTTGCCTGGTCCTCCTCTGCCCAGGAGATGCTCAGGGTTATATAATTATAAAGTTGCTGGTCTCTGAGCACTGCAGCTCTGAGGCCAGCCATGCTCCTGGACTGTAGGATTATTTATATTATTGATTATTGCAAAGTACTGCGTTGCTCAGGCAGGGCAGGTGGGTGTGTGGGTTTCCAGGGGAGGCTGTTCAAGCTTCCCTGTAGGGCAGGAGCCAGGTCTCTGCTTTCCTGATCAGCGCTTCCTGGTCAAAATGTATCCGTGGATTTTCTTTACTGCTGCCAAAATAAATGCAACAGACAATCCAGGGCCAGGATGTCATCATCATCAGGTTCCTGAGTTTCTGCCTGAAGGTCAGCTAACTATGACTGCTACTAAATAGCTGTTTGCTGATATGTTGTCTGCAATCATACACCGTGCCTGGTGGCGTGTTTTTGGTGGAGTTTTGGCATGGAGCTGTGTGGCCCAAAGAGGGGCATGTTTGATGGCACTTGTAAGGTTGATACATCCTACAAATATAGTAATTTGACCTAGAAAAGGACAGAGTATAAACTGTGAGTGCTAAGTTCAATGTGCTGGCCACCCAAAATCAAATTAATTTGGTTTGCTGTCCTGTGGCAGTGCCTGTCCTCCATGGTGTGGGGTGGGGTCAGCACCTGGGGTGGTCCTGAGCAGAGTGCTGAGATGCCCTAATGTGGACCATGTGTCAGCATCAGGGCTGGTGAATGGGCAGCTTCTGGTGGTGTTTCCTGCAAGCAAATAAAGCTTGTCTTCCCTTGGGGTGCTCCTTGGTTTGCTTTTTGTGTACTTCTGATTATTTGCTATCCGAATTTTCACTGTTCAGTGCACTTACCTGGGCAAAAAGGAGCAGCTACTGAAGAGGGGGAATAGATTTTTGTCTCAAGCAATAAGTGAATTCTCCTTGTTCTTTTACATCTCTCTCCTTTTGTGCACGTGTGTGTTAAAATTCCCATTCCCTGTTTATAAATGTTTAGCAGATGAAGTCACCGGTGTTTTTTCCCAGTATTACCTTTAAGATGTTCTGAACATAAGCAAAATGTGATTATTCACTGAGTCTCTGCTGAATACTGTAGGAATAATGAGTCTGTGCCTAAAGCATAAACCCAGACACATAAAGCATGCCAATAGGAATACAGACATGGGGGGAAAATACGAAGTGTAGCTCCTTTTACTGATTTTACTGGAGCATTCTTGTGTTTTTTTGAGTTAGGAGGAGATTAATTGTGATGTAAGCCTGGTGTTTCTGATGTGAGGGAACAGGAAGTGGGGAGAGTGCAGGGGTCCCTTCCCACCATAGGAAGCTGTGTCCTCTGGGGAAGCAGTGCACTTTGGTGTGCTTCTGGGAGTGAAAAAACCTGGAGGGGGGTTAGAGGGCAATCACCTGGCTTTGTGGTGGATCAACCTGTGGCTTCAGGGGGATCAAGCCTTTTCAAAAAGAGTAAATTTTGGTATCTTGCAAGGTATTCCTGATGCTGGTGAAAGGAACAGGAATAGGCTGTGGAGGTTTTCCCACCTGGTGCATCGACATCCCTTTGGCTCTGCCTTCCCAGGCAGCTGCCAAATGAGAAACTTTGGGATGCCTTTTTCTGCAGGCTGCAGGTACCTTTCAAGAAGGTCAGAATTTGGGTTGCAGCTGAATTACAAAGTAAAACCTTTGCTGTGATCTGCAGAAATTTTTTTAGACTTTGTTGTTTTTCTAATGATACATTGCCAAGCTTTAAAGTTGAATGAACTTTAAATATCACCTCTGTCTAGCAGCAGTTGAACTTTGTTTTCTACTTTTTTCAGCCTGAAAACAGAAATAGTATAGTGTCCTCTTTAGACTGTGGCTACTGAAATGGTTTGTCTCTATTGTTAAAAAAGGAATGAGAATTTGGGTGCCTAATTACCCAGTGCTGTTCCTTTTAATTTTGAAGGCACGTCCTTTGCCCCTGCTCTTTTTAATGTGGATTTTCTAAACAGCATCTAAAAATGTGTGTCTAAAAGACCTAATTAGTGCTGATATTTCAATATCTGAGCTTATAATTTAGCTTTTTTTAATAGGGCACCTCGGTATCAGCACTAAATATGAAGAAAATTGAACCTATCCCAAAAGTGAGTGCATAGAATCTTAATTGGGGATGGGGGAAGAAACAACCCTAAAACTTCAGACTGAATTATTTGTTTGGGCACTGCTTGTTTGGGCACACTTTGAGTGTTTCCCAGGGAG
The DNA here is from genome assembly GCA_013399225.1 of Rhipidura dahli. NCBI lineage: Eukaryota > Metazoa > Chordata > Aves > Passeriformes > Rhipiduridae > Rhipidura > Rhipidura dahli. The sequence continues at coordinate 1,502,805 of VXAC01001621.1, forward strand.
GGAAGGGGGAAATGGTATTTAATTAATGCTTCAGTGACACCATGCTCACTTAGCCTTATGGTTTTAGAAAAATTTGCTTAGGCAAAGTTGTCCTGGCCGAGGTGGGTATCTGTTTGGTTGATATTTTAAGTCTGATACAGCATTGTTCACACCTTCTTGGAATGTAATACAGGAATAAACGGGAAACCCAATCTCCTTTGGCACCCTGAGTCGCACAGACAGGCCGTGCTCTGAGACAGGGATTTATTTCATGCATGGTGGCCCAGACACGAAACAAATGTGTAGAAAAGGGAATTATGTAGAATTGAAAGTGACAATTATGCAAACATTCCAGTTGAGGAAGAAGTAAATTCTTCTCTTTTTCCATGTGCTTGGCTTCAGAGCTAACGAGCAGCCTCTTGGGGGTTTTGGTCTGTGTGTTTGTATCTGTCATATCTCTCTCATCTCGCTTGCTTCTTGTTCCACTTTTTTTTTTTTTTTTTTCCCCCTGGTTTGACCTTATTTTCCCTTTTGTTCCATGGAGTCATTCAATCTTTGTACTGCTGGGTTTGTTTACCTTGCCAGAGGAAAATGTTAGCACCCTTCCATTTGGGAGCCCAGGGCTGCTGTCCCCAGTCCCTTGAAGCCCAGCACCGTGGCCTTCACTCCCTGCCCGGGCACAGGAACACGGTGACTGATGGCACCCAGATCCCTTTATTCAATTGTTTTATTGCTTTTAGAGGGAGGAGAAGCTGGTGAGGGAAGAAACAAGCTGTGAAAATACCTCAGTGTTTAGATGGACACCCTTTTGCAGAGCTAAACAACTTGATCTTCCACGCTGCCGGGTGATTCCCACGCTTGCAGGAATAGGGAGAGAGTGAGCAGGGAGCTGGGGCTGTGACCACTTTAATCTGACATAAGTACGTGTTTTTGCTGAAGGGGATGGTCCTTTCCTGCCCTGGCTGCTTGTCCCGATTACCTCCCTTGTGCCAGGGCATTTATGCTGCCAGGAAAACTAATTCCCTGGTTCCCTGATCTGGCTCTCTGCAGAGCCACGCAAATGCCCTTCTGGCACGGGGCAGGCAGGGGAGGGGGGCATGCAGAGCAGATGTGTATTGATTAAAGAAACCCTGCAAATGTGGCCTGAGCCTTTGGAGCAGGATTACAGCTACACGTTCCTTCTGTGTTTTAGGTCATCCTCTGGGTCGAGGGGGCTGCTGAAATGGGTGGTGTGAAATGATGGTTGTGCTGGCATGGCTCTGGTCGTGGTTGGGCTGGTGAAGTTGGTCGTGTATCGGGGAGTGGCTGAGGGTAGAAGGGATTACTGGGAAAGGAAAAAGCCTCACTTGCAATTTAATTGCTCTGAGAACACAGTTTCTACCTTGTTTTCACTGATTAGTTTCAATGTGACAGGGAGAAAGAAGAGACAAGCTTTTTTGTGCTTGGCTGGTTGTTTGGAGTGGATGAGGTATCTAACCCTACTCATGGCAGAAAGTTAAAAGCAGTTCAGCCTGTAAATGGCATTTGTAGCTCTGTTCACACAATAATTCCTTCTTTTTAGCCTTCTGTTCTTTTTTTCTCCTCCTGTCTTTCTGTACTGCATCCCGTGCATGTGTTGTATTAAGGAGAAGCCTGTATTGGATATTAAATCCCAGGAGTGGGGGAAGCAGGAGCTCTTCTAATCAGTGTCATTTTCCCAGCTGTAATCCCACAGAGGGATTGAAGAAGGTGTCAGGAGGATAAGATCAGTGTTTGAGCCCAGCTAAACGCTGTCTCTGCTGTGTGAAAATGGCTTTAATGGAGCTTGGTTGTGTGGGGAGAAAATTGCACGTAAATCGTGCAAATTTCTAAATAAAAAGCATTTAATTGCACTAAAAGAGGGGCAGGGCCCCTCTTGTGTGCACATGGGAGACTTCAGTGAGCATAAGTAACCTCTGTGGCACAGCAGTCGTTGACCTTGTCAAGTCCTGCCATCGGAGGTCATGTGTGGTGAAGTGGGTTGCCACAGGGGATTAGCACATCTGGGCAGAGGGCTTTTCTTTCTGGGCTTTCTGCACGCCAAATCCCATCTCCAGCAGCGCATCTGGAGCCATCAGAGAGCGCAAGGAGCGAGGGGATGGGGAGGCACCTGCCACAAGTGCAGGAGAGAAACCAGGGGGCTTTCTTGGCCCCAGCTGCAGGAGAAAGAACACTTGGTTGCATCATGGACTCCCAGCTCCATTGAGAAGAAGGTGGATTTGAAATTTAACCATAAAAACCCGTAAGCTTGCCTTGGTAATCTCATTATTAGATAATTTTGAACTGTCTTTTTGCCCAGATTTCCCTTACAGTTTTGCATGTACAAATGTATTTTAGCATCCTACCTACAGCTGTTGGTTTGGTGTGAGAGGTACAGTTCCTGCAGCAGGAAGGAGGCTGATATGCTTATTTACTGGGCTGAAAATATGCAGAGGATGACGTTTTGTGTAAATCTCAGAAGGAATGAGTGGTGTATCAGCTCCTATGTAAAGACTTCACAATTACTGTGTGAAGATACTAGGCCCAATTCTCAGATGGCAGTGTCTGAAGTCCAGGGAAAACAGATAATTACTAGCAACTGATCTGTTTGCTCTGTGCTTAAAGGAGAGAATATTTAAGGCTGGCTTTCCTGCTTGAATGAAGTGTTTCTTACAAAGCTTGATGCCATGGCGTCCTTGAAGTCTGAGCATTGCAGAGTCAGATTTTATACAGACCTGTTCTGCTTCGCCTCCTGTATTCTTTTATGATTCTGCCTTAGTTGAATTAATTTCATACCCCAGGAAAAAGGTGTTAAAAGAAAATTACCAATACTTCTAGCAGGAGCGTAGTTGGTATCTTAGTAGGCAGAAGAGGCATTGAAGTTGAAGCTCTCTGGTCTTTGTGTTTGCCAGTAAGGGACATCATTTGTCTCTGATGCCCATCTCCTCCTGGCTGAGGAGAGAAATGATACTGCTCTCTGCTCCTGCTCTAGTTGTGAGCACCTAGAATGAAACTGTAGTTGGTTGTAGTTACTGCAAGACTGGGTGCTGATGGGGTTTGGTATTTGTGCTAACTTTTTGCTAGGCAGGAAAACGAGAATTGTGCCAAGGTCTGAGTTTCAGAAAGCACTGTCTGAGCAGCATCAGGAAAATGATTCTGAAGGTTGGTCAGAGAAGGTTCAGACTCACAAGTGGCATTGGTGACACCACAGAGATGCAGCCCACGCTGGGGTTTTCAGCACTGGTGGCTTCTCAGGCTTCTTCAGAGGTTACACAGTTCCTGCCAAGAAGTGTTTAAGACTGCTGGGCATGGGTGGTTTTTTTTACAGTCACCTTTAGAAGTTGTGCCTTGACTTCCTGCCAGGAACTATGGGGCGCAGATGAAAGTCTGGACCTGTGTCACAGTAGTGGTGGAGCTCTGGGTGGAGCCTGGGGTCTCCTGTTTCAGTACTTGCTGTACCATATTGCATCTGAAATACCAGGTTGGACTTGGAGAATTAAGTGGCGCAATTATGAAGCGGAGGAAAAAAAACCACTTATGTGGTGGCTGTGATAAATTAGTCATTTTGTACCTCCAAATAGCCAATTATTCCTCTGACTGGCTTTTATCTGACCAATTTGCATGTGCAGTCATGGTAACTGGTTTGCAGATTAGGTGCAGAATTTCATGTGGATCTGATGTTGCGTTTTCGTCTTGCTCCCTTGGAAGCAAAACACATGGATGAGGGGTTCTGTGTAACTCATTACTGTTAGCTGCTTTGTTTTTTCACTCTCAAAGCTTCTTCAGAGTTGAAAGAAACAAGATGGCTCACTCTTGTAGGTTGGTTTGTTTTTTTTTTTAATATCAGACAGAACGAGTAAAGTGGTCCCAGCTCCACAGAAGCTGCAGCACAGATTTCATTTGTATTGGCGTTCTCAGCTGCACCTTTTGAGAACAGGTTGTTTGAGGGTTGGGAACTCATTGAGCTGCAGTGTATTTCAGAAGAGATATGAAAGGAGAAGAATTTTTAAAAGGCTAGAGGAAAGGAAGAGAAATAAACTGAAGCAGCTTGGAGTGACCAGGAGTGAAATGGTGCCTCGCTGAAGCTGGTGTCAAAACTCTGTTCTCGCTGGTGCCAAATTGCCATGTCTGCTCTCTGATTATGATCTGAAGCTGAAAATTATCAAATGGCAGTATATTTAATATTGTACACCTAGAGAGCTAAGTGAAATCTTAATTTGAAGAATATTAATTATTCAGGTAGCTGAATTTTGCTAGTAGGTTAGACATAAGCTCTGTTTCTGTCAGGGATTTGTGTCAATTTAGCGTGCTGTGGACTTTGTAGAATCTCTGATATGAACAGTCTTTGAAGTGGAGAAATGGTATAAAATATTTGCCAACAGCCAGCCAGCTTTTTAAAAGCTTCATTTGCTTCAAATAAGTCAGCCTTTTTAAAAAACAAACAAAACCGAGTAGCAAGTACAAGAATAAGAAGATGCTTTTTCAATAGCTGGGTTTTTTTATGTAGGCTCCAGCAATGCAGCTGTAGTTACCTTGGTCTCCAGTGCTGTTAAAGACAAATTAAGCTAATAAAACAGTATCTTGCAACATCATAACAAATAAATGGGCTAATCTGTATGCAAGTTTCTTGCTACACCAAATTTAAACTGCTTGAGTGTTTCCTCTTTTGGTGAGAGGTGGAGGTTTTTATAAACATAACCTTTTCAAAGGCCTGTGGAAGAATGTCTTATCAATCATTCAGGATTTAGGGATTGAAGATTGTAGGGTAAGAAGTATTTTGAGGAAATTTTATGTTTATTTTCTTGGGACAGCTTCATGTCAAACTAAAGGCAGGTCCCAGGGAGGCAGCTGTACCCAGCTGCCTGGTGTTACCCAGCTTCACTGGTAGCTGGAGGAGCTCCCTGCTTTCCATCCTGTCCCAGACAGTATATGATTAGTATGAAGTGTATGTGGGTGCACATCCATGTGTGAGCAAATGTGTTCTCTCTCCTCTATGTGCTTAAAATAGTTGGAGCTGTCTTAGGCTGCTGGTAAACTCCTGCTTGTTCCGTAGGACTGAGCACACATGGCACTGTGGATCTTTTTTTGAGTAGAGCAGCACCTGTGAAGTGTCCTAAAGCCTTCTATAAAAGTGCATAAAGCCTTCTATAAAAATAATTGCAGGTGCACAAACACCTAGCTTTAAATTCTCCGAGCTGTTTAAACTTGTGAGGTTTTTCACATCCTGCTTATTGAATTATCAGGGTGTAAATTTTATTAAAACTGGGTGTGAAATTTAATTTTTGCAAATAATTTTCTCTGCAGTAGCTGCTCAAGAGCCCTTCCCAAGTACTTTCTGCACAGCTTGGGGCAAAGCTGGAAAAATCAGAGTTGAAAATTGGGGCACGTCACTTTCCCCCCTGTCTAGATAAGTTATTTAATCTCTGTCCCTCTGTTTCTTCTGTAAAACAAGGATAACTTATCTCTTGGTACTTTACTGCTCAGTAGTTGTAAACCCTGCAAGCAGGATCTTTTTGATAGGGAGTACATTAAGATTAAAGTACATGGTGTTTTGTTCTGAAGAGTTTTGAGGATGAAATTTATAGGCAACTGTAAGCTGCATGTTTGCTTATGATAAAATTGGGCGATGAAGTATAAAGGAACAGACACTGGTACTGGCCGTGTAACTTGCAGCTTTACAATACAAACAGACTCTTGTTTGTGGTGATAAAGGCAAGAAATCCAGTGTATTCTACCAGCTACAAATAGCTGCATGGGGTAGAGCTTTTCACTCTGTAAAAATGGTCTTTTTCTCATTCTCAAATCAGTCTCTCAGCTGGTCCTGTTAAAAGGTCCTCTCTCCACTTGTTTAGTGACTGTGAATTTTTTGTTGCTCTACCAGGAAAAAGCATCTTTTGCTGCTGAATGTCCTTCAGCCATTGCTGTCCTCTCCTCCCCCTCCCTTTCCTATATTCCAAGGATTTAGTTTGTGAAATTCCCCCCAATCCTTTGGCTTAATCAGTTGGAAAGTGCAGACAGCAGCATGGCAAGGCCGTAGGTTGCTGTGGACGATCATCCTTCCCCCAGCCCCGCTGTTCCCTGCCCCTGCTTGGTTCTTCACGCCGCTCATGGACTCATCTCTCCCCGGGCACACGCGGCTCTGGAGTCACACCAGGGCTGCTGAGGCACGCGAGAGAGCCCTGCAGAGCTGCCCAGAGCACATCCCTTCCCCTGCATCTGCCCTTGCCATTTCTGGCTCGCCTTCCAGAGCTCTGCCAAGTGCGGTAGCAGCCCTGCTGTGCACGCACAGGGCTTTGCTCTTCCCCCTACCCCCCAGCTCTGCTGGGTATTGTGTAAATATTGGGAATATTATTAGGGTGTGGGGGGTGAGGTTTGTGTGGATGATGAGGAATTTTGGAGGGGGAAGTTGGCTTGGTGGCCTTGGGATGTGATTTTATAACTAATATCTGGAGATGTCTCTTCACTTCTGTCTGATGGATCCACTGTCTTAAAGCTTTTTTGGCAGCAAGGTTCAAAACTGATATTTAATATTTGACAAGGCGAAAGATGAAGAACTGGAAGACCATTTCTCCTTACGACTGTACATTTAGATATTTCTGGATGTGTGTCTGTGGGTTGTTCTTCATTTCCAGCCCCTTCCACAAACACAGCTCATCATCCCATGCAGTTGATCATTCCCTTATGGTTTTGAGCCAGAAAAATCTCAAAGGCTTTTCATACCTGCTTAGGGCACTTTTAGTAATACTGGGCCATGGGGGCAGGTGTCCTGGAAAGCTATTCAATGTTGGATCAACATCTAAACTAAAATTAAAAAAAAAAAAAAAACCAAAACAGTAACACCCAACCCCAAACCACCCAAACTGTGTAATGCATATAATGAAGATTGTGAGCCACTTGCTTCCCCAGAACTCACACTGGTGCACTGTTTAACCCGTGATGTGGGTTAAATATACCTAAGAGATGCAGTCTAGTACAAGCCTCAGATCTTGCAAAATGAGCAAATTACAGTTTAGGCAGATGTGTGAAAGGCTACTTTAAAAAGAGCGGAGGGCCACATTAACAGGGTTGTAGCTGGGATAACCAGGAGAGTTATGCATGGAGCTACTGTAAGAATTGCTGCCAGGGCTGGTCTGCATCCCTCACAAGAAAATTGCATCCATAGCATGGTATTAACGTGTCTGCATGAAATCAGGTTGAATCTTGGCTAGGGCGTTGCCTCCAGACCCTGCCAGAGCTCTAGATCATTGCCTAAAGAGGGAATTTTGCAGTGGCAGAAGAACATCAGGGGGAAAACTTTCATTTGGGACTGTATTCCTGTTATTTTGTTGATGTATTTAAAATAAATTCCAGCAAAGAGCAGCAGAATACCCAGATATGGAGAAGCAGGTGGCTGGTCTGTGGGTCAGTGATGGACTTTTATTATGTTCAATATATTGTTACTTGGTCATTTTGGTTCTTCCTCTTCATTTTGTTGAATTCTCCATCTCCCCATGTACATCATAGATGGGAAAATTGCAGGGAGAGTTGCACAAAGCTGCCTTTCTTGTCATTTCTGCTTAAATCTCACGTGACAGTTGGACAGAAGCTGTTTTCACTGCTTGAATTGAGGGGGAGGTGAAATGGGTGGTGGATTTCTAAAGAAAACGATATGTACTTATTTTTCTGCATGCAGGCGGCTTGTGTTTGTGGTGGTGTGGGCAAGGAAGCACCTCATTACACAATCTATATCGGGTCTGTAGTGGAGAGAGCTTGATTTCCTCCTGGCTACAGATTTACCTCCCGTGTCAAGTGAGTTTGGATACCCCTGTGGAGGGGATTTATTCTGCCTTTCCTTCCCAGCTTGTTGCTGCTGGGGGAGCTGCCTGCAGTGGGAACACAGGGTGTGCTTTGCCTTTTCATTTTTTTATTCCTTTTTTATCTATTTCTCTTTTCCCCTGCTTTCAGTGGGACAGTAGGTGCAGGGTGGAGATGTTTCTAAGCCACGTTAATTGGTTGTGACGCCACTGGGCCTCTGGCCAGAGCTGACCAGCCAGGGCCAGTCATCACTCCTGCGGCATGGCCGGACCGATCTGGGCTTGCATCACAGCCTGAGCCCTTCCCTCTCAGGAGGGTTGTAAAAAACACAGTTTAGCTGTGGCTGGGATTTCTTGGCTTGGCTGCAGGAGCTGCAGCACTGTCTCTCCAGGCTGGGGCTGGTGGGTTGTTAATTGTGCCCCAGCAAGCTGCAGGAAATGGCAGGGCTGTGCATCCTCCATCTGCTGCTGCCTCCCCAGGGCCACCTTCCCCAGGGCTCTGCTGCGTGGGTTTGGGTGGCTTCGGAGACACGTGGGCACACTGGGGCAGCCCTGGACCCACTGTGACTGAAAACAAGGGCAGGAAGCCAAATCAGAGTAAATATTGAAAAAATGGAGAACTAGCCATGCTTGACCCCCCCACACCCATCGCCTCCTTCACCCTGAGGTCAGTGGCTTGCAGGAGCACTGACTCACCCCTGGTTCCTGCTGAATAAAACATTCTGACTGCAGGCTAAAGTGGAAGTGGAGCTGGTCTTGAAGTGCTTGAGCTCCAAGGAAGCTCCTGGCCAGCCTTCCTAGCAGTAGCACAGTGCCAGGCAACTGTTCAGCTGGAGCTCTGTGAGTCCAGCAAGCCAAGGAGAGAGGACTGGTCCCCCAGCAGCCCTGCAGCCCCTGTCCCTCAAGCTGGACTGTAGGTGAGCAGACCTGTCTTCAGTGTATTGCTCAGTGCTGGGAGCAAGCCAGGCTCCGTGTCCTGGTTTCTTGTGGCCACAAAGAATTTTTGCCATGAGAGGTCAGGTGAGCTGGGGGCATGGCTGTGCTGCTGGGCTCAGCCAGCTTGGTTACACAGCTCTGCCCCTCCTGTTGCTCTTGCAGCAGCTGTAAGGGAATTAAACCTCAAATTTGAGTTGGTGTTTTAAAATCATGCACTCTTCAGAAGGGCAGTCAGGGCCGGGGTACAATACAGTGCTGTATGGGCGAAAGAGAGGAGCATTTGGCACTGGTGTTACACACCCAGATTGTTTTTAGTGTGGTAATTCTAGATGTCTCTAAGGGTAATTAAAAATAAATTCATTTGTTGATTTAATCTCTATACCCCTGGACTTTGGGCTAGTTCAGGTCTAAAATTGAGTGTTTCTTTTGTTGCAGAAACTTCTTTTTCCTCATTCCACTGCTTTCCTCCCTCCAGGAGTGTGGGGATGCCCAGCCAGGCTCAGCTCATGTAATGTGGGCTGAGCAGCGAGCCTGGCTTTGGGAACGTCATCCCGGGCTGGCATTTGTGCTCTCTGGATTCAGCAGGACACACGGTGTACAGCGGGAAGGGGTGGGAGAATGAGCACCATTGTTTGCCAGGGGATAATGTCTGCACAGTGTGAAAGTCAGCTGGAGACTTGGCACAACAGAATTGCAGTGTGCACACGCACGTGGTGCGGGGAGCCCTCGGCACAGCCAGCACTTCCCTCTGCCTGCGGGGCTCCTGGCGTGCTCAGCACGTGTACAGGGGGGGTCTGATGTGATATTTAATAGGAAGGATGGGTGATCAGTTTTAGTTTAAGTTGTTTTCATGCATGCCTAGGGAAAACAGCTTACAAAAGGAGAAGGAGCAAAGGTCGTCTGGCACACACGCCAGAAAGCATGGCAAAAATACATTGCAATTGCATCAATTTTCTTTACCACTATGGCTTTATTGGACTAGAGAGGAAATGGGAACCCAAGAGAGGTATATTGAAGAGATGACCTTTTGGAGTCCAAGGGGAAAATAATTTGTCCAAAAGCTTACAGTTGCATATTAAAAGTTGTCACCTTCCTACCTCTCCATATCTTTCTCCTGTTGTTTTTTCTGCATCAGTCTCATAGATTGTTTTTTCCCCTGGCTTACTTGCTGGTTGTAGGTATGTGGTGCTTGTCTGTTCCTTCTCACTTCTGTTCTCCTTGGCCATCTAAAAAACCCCTTCCTTTAGCAGACAGCAGCACTGGAACAGGAGAACAGGATTTGAGTGTTGCTGCGTGTTTTGAGAAATGGTGATCTTTCCCCTGAAGAACTGAGCTCTCAAATCTGAACCTGGCAATCCCCCTAAATTTGACTTGGCTTTCTCTGGGAACTGTAAAACCAGCAAATTTTCAAAACCTCCTGCTAATGGCTTGCTGAGTGAAGATCAATAGAGATGCCGAGAGGAGCCAGGCCTGGAGAAAGAACATATAATACAAGCTGCCTGATTAATTTGCTCTGGAGAATAAAAGCCTTCAGAGATGAGAACAGGGTATAAAATAAGCAGTTATAGACTTGCTATCCACTGAGTAGAAAACGTTAACTTCTTCAGTCTGGTTAAGGGTTTCCAGCATTAGTTTTGTAATAGCATGGTGTATTTAGTGTGAGAGGGAATAGTCAGAGTATGGATGAGACCCCTGCCTATTGGTCTGCCACCCAAACCACCTTTACTTCTAATCCATGTGTCATGTGAGCACAGGAAAGGAGATGTGTTGGCTTCAAAACTGGAGTCTGTATCTGCTTCTAGTAATCAGATGAGGTTTGTGATTTCCATTGTCAGTGCAGGAGTTTAAGCAGTCCTGGCTGTAAACAACAATAAGAAACTGTTTTCTTTCCTTTTGGGCAGTTTCAGTCTGTATTTAAATACAGTATTCCTTCAGGAGAATTAGAGTCATCTCTGTTCTCTGAGTCACATTTAACCATCTTTGTTGGGCAACCATATGTGGGGTGGAGTGTGCCGTGGGTGAATGGCTGGGCCCCGAAATTGAAGATGGGCAGTGAACAAAGCTGCCCTTGGAAGTGCTTGCTTCTCAGATGCTCCTAATTCAGAGGACTGCTCCCTTCCTAAGCCCACTGACTTTCCATGCTTGTGGTGTTGTTTTGGTGTTGTTGTTCTTGATGGCTCCAGTTAAGAGACAAGTCAGTTTTCTGAACGAAAGAAAAGAACTTTAAAAGCTGTTTTCTTGCACACTCTTCTGTTGCCATGATGCCCATGCTTAGACCATTGCTGGTAAAGAAAGAAAGTTGGGATTTTGGCCAAGAGACTGGGCTCAATGTTTTCCCTCTCCTTAGAAAGGTTTGTTAATCACAGGTGTCCATAACCCCCAATATATATCCTGGTGGTGCTTCGCCAGCAGCAGAGGTGTGGTGGTGGCTGACTAGATCCTGGAGTGATTACTTGGGCTTCCTGCAGTGCTATGTTTCCACTGAGAAGAAAAATGTTATCCTAAAATCTTGTTTTCATGTTTGTTCTCAAGCTACTTAACATGCATGGTTTATTTTTAGAGAAAACAATGTCAGCCAGATTTGTGCTAATTGTTGGCAACAGTATGTTAGCCCCTCAAATGCTGACAGGGAGACAATGTTTGGTGATTGCAGCCATGCAAAGCTAAAAATGACTTTAATTAAACAATCATGAAGTATACTTTGCAATGTGTGAGTAAAATAGTGCGTTTTTTGGATTGGAGTTCTATTTATGTAGGTTTTTTCGCTCAGCTGATTGCAGGTGTTGTGTGACAAATTGGATCTCATTGTGTTCTGCCTTTAATTACTATTCCTGAACATAAGAAAAAGATGAAGATTGTGACAAGTCCCTCTCCTTGTGACCCCTCCCCTTTGCTAGCATTGTAGTTGCTCTCTACTTTAATTGCATTTATTTGGGGTTTTGTTTGGTTTTTAATTTGCCGTAGCAGGGGTTTTGGTGACGTTCCCTTGGTTGCATTTTCACAGGTCCTTCTTTTCTTCTTTGAATGTTTGAAGGCTTTGGCTCGCTTCATAGTGCTGAGGCTCAGCTGAGCGACAAACATTGATTTTTCTCGTTCTGTGTGTGAAAGCAGAGCTTTTTTGTGGGGTGCAGCACAGATGGGTCCCTCACCTTCCTCATGAGCTGCCCTTCCTCTGCTGGGATGGAGGGGCCCAACAGATTTGTGGTCCCCACAGCGCTGTTTCTGTCCATCCATGGTGCATTTCTTGCCCCTGGTGTTGTGCTCTGTCTCAGGGATGTTTTGAAACCCCCTGGAATCTTGCTTGGCCCTGGGGAGGAAGAGCAGCACTTGCTGTCTGGGGACACACAAATAGTTGCTGTGTATCTGGTGCAATTACCAGCTGACTAATTTGGGAGTATGCTTAGACACCCTGTGGTTTATTGTCAGGTTTCATTATGATTTTGTGAAATCTTAATAAGGAAGTTTGGAAAGGGAAAAAAAAAATCCCCACAACCCAAAAATCCCCACAGTCGGGAATGGTAAATGTTCTCCAAAGTAATATTATTAAATTTATTTTTAATTTAATTTTTCTTTAAATCTGAATGTGCTTGTAGAAGTTGATGCTTCTGACTCTAGGGAGATTCTTGTTAGCAGCCTGGGGGTCCTGTTGATGGCAATTGTAGTAAATGAATTTTAATAAATATGAAATTATGATTCTGTTCCAATTCTTCTACCCCATTGAAATACAATTGTGATTTGGCCTGAAACGCACCTTTTTACTTTTGTTTTATAGAATAATGAGGCTTATGGGGCTGGTTTTTCTCATTTCTTTTCCTTGAGAAATCAATTATGTATTTTATGTGGTGCCAGAGTAAACAGTGCATACCAGAGCAGAGCAAAGAGCACAGCAGCTTGACTCTAATTCCAGTGTTCCATCTTGTCTACCTTAAATCTCTAGCCATTTTAAAACCACTTAGAATTAATTATTGAGCTTTAAAGCTTCCCTTCTCTGGTGCCTGCCTACAGTAGCCAGCAACAGAAAGGAGGACTTGGATATAAATAAATGGTGTTGCATTGCATTCTCTGGTTTGAAGACATCTTTTTTTCTCTTCATTTATAACCTTTCAAGTGGAATTGCCCATTGAAATGTGACTGTTGGTGTCGAATCAAGTGGCAGGGCTCCATGAGGCTTCAGAGTGCTGTGCAGTGACAGAGAAGAGGAAATTAGGTGTTTCAAAGAGCTGAACAAATTAGAAGGCAGAGAGTGCTTCTTACGGCATATTAAAATAGGAGTTTTAAAGGGCCTTTGAACTTATTTTTCAGTGGCTGGGTCAGAAACATGCTGTTTAGCTTGACAAAACTGCTCTTTCCTCTTTTGTTTGCTTGCATTGCTGGGTCTAGGGGAAGCAAGGAAGGAGGTTTTATATAAGCAAGCTTGTCCAAAAGCTTAGATCGATTGGGTTTGTTGTTGGTGTTTCCTGAATATTCTTTAGCTCTATTAGCACTCATCATGTATTTCTTAGTTCTTACTTTGCCATGATGGCTATTAAATCCTTTTGCCAGCTGCAACTCAGACCAGGTCCAGTGTGTGCTGTTGGTTGCTGGAGTTTCTTCCAAAAGGAAAATGTGGGACATCTTTAGAACATCCTCACCACCTCCAGCAGTTGCTGTGTACCTGTTCTAAGCCCTCGTATCCCTCCTCTCATCTCTCCCCTAAAATGCCAGGCTGCCTGCTGTGGCCATCTTTGATCAAACAGCTTTTATTTTCATTCTGTGCTGTGAAAAACTGCTCCAATTTTAGTAATGTAGTGGGTAGAAACAAACTAAGAAACTACTTGGAGGAAACGTAGCGTATCCCAATTAGCCAGAAGAAGCAAGAAGAAAAACATTGAGAGCAAACCCAAGCAAGCAGCCAGGAAAGCCAGCACTGTTTATTTTTGGCAGGAGCTGCTGAATGGAAGCTGCTTGTAGTTAATGCTGTTGGTGGCAAGACGCAGCCAGGGTCAGGTTACAGCTCGGATTCAGTGACCACTAAATGGTTTTCCTTTTTCTCTCTCCTCGTTTCTTCCCCTTCTCTTCCTTTTGTGTAGACCTTTGGAGGACTTCAGTGGCCCTGGGTGCCCTCAGAGGAAGATGCTGGGCTGGTGAAATCATTTCCAGCACACCAGCAGCTCAGCAGCTGCTGCACACTGGCGAGGACGCGCCTTGCGCTGCTCGTGGTGCGGAGAGTGCTGCTTGTATTTCAGAGCAGGGCAACACAAAACTGCCCAGGGAGAGCCAGGCTGGGCCAGTGCAGGGAGCTGGGCCAGTGCAGCTCTGGCAGAGGGGGCAGGAGCTGCTGCAGTGGCCGCAGAGGTGCAGGGTGTGTGCAGGGAGCCAGGCTGGCACGTCCGCGAGCAGCGTGCGTACGGCGTATTAAGCAGATCGTGTCTTGTGGTGCCGGGGTTTGATCACAGCCATGGGGAGGAATGAAGGCTTTTGGTATGAGTGAAATGCCCTGATGAAAGGTAAATAGAGGAATTCCCTAGGAAACAACAGGGAGATCTGCTGGAAGATGGAAAATGTATTTGTGGGAAGAGCCCCTTCCTTTCCCACTATGCATCCTCTACTGCTGGTGCCTCTCATCCTCCACGACTTTCAAAGTCACTTTTTGTTTGCTCCTCTCTGGAATCTTAAAAGGAGATAAAAGTCACACTAAAAAACCAACTCCACAACAAAAAATTACCAACCTCCCTTTCAAGCACAAGCAAACAAACCCACACACAAACAACAACAAAAAAACCCCAAACAATTTTAAAACTAAGTTTTGTGTTCTCCTTCCCTTCAGTTGCTCTATTGCTTGTGTTCTTTCAAGGAGGAAAAAAACCCCAAAACATAATTCGTGTTTGTTTGTAGATTAGAAGAGACTTACTTCTCTCAGAATATGGAGTAGGTGTTTAAATATAATTTTTGCAAGGTAAATAGTTTCCCTCAGTCTTCCACTTTAAATACTTGTATTCCCTGTTTTACAGTTTCTGGATTGAAGCGGTAAAGAAAATTCCCCCACCAGCATGCTCTGAGCTGCGAGCAGAGATCTGTTATCTAACCCTCAGTCTGGCGTGTTTATTAATACCTTTTGCTACAGTGTTACAGTTCATTAACACCAAGTTGGGAAGTTTTAAATCCAGACAACAAATACTTTCTAATTAGAGTTAAGGGATAGCTTGTTACAGCTGTAATCTTCTGTTTTGCTTTAATGGCTTAAAAGAACAAAAAAAAAAAAAAAAAAGAAGAAAGCTCTGCAGAGTTGTTTCTGTGTGGCAGAACTATTGGAAAATTGGTCATCTCCTGGCAGGCAATGTCTGTGTTATTTTTCCTTCTCCTCCCTACAAATCAATGATTATAACTAGTTTTCTGCCTATGCTGTTGTTCCCCTTTTTGGTGCCTGTGCCAGAGTTCAGATGTGAAATACAGCATTACTGTGTTTCTGTGTGGACAGGCAGAATTGAGATGCATTGGCTGGAGTGCTGGGGAGCCCCGCTGCATTTTTCATATTCCCATTTAGTGAGACGCAAAGATTAGCTGCAGCTCAGTCATCCTGCAGCATTTCTGGAAGTAACTGAAAATCCATCTAATTGCAAAGCCCAAAGCTAATAAAAAGCACATATGTGCAACTCTCACAGAAGAGAGCAGCTAAAGATTGGAAGGCTATTGTGATCTTATCTCAGTGGGGGAAAAATTAAGGATGTATTTGGCTCAAATTATTCTCTTTGTCTCCCTAGCTGTGAGAATAAGTAATGACCATCTTTCTACAAAACTGGTGTTTTAAATTATCCACTTTTTGTCACTGGGTGGTCACTGCATTGCTGAGGTGGGCTTGGTGGCTGGTGTGGGTGGAGATGTCAGCTGAGATCCCAGCTTCAGTGGAGGTTCTGAGATTTCAGAACCCTGAGTGCTTTTCCAGTGTCCTCTTCATATTAGTGCTGGGATCCCAGTGTGCCTTTTCCTAAGGTTAGGAAGTCTCACCTTGTGAATGACACCCTTTAAATCCTGGAGGCCCCTGCTTGGCTGTGGTCACACAGATGTTGGTAGAGCTACACTTGTTTGATGCATTCATTACATTTACACTGCTGTGGTTGTAAACTTAAGGGAAGGAAGGGCAGAGGGTAAATGACCTATTGATATATGTTCCTTCAGTGCACATACCTGTCCCCAGAGATGAGTTTCCAGGTAGCAGCAGCTCATTGAGTTGACTCACTTAATTCAAATATATCCCATCCCCCAAGTGATGGGACTAAACACCAGCTTGAGAATTTAAATATTGAAGCAATTGCTTTTTACTACTGGGAAAAAAAGAAGTCTTGAATTATTTCCTCTTAAAAGGAAACATTGAGTCTCTGGATGGAAATGGTTGGTCTGTGTTTCTGGAAAAAACAATATGCTGAGCAGTTCCCAGCAGCTACATTTGTTCCTCTTGGAGCATCTGACGAGGAAGAAGGTCTTGAAAGGGAATCTAATGCTCCTGACTGGGCACACAAATATTCACATACTTAGGAACTGAGTTTAAATTTTAATAGGCAAGTGTAACTGTTGAGGAAGCAGATGTACTGCTTTTAGTTCAGTTGTGCAGAGACTTCTCACATGTTTACAGTTAAGGAAACGGGAAGTCCCATGGGAGGTTGGGGGAAATACTTGGAAACATGCTGTGGCTCTCTGCTAGATCAAGGCTAATGCTGTACTAATTTTTTAATTTTAATTCTACTAATATTTTTCTTGCCAAACCCCCCTAAAATCTGCAAGAAAACTATACAGCAGTGCTTTTAGTTAATTTCTTATTCACAAGATCCTGGAGCAATTCCTAGATTTTCTGGTAAGCTGTTGAAATGACTCCCATTTCACTGCTGCTGATAAAAACCTTGCTAGTGAGACAAGAACACAAGGATTTACTTTACCCAGTGCTTGGATGGGCCATCACAGTGTCCCAGCCGACCCCAAGCTGTTACAGGGTAGCCCAGCTGCCTGTTCTCCCCACGTGTGTGTTGTGCCAGATGCCATCTCTTGTCTGGGCTGAGTCAAGACTTTCCCCATCCATCTGCACAAAGTCCATGGTGCAGCCTTCAGGAAGTGACAGCTTTGAATGTGGTTTGCCTTCTTTAAAAAAAAAAAAAAAAAAGAAGAGTAGATTTGCTGTTTACTGCATTATTATTGTTTATTTGCCGTTTATTCTATGAGAAGAAATAAACCATACTGCAATATTATGTCTTATAAACAAGCCTGTGTAATTTTTCGTTCCCTTTAGCAAGCTTCACCCACTCCTGGGGGCAGAGGGGAGGCTTCAAGCTGGCCACGAAGCGCTCCCCGTGCTCCTGGGCCCGTTCAGAGTGGAATTCGGGCCGTAAGGAACGGCGGGGTTTGTCAGCAGGAAAACACAACAGTGCTGTGCGCTTCTGCCAGCGCCTTCCCTCGCTCCTTGAGCAGGGATCCATCCCAGTTCCAGAGCAGGGAGCGCCAATGGACTCGAGCTGTCTGGGGCTCCATGGTTTGAAGCCTACCTGGGAGCAAAACAATAACTTTGTGTAGATGCTGACAGAGCTTTAGCAGTGAATTTCTTCAGCTCTCTAGTATTTTGTGAGAACTCTGTCTTTCCCATGCAAGCTAACTAAAACAAAGTTACCAGTTTCTATCAATATCCACACCTGCACTTGTTTTTCCCAGATTGTTGTGGCTTCAAATAGAAAAACACTTTGGGAATGGACGTGCCAGAGTTGGGCCAACCCCCTCGAGGGGTGGATGGCCAGAGAACCAATTACTTTATGCCGTCTAACTCACTTTGCAAACTAACATATAAAAACCTTGGGAAAAAGCCATTAAATCAGCTTGCCACCATTTCTACTGACCTGGACTCCGTGTGGTTTTTCTACATATCCACGTTACAACAGCAAAGGCTTTGTGGTCAGGCCTTAAATTCAGAGCAGCACTGATGTGCTGCTTTGCCTGGGCTCTGCTCTGTGTCAAAAGTAGATTGAGAATGAGCTGCTAAAGCTGAAATAAGTAGGAGTGGTTGTTTTTAATTTTTCTAGCTAAAATAAAGCTTTGACCCCTTTCGTTCTTGGGGGTTTTTTTTTGGTTTTTGTCATGATTTTCTCTTGGTGTCAGTGGTGTGTGTTCTGGAGGAGCAACAAGGGAGCATTAATAATTGAAGAACTTGCCCAGCTTTGCTTTTGGCTGAGCTGTTTTGTGGAGGGCATGGTGCTGCACACAGGTGGTACAGTGTGCTTGGGCAAACAGAGGGTGTTGGACTGAGGCAGGGAAGTGCAGCTATTGTCTGCAGCCCTGCTTGCTTTGCTGCTGAAGACAGGGCATCTTCTTCCCTGGGGAGCCTGCAGTCTGTGTGGGTGAGCTGCTGGTCCTGCCCTTGCTTCCAGAAGGGAGAGTGGAGGCATGGACTTGAAGGAACTTGTCTGCCACTGCAGGTTGAACTTGGTGGTGTGATTCCCCTGCCCACCTACTCCGGGGAGACTTCCCTGCATAACTCAGACTTCTAAATGTACTTTCTACCAATTGCATTGTTTTTGCAGCAAAGTGTTATGGCAGGGTGGTAGTGGATGAGGATTTTTGTGTGTGTGACTCCTTCAGGCTTGTGTTTGGAAGTGTGTCTGAGGTGGAAGGCAGTGGAACGTGACTCACAGCGAGGATTATTTCCCTCCCACCAGTCTCTGAGCAGGTTGGGTTTGATGGCTGAGGAAATGACAGTCTGACTTGTCTGTAAGGTCAGTGGGATCCAAGCACTTTCTGTTAAATCTCTGTTTCTAATACTTTCTGAAGTCCTTGAATTCAGTCCAACAGTCATTTCCTAGTTTGTCAGGAAATTGTTTTGCTGCTTTATTGAATGAACTGCAAAATAATTCCAAGGAGGGGAAAATGTCTTAAGGAGAGTCTCAGCAATGCTTTAGCTGCTGGTGCCTGGTAAAACTGTGTAGATCAAAGGTACCCATCCGGCTTTTTTATCCTTATTGCTTTCATCAGTGATATTAAATTGATTCTCAGGCAACTGGAAAATGCTGGGTGGAAGTTAATCAATAAATGCACAGCAATATCTCTCCATCCATACCAGCAGGACCCCGGCTGATGGAGAAGCTGCTTTAGGTCCATTGAACCCTGAGTGCAGCAGAGGAAAAAAAGGCTGTGAAGTTTTTCCTAATCAAAGATGCTTTGGAAGGTTTATGAGCTGGGTTGGGGATCTTTCCCTTAATGCTCCTGGGCTGCTGTTTTGATGTTGGGTCATGGCTGGGTTTGGTGTTAGCCTTTCACAGTGTACTTTTTTCTGGAGGTGGCTCTGACCTTCCACCTCTATGGCCAAAGAACGAAAAACAGCCCACAAGGAATTCCACATTTTACATCAGTGTCAATGAATTTTAATTTATGACATTATGGAAACAACATCTCTTAGTTTTCCTTTCATGGGTCATACTTAATATTTACTTTATTATGTGTTCTCTGATAGTGTCCCACCCTCCTGCTGCATAACTTGTTTTCCTGGAGGCTGGACCTGCCTCTAGCTGAAAATATTGCCAAGCAAAAACTAAATAGCTGGCTCAGATGAACTGCTAGAAAATGTTTCTACTAAGTCTGTGTAGGAGGATAGAAAGGGAGAGGCTGTATCATGGCTGCAGAATAATGCAGAAGTCATATGCTAAGTAACTTCCAGAAAGCAGTAAACTTTTTCACGAAGTTGATATTAAGAAATATGAAAAAGTGACACAATAATAGTGCACTTTGAGTATTGTCCTCCTTCTCTGCACTGGCCAGGCTTCTGCTCTGCCTGCCAAAGCCCAAGCTTCATATAATAGATGCTTTCTTAAAATAAAGCTGTATTGAAAACCAGTGAGAGGCTTTAGTGATACTAAACCCCCACCCAGTTATGAAATGCTCAAAGGGGTTTTTGTTTTCGTGTTTTTTCTTTTCCTGTTGTGGTAAAACTGATAATGTGGTTGGGGAAATTAGGGAAGGGGGTTGGAACTTGAATATGTGTTTTAGAAGCACTCAGACTTTAAATTGTTTTATTGCTGAGGTGAAAGTGGTACTTCAATGCTTCTGAGGAGCTGGGTCTGGATCTGTCCTCTCCTGGGCTCATCCAGAAAAATACCTGAGCCTGGTACCAGCAACCTTTTAAGGCTGAGGACAGCCCAGATACCCTGGACCAAAGCCCTTCTACAGGGTGAAGTAGTCTCCAAACAAATGTCCCCTTTGAGATGCCAGTGTTTGATCCCAGACAGAACTAGGTGTGTAAAAAAAACCTCGGTGTAATTTACTGGATTCCTGCTGCAGGGAGGCTTTTGTTTTTGATGGAGCCTTGGGAGGGTGTGAAATTCCCTCCTGATCCCAGTTTTGGGACACGAGGGAATGAACTTTGCATCGAGGCTAATGGCCCGTGCAGTGGAGCAAAGCCACATTGCTTCCCTGACCCCTGAAGGGAAAGCTCTAGGTGATCAGACTATATTGTAAAAATTTCTGCCACAAACACAGCTTATCCTGGGCTTGTTGGTGCTTAGCATTGCCCTCCTGTCCATGTCTTCCACTTCCCTTCTTGGTTTCCAGCTGGTGTCAGCCCCAGGTAGGAGCTGTTGCAGCCTCACCTTGGAGGGTCAGCAAAGCTGGATTCCATGTGCTGCCACCAGGGACGTTTGGAAGGAACACCTTTGTGACAAATCAGTCTGTTCCTGCTGTTCCATGGTCCCAGCCTGAACAATGCAGGGAAAATACCCTGGGAGCAGAGTGTGACTCAGCAGGAGAGCCCTGCTGTGCGTCCTCACCAGGCAGTCCTGCTCATATTAAATAATTCTTGCTCCCAAAGTGCCACAGCAATCCAAAAGCTGCGTGGTAGCTTTGCCTATTGGCATTGCTCTAGGTAAGAGTTCTCTGCAGGCTTATCTCTATCCCCTCTAAGCAGGGACGTGTCAGACCTTAATTCCCTTCGGTCTGTGTCACTGAACCTCAGCATCTCATTTTATCCCGTTACACAGAGACTGCAGGAAGATACAGCCATCTGAGGGCTGCAGGAGCCAGGGCTGGACTGGAGTGGTGCTCCAGGAGGATCTGCCTGAGCCTCTGAAGTGGATTTCTGGCATTTCTTTTCAGTCTAATGGGTTCCTGCTCTGTCTGCTCACAGGCTTCCCTCTGAGCTGAGCCCTGGTGCTCACTCTCCATGAATAAAGAGCTGCTCTGTTGCTCCTGGGATCCTTAACACGATGCTAGGAGCTGTCTGATTTGTCTTTTGCTCTTCAAATAATTACTCAGACTTTAAGAAGTCAGAGAGCAAATTTCATGATGAAGCAACCTCATATGTTACACAGAGGCCAGGCTGTTCTGCAGGAAGAGTTCATGCTTTGGCTTCTGCAGGATGTTTCAAAGCAGAGGAAAGAGCTGTGTGTGCATTTATGTGTATAAAGCAGTGGGTCTGATGGGATGTGGATGCCCCAGGTGCCTCAGGCTGCTGCAGAATTTGCCACAGACTGCTGCTGGTGAAGCTGGTAGAGGTTTGTTGAGCTACAGGCTGAGCTGGCATGCAGTGTCTCAGAAAAGATGGGTCTTGATCAGAAGAACCCTTTTATTTTCTCATGTTTTTTAACTTTAAAATCAGTTGTTCTGGATTTCAGAGAGCTTTGGACAACTCGTTAATTATGCAGGATTTTATACTGCCCTTGCTGCAAGGGGTAGAAACCCAGCCTTACAAGGGTAAGCTGATAGGGTTTGTGGCTCTGATTGTCTGCTCACTTGACCTGGTGTTCTGACCAGCTGCTAGTCATGATGTAAACAAGCTTCTCACCTGAAAAGAGTTACCACATTAAGTCTCACAGAAAATAAATGGACCCACCTTATCCTACCCAGAGTAAGTGCTGTTAGCTGAGGAGGAAGGAGTTGTGTTCTTTTAACATTGTGCCTTTTCATCAGCTCAGGCATCACGAATTTTAATGCAACTTCCAAGGCATGTTGGAGGACTTTCAAAATCTTTTGTTACTGATACAAAGCCTAGAAGAATTTCGGTGAGAAGACATGCTTGGCTGTCCTCTAACCACAGCACATGCACTACGTCCTGCTGTTGCTGCCTGTGGTCTGGAAATATCTACAGAAGGCAAGTTGGATTGTAGCTGTAAGGAACTGGGCTTTTCTAGACATGGTCAGTAAATAGAAAGTAGCACTTCCTTTTCCTTTTTCTGTTTGGTGGCTTGCAGATGCAGCTTGCATACATTTGATGAAATTAAGTATATTTATTCTGAATAAGTATATAAGATTTTTTCCTTGGCTTGAACTCTGTAGTAGGAAAGACATTTTCCTACTAATTCTGCTCTTATTTCTTCCTGATGGTGAAATCTCAGACTAAGAAGCTAGATCAGTGCAGATAAAGATGATAATTGAAAACCCCCCAGACAACCCCTTGCTGTTAAAATTGCAGTGGAATACATGGCACAGTCTGAACTGCAGCTTGCTTAGAAAGGGACATTGCTGTGGGAGAGGCTTTAAAATGAAATCTGGCTGCAGGTGAGAGATTTCCCTTTTGGGTTTCCTTTGAGTGGTGGGGCAGTTGGTGGTAGCAGATTCCTTTCTGCGTGGCCCTTGCTGTCCGTGGGCTGTGTCTGTGCTGCTGGGTTGTTGTTCTCTCTGCAATAAACTCTTCACTCAGGCACTGGGGTGGCACTGCTGTGGAGCTGGCAGATGTGGGCTATCGTGACTGTTGGGTTTTTTTAGCATTATCTGAAGGCTGAAAGAGAGAAGAACCATCAGTATTTCTTGAAGCAATGGCCAAACCCCAAGAGGCAGGGAGACCCAGATGCACACACAAATGTCATGGTTAAACACTTAATAGGATTTGGGGGAATTCTTCTTTTCTCCAGACTGATTCTCTTAGTATTTCTGTAGTCTCTACAGAGCTGTGCTGCTCTTCAGTGATCTTAAAACCAATTAGGGCAGAAGTTCTGACTTAGACTTTGAATTTTCAAGTTTAAACTAAGTTACAGATAGCTTTCAAGGTCAGTATGTAGTTGCATGCTATGAAATTTAATTGATATTTTTCTTCCCTAAAGCATCGACATATTAGCAGGCAGCTCATCACTTGCACAGTATTCCCCTGGACATCATTAAATTTAACCTGGGATGCTTTATCTCTGAAGGACTCGTATTCAAATTTTAAACACTTTCTTTTTTCAGAAATAAGTGATAAATCCTACTTAATGTTTCCAAAGGAAGTATGCACGATGAGAAACAGAGGAGGAAGGAGGATTTAAGAGTGGGAGTGCACACATGTAATACTGAGCAGAAATGTTTTAGATGGAAAAAGATGGAGGAGCTGAAGTGAAAGGTCTTTAGAGAAAAACAAAGCAGAGAGTTTAAGTGCATGAATATTGCCAAGATAGAAGTAATTTTTTTATTAAGATACTTAATGCAAAATGACAACATTTTCATTATTGTGCTTTATAGATGCTTAAAATGCTTGGATATCATTCCTAAAGCATTAAGAACTGTATAGAGAACAGGCACCATTTGTCCTCGAAGGAGCACGTTTTGGGGGATCATTTAAATCACATAAAGGTAATATGCAAAAGCACTTGCCCTCTCCAGAGGTTTGGACTCTTTTCAAGTTTTCACTGGGTATCTAAGCAAGACATTTCAGATTATTAATCACCTCATACTTAAGGCCAGGTTTTTCATAGCTAATGAGATTTTTCCAGGGTGGCCAGTACCTGAAGGGTGCGTTTGGTGTAATAACGCACAGTAACAGAAAAATGATGTGCGAGCCAAATGTTATGTGATTCCAGTGCTGGACTCTGTCCTATTTATTCCTGGCAAGAGATCACGTACCATAAGGGAGCGGTGATGCTTCCAGAAATCTGTGGCACGTGATGTGTTTTCCTTCACCGAGGCACGAGGCGATGTGCCATGAAATGTCAGCTCCCTCTCCGTTTCATAAGGGACTTTGTTCGTTCGAGGGAGACGGCAGCGTTTGTAATTAGGCAGGTGGAATTGCCAGGAGGAGCATCCTGTGCCCCTCTCCAAATGCAGGTCAAGGTGTTGTGTGTGTAATCAAATCCGTAAGGTACTTTGTATTGTGAGTTAGGGCGAGCAAAACTCTGGCCTGTGAGAAGTCGGAGAGCAGAGGGGATTTTATTTTAGTACATAATCAAGCGAAAAGAACAATATCTTATTTTATGTTGATAACCAGGATTAAATTATTCTTGGACTCATTATTAAATGAAGCATATGATTAAATATTGAAACGAAGACTATTATTTTTCATATCTGCATTGGAATGAGGAAAAGGAGAGGGGGGGAAGAGCCCCCTACGGATGAGTCAGTTCCTGTATCCAAAGCAGTGGGAGAGAACGGAGCTGTTTCCTCACAGATGAGTCCTGGGTTTGGAGCCTGGGGAGGAGGATGAGGTGTTTACATGTGACTGGAGGCAGCAGGCATTGCTTACTCCTCGTCACAGCTGTGCAGGTGGAATGAGGCACCTCTCGTAGGTGCATCCCCAGCATCAGCAGTGCTTGGCATAATGCTGTAGGATCTGGTGCTGTTCTCAAAGGGATCCTCTCTCTGCCAGCGCCGAGAGATAATGATCTCCCAGAAGACCCAATTTCCTGCTGCTGACTTGCATATGTGTGTATCTCTTAAAGCAGATGCTGGCTCAAAATGTACATTTAAGTGGATAAATAAATACTGGAGTATTTAGTTGCTGTGGGAGATCCCAGTGAGGTTAGTGCTGTGCTAAATTCTGCTCGACCCGCTCCTGTTTTACTCAACTGCCCCGAGAGCTGTGCCCCAAGGAGCTGCACAGCAAAGGTGATGGAAAAAAAGGAATGAAAAATGATTAACCCCAAACTGCAGGAGCTGTGCTTCAGGTCCTCAGTGTGTAGTTTCTAAAGCCATGTGAAAGGCTTCCCAGAGGTTCAAACCCTATCTCTTGTTTATGGCCTGGTTATGTGTGTGTGCACATAAAGCAAACAAAACCCCACTAGCACCAACTCTTGCAGCATATTTCTGCATTCAGGTGGGGGTGAATGTGCTTCTTTGCTTTGCAGTTTATGGGGAAGAAGCTAAATTGGTGGAAGCATGCCTGAGAGACGTGGTATTTCTAGTGAAGCAAGAATATCATAAGGGGTAGAAACTGGGAAGGAAGTGAAATTGCCAAGCATGATTCTCAGTCTGTTTAGGTTTACTGTCTATGAATCAGTCTGATGGGGGAGCTTGGCTGAGAGATGCAAAAAGAATTTCTTATGGATGCGGAAAGTGATGTTTTGTTGATTTGTGTGCTACCAAACCTCTTTACAAGAAAAGAAATTTCAGTTATGAGTGCTTTGGATGGCAGCAGCTGCACTGTGCTGTCAGCTCTTCCCAGTGACAGTGATCTATCCTGCGGGGTTTGCTTTGGTTTCTGCGTTCACTCCTGTGTTAAGGTGGTTAAAGCAGAATGACCCTTTTTCCCTAAATGAAACTAGAACTTTTTAATTGATTTCCCTGCCATGCCCACAGCTGAGGAGTTTCCCTTGTGCAATTACTGGCCTTTTTCGCAAGATGAAAAAATAGGGATTTGAAATGTCAGAGGAGAGCTGCGGATGAGAAATTGATTTCAAATTCAGGTGGTGTTAGGTTACGTGTGACAGTGTGTGCAGTGTGAGCTGGGCAAAGGGAAAGGCTTCGTGTTGCACTGTACCATTCCCAATCTCCTCCTGCCAAGGCACATCCCTGCTTCCTTCGTGTCTCTCCTGATTCCCACAGCTGGGTTAGAGGGGAGAACAGGGGAGGAATGTGACCCTTTCCCCCAAAGGTTGGACATGTCAAGCTCTTTTGACTCCAACCACAGTAAAGTTCATGAAAGTTTGCTGCTTCTGAAGAACATCCTCGATGTTTCTTTTTCTGCCAGATCTCAGAGGTGCGGTTTTAGCTGCTGCAGCCCCCTGACAACCCCACGGCTCAGAGCTTTAACTTCACTCAGCCCATCACTGTCCCCTCCTGTACCTTGGTCCACTTTTTGCAGTCTTCATACCTGTGCTTTTCCCTGAAATGGGGGGAGGAAGCTTCCCAAATCATCATGAGGATGGTTTTGGTGATGAATGCAGCTGTGTTATTTGAAAGAAACACACAGGAGTGAGTAGCACAGCAATATGTGTGTTTTCTAAGGCTTCTTTCTGCTGTTCTGGTGTATTAGCTGCCCTTGCACAGCTTGTTGCTTGTTTGGTAAACTTTCTAGTACAGCTATTAAAATTATGTAGTTTATTTCTGCATTGATGGTGCTATTAATAGTCCAACTTGGTAGGAATGAGTGGAAGTTGATGCAGTAGTGCAGATAGGCCTTACCCAGGCTCCATTTTGTTATTTTTATTACTGACAGATGTGCTTTGTTGGCATGCTGTCCCCCACAGCTGAATTGCATCAAAGTGCTCATAGTCTTGGAACTGTATCATTTAAAAAAACCAAACTTGTTTGGACCATGGAGCTGAATTTTAGATTGAGTCTATGGGGTTGTTTGTGCAATTACTTAAAAGTGTATCCCCAAACTTGCTGAGCAGTGTTTCTAAATCAGACTTCAGCCCAGTTTGCAGTGTCAATAAACCACACGAGTGACTTGGCAGTCGGCTTTTGAACTGTCAGTGGGCAAAGTCCAGCTGCAGCCGAGCTTGCATCACGGGCAGTACCCAAATGTCCCACGACACAAGTGTGTTGAGTTGCAGTTTTTAATGTGTGTTTTCCTGTGCCTGGGATCTTGGAGTTCTTGTAGCCATCTGAGGAGCACTGGCTGCTGTGTTGATTCACATCTTTAAATAACAGAACCTGCCATGGGCTGGCTGATCGCATCGATTCCAAACTGGCAACTAATGAAGCAGATCGAATACACCAGGGAGGCTTTGCTCTTCCAGAAATTAAACTTTTCGTTATAGAAACGTGGAAATGGAAGACTATTAATTTTGTTCTCTTGACAGTTGTTATTAAATCCTACTTATTTCATGTGGTCTCAATTATTTTCAATTTTGACATTTCAGTGCACAGGAGATCCATGCAAAAAAAAAAACCAAAAAAAAAACCAACCAAACCCAGTCAAGCCCAGTCACTCTAGAAGTTACTGACAGATCTGAAAGGGGGGAGCCTTGAGGTTTTTTCTGTTGCATCTGAAGCTAAAAAGCCCACAATGAAACTCCCACTGCCAGTGCTGGAACCTGCCCCTTTGCAGCCTGCCTCAGCCCTGGGCAGGCAGCATCGTGCTCTTTATATCAGAGCTTCCCTTTCTGAGGTGTTCAGAGCTGTAAGTAGAAGCAGAATGGGTTTGTTTATGTTCTAACACCATTTCTAGGTGGAAAACTGAAAATGATACCTTTTATCTAAGTGTCTAGCAGGGATTTCCTAAGTATGTGTAAGCCTGAGCTGGGAAACCGTAAAGGGAAAGATCTAGAAAATAAGATCCTTTTGCTCCTATTAATGCTTAGAGGAGGCTTCCCAAATTGCTTGCCGTGAAGAACATTATGGATTTTATTTTAAAGCTATGTCACATTTACTTCATTGCTCAATACAAAATATCCCAGTGCTAAATCAAACTAAACTCAAATTTTTTTCCCCCTCCTGTTTCTGCATTGCTCGTTTGATCCCTAGATACAGAAGATCAGCAGAAATCCCCCACCATTTAAAAGGATTAGAACTGGCTGGTGAGATTTTGGCTGTAGAATTAACTGGTGGGAGTGGTTTCAAAATAATACTGCACAGATCAAACGTGGGGATGCATTGTGTGTTTCTGTATTGAGCCGAAAACAAGGTGTGCAGTCCTTAAGCACAGTCCTGTGGTCCTGCCTGCTCAGAATGTGCTTTTAAACTTTCTGCTGGGCTTTGCATTTCAAGCTTTCTTTTTCACTTGACACTTGTATTTCAATTACTCCTGTTGCCTTGTACCTTCTTGCTTACCTTTTGTGGTCTGGGCAGTCCCTTTCTCTCCAAGTGCAATTCCCCCTCTGCCCCGCTGGTCCTCCCTCTGCTGTGGAACCTGCTCTGCTGGTGATTGTGATTAATGGCCACTCCAAGCCTGCTTGTCTAAACTCTTACTTCTTTTGGCACAAATGGGAAGGCTGAGGGTTCCAGCATGGCTCACGACAAGAGCTTTTCACCTGACTGCATTGCCTGCCACTGCTCTCATACTCACAAAACTTCCTTGTATTTCTTGGAGCAGTAACAGGGCGCTTGTCTGAAATAGTGTGGGAGTGTGGCAGGGAAGGGTTTGAGCAGTTTGGGATTCTCCTGGCTCTGGTTAGCCAGGAAAGCAGAGGTGCTCAGCAGGGGGAGAAGGATCCCCTGCTGCCTTTTTGTTCTTAAAGCCTGTTTTCTGTGTGGCTTTCTCCTTACCCAGTCAGTGGAAGGTGAGGTTCAAAATCTCGCGCTGCTCAATCTGATGCCTCAATCTCCACTGGTTGGTTTGGGAAGTCAGTGAGACTTGGGTGCACCTGAGTGTTCCTTACCCAGTGAATCATTTTCATTAGAAATGGAAATGAGCCTTCTCAATTTGATTTATTTCCCAGAAGTTTATCTTCTTACTCTCAGCTAATGTTTCTGGTGACTTTTTTGGTACCATCAGTACCTGGTTGAACAGTTCTGCTGTGTTAATCCAAGCTATTTTCAACATTGGTCTTAAGCCAGGGTTTTTAAGGAGAATGTCAATCAAACTGACTTTGGACAGCCTTCGTCCTACTCTGACTGACTCTAATCTCTGGTCTGGAGAGCCTGTGACCACTGCAGCAGGTGAGCTGTGTGTCTGTGGTGTTATCTGGACCCGTGTTGGCCATCCATGACACTAATTAACACCTGCACAACATCCTTCATTTTGAAGGGTTACAAGGAGATGTTTTCTGTAATGCAGAAACTGTTGGGAACTGTCTGAGGGAAGTGAGAGAAAACTGTAGTAGAGTGAATGTACTAAATCAAGTGTCTCTGTACAAGGGGCTGGAGATGACCTTTTCCTGCAAAGCTGGGGGCACCTGTCTCTCTATCCCTGCAGTTATGTGAGCACTTGGGGGAAGATTCAGGTTGGGAACGTAGCCAAATTTCCATCATTCAGAAAGTATCTTGCAAAACTGGCTCCAGTTACTGAGTTCTGGCATTCGCTTCTTGCAACTGTTGTGGAAGGGTTGGTTTGGTCTTTAATTGCTTGTCATCTGAAATAAGGTTCCAGATCTTCTCTGGCTTGGGTTAAAAAAGACCTGTCCTCAAAAGTGAGTAATTTCCTGGCTATACTTGGCTTGCTATGTGTATGAGCCAGAAAAAGCTCTTCAGTCTCAGAAAACCAACAAACCATCTGAAGAGTGAGGTTTCTGGTGATTTGAGTCTCTGTCTCCTGATGTGTGTACTGAGCCAAATCTAGAATGCAGCTTTTCCTGTACAGCAGCAGATTGATGTGCACTGGTTTTGTCAGAGATGCTGCTTTAGTTAAGGGCTGGATAAGCTACCTGCAGTTCATGTACAATACTTAATATTGCTTCTGAATGAAGATATTACTTTTGGTTAGTGTGTCCAGTTTAATTATTAACTTCAGGGAGAAAATTCTTCTAATAAAACTCTGGTTTACAGTTCAAGAGTTACCCTGACTAATCAGCAGATACTTTCATATCCAAAAATACAAATAGCTACTTGACTGAAATGTTATTTTTCATTTTTAGAAGTGGAGTGTATTGGCTAAGGCTTGGAGCTTGGGAGCTCTGGCTGCAGTTGGTATTACCAGTTCGATTTTACACATAAAAAATTGAGGCAAAAAGTAAGCAGTTTGCCTGAGGTCAAATATGAGAAGTACGTGACAGCTACTGATGTCTCCTTATTCTTTGCTGGCCGTCTCTGCTCAGAACTTGTCAGAAGCTATTTTTTTTTCCCAGCCTTTTTATAGCACCTCGCTCTCTGATTTTGATTTAAGCCTTTAGCCTTCAATTTGAGAGAACAGTGGCTCCTGTAACACAGTAATGCTGAGCCCTGCGACTCTCTCGGCATGTAACGATCAACATTTGAACAGAAGTAGCAAAAGGATTGCAAATACTCTTAATTCCCTTTGTCATGCTGTCTGATGCTGTCTGCTGTTGTGCTAATAAATTCACAAAGCTTATGCAATTAAAAAACTTGAGAACCTGGTGCACTTTATGAGGTCTAATTAAAAGCAGTAGAAAACTTGGAGCTTTCTTTGAAGGGCTGGAGGTGGCTTTGAGAGCTGGTTGCTGGCAGCAGGGGCCAGGGCTGTGGGGTTTGCTGCAGGGCAGGATGTGGTTCTGTGCTGGTTGTACCTCTGCAGCTCCAGCCAGCACGCTCGGGGCTCTGACACAGGGAGGGTCTGGCTGACTCACAGGAGTCTTGCTGTGACCTGGGTATTTTTGCTCCGTGCTGCAGTGGGTCACTGGCTGATGTGGCTGGGTTACTGAAGAGAGCAAAAGAAATGCTAGTAAAAATAAAGTGCTTTTTGCCAGCGTCTAGTCTGTGAAAGTGGTACGTTTGCATGGTGAGAGTCTGTATTTAGTGGTTCCAGATTTAAAAACAGTTTTCCATTTGCCTCCAGCTCCAGGGATGGCACTTCATCTTCCCTCTTTAAAATGAAGTGCTGCAGAAGTTGCACTCCTGCTCTCCCGAGCTGCTAGCTCAGGGCTGTTGGTGCCACAGGGTCACTGATGGAATGTTTCAATGAAATAGGACCAGTGTCTAGTTAGGATCAATGGGGAGCTGCAACTTTGGTGTCTAGGCAGCCTGGTCTCTGTGCAGAAGCTGGGTGGGTGATGCTGTAGCCGTGGGTGAGGTGATGGTGAAGGCTGGAGGCCACTGTTGTGTTCAGCACTGGCCATCACCACCCAGTGAAAGCCATCACTGCTCTCCTTGTGGAAGGAAATTGAAGTAAAGCAGTGTCAGGCTGTCCCCTGTCCTCCAAATTTCACTGCTTGGCTTTTGCCACAGTCCCGTTGTCTCTCTTAGTTTGGTCTTCTCTTGATTTACTATAAGAAGTAAATGTAATTTTGGCTTTGAGTTAGTGCACTCAGTGAACTCTGTCTTCTTGGCTGCTAACCTGAGCTGAGTAATGGTGAATGAATGAACCATCCCTGCCCAGCAGCAGCTGGGGAAGGGCTTCCTTCAGGGGTCAGTCCTGCAGTTTGTTTGGCAGCACGGAGGGCAGTGGCTGTGGCATGCCCGTGGTTCAGGGTACAGCAGCATGGATTTGAATAAAGCAACACCAGAGCCCAACTGGGAGTGCTGGTGCTCAGCCCTGCCCTGCGTCCCAGGGAACCAGGAGACAAGCACCATGCTCTGCTGGAAGCTTGATCTTATTAAAGAGTAATCAGCAGAGGATATGTGAGGGTAATTTACTGGGTATCAGAATGTCTCTTTAAACATTACAGTGAATTAAAAAAGAAAAACTACTATGCACGGTTTTATTGTTTCTTTATGAAATACAGCTGTTTAATTTGTGTTTTCCCCTCATTATATTCACTGTCCCTCAGCCATTCATCATTACAGCTCTCTGGAGCTGTGATTGCTCCCTAGTCTTAAATATTAAAAACCCATCAAAAGTGTCCACTTGGAATTTTTCAAGCATGCATGGCATCTTGGCATCACAGTTCTCATTAGTTTTTGTGACATTAAGGGGTGGGATCCCACAGGTAGTCTTATGGAAATATTTAGTTTCCATGAATGAAAAAATGGTGAGGGAATTTTTGCCTCCAAACTCTTTTTTTTTGTTTGTTTCTTTTTTTGTCTGTTGAAGTGACTAGAAGCAAGCACTTCAGTTATCCTGTTGGTGAAAGCTCCCCTCCAGCAGTAAATGGGAGCTGGTGGTGTGGTAGGGAGCTCATAGCTGGCACACTGAACACTTGAATTAAAGCAGCATCTCTGCAGGTACATATTTAAAACTAAAATATTACAGCAAGTTAAAACAACTTTGGCAGCACGTGCAAATTACTTGGCAAAAGTGTTAATTTCCTTGTTAAACGTCGTAGCAGAAAGGGCCTTTGATCCTAGCAGCCTGTTGGGAGTCCTTCCTAATTGTTATCAAACTATCCTGTAGCTTTAAACAGATAAGACCTAATTAGCTAAAGTGGTGCTGCATTTTTTCAAAATAAAGAGTGCCCTCTCAGTGTTAGGCACCTGCGTTTCTGTGCTTTCAGCTTGAATTACAAATTTGGTGCAGTGCCCAACGTAGGACTTGGAGCATGAGCTTGACTGTGGCACTCAGTGACTTCCAGCAGCAGAGGAGAGGAGACTGTGGCTTGCAGTGGCCCAAAAACAAGGTACAAATAACCCCCTTCAGATGGGAGGCAGAATGTTAAACATTTTTGATGACAGCAATATGAAGGGCTGATATAACGTTGGTGGGGTTTTTTGGTATCCTTTGTGCTGTGAAAAGGAACAGGGGAAAACATCAATGGAGCGAGGTCTGACTTCCTTGTCTCAATGTAAAGAGTCTTCTCCACATCAAAAGATCACTTTGATGATGAATCTGAAATTCTCTCTATTTTTAAACTCAGGCTATTAGTGAGGCCACCACAGAGGAGAAGGATGGAGAGATGTTGGAAATGCAATATTCCTGTGTCTCCTCCACCCATCTGCTTCCAGTGGGAAAACTGAAGCATTAAGGATTTGGTTCAACACCTGCTAGGTTACTCAAGGAAAAACAAAGACTTTGCCAGATGTTTAAGAAGAAACATATGGCAGGCAGGGAGGGAGAAACTGTGCCAATTTGTCTGTTTAATCAATCAAACTTGTAACAATCAATGCTATTGTCCATACCCTTAATAAATAATTGTTCCCATGAAATACTGTTTAATGCAGAGTAGAGCTTCACTAATGGCCCATGGCAGTGGGCACAATGAAGGATGCAGTAGGTTTTCCTTCCTTCTCTTGCTGATGGTACAGAGCTCTTGAATTTTTCTTGTTCCATGTGCTTAAAACCCAAACAAAACAAATCAATCCTGGGACTAGAGCAAACCACCTGACAGTTTTCACTTGAATTTTAGTTTCAGTGAGTATCAGGGAAAGTTGTTTCCTAAGGTATTCTGTGGAAGCGGATGTGGGTTCCTGGAAGTTCTGAAGCTTAGCTTCCTTCTTGGTATAAAGTAGAAGTAAAAAATACAGCTTGGCTTTCACCACAGGCTGTCTGTCTAGAAAAATACTGTTGCTGTAAATCCAGAGGAGCCCCTTTAGTGGATGTGAAAGGCAGTGGTTTTCAGTGGTTTCCTGGACAAACACTTCCCACCAGGTCCCATCAAAGAGGCTTTTAGACCTGCAAGGATTGGACCCTGAGTGTTTTACCTGCCCCCTCACCCCAGCTGCATCCTCCAGTCTTTGGCCATGGGTCAGAAGGCGCCGAGCGAGCTGGGGATGCTTTCTTAGCCATACAAATGTGGAGCCTGTTAGGATAAGCAACTTGTCATCAGAGGCAGGGCACAGTTCAGCTGCTGACATTATCTCGCCGTGCTTCGCCTTCTGTCGCATCGTAATGATTAATCACAGCCCTGTGCCATGTGTTACCAGGCAGCCTGCTTAGCAGTCAGCAACTACTGCACGTCCTCTGCTGCCCTAATCCCCTGGGACTGTTTCCTAATGCTAACAGTGCTCAACAATGGGATATCGTGACAGCTCGTGATTGATTCTTTTTTTCTTTTTCCCTCTTTTGCAAGGAATTGGGAATTTCCTTATTTGAGGTGCTTATTCAGCTACCTTTTACCAACGGTGATTAAGAACTACACTGGTTGCTGCCATTATCAAATAACTTCTAACTCTTCTCTCATCCACTATTTGGCCAAGCAGAAAATAAGTGTATTTCCTTACTGTAAGTTCAGTGTGTGCTCACAAATTGTTTGGTAGCCAAGTACTTGGTCAAGCACAGGGGAGCATTTGAAACTCAGGCTGCTCAGGTTTGCTTCAGCTGCCCTGTACAGCTCACCCCTCTTCAGGCACTGGAGAGGTTGCAGGAGCTTGAAGGACCTTGTAGCTTTAAAAAGTCACCACTGACATCCTTGGATATCAGCTCTGCAGTCTTTTCCTCATTAAAGAGCAGATGGAACTAGTTTTATTCTGCTTAGGAAACAAAATACCCCATTTGTCACAGAGCATATACAGTTTGTTAAAGGGAAGGCAGGGTTTGTCTTGGTCTGCACCCCAAGAGTTGGGTAGGAGAGCTCTTCTTCGTAGGATGTGGGAGCAGCAACACGATTCTAAAAGTCACTAAAGTCAGCTAAAGACAGCATTTTTCTTAATTCATACCTTTTCTGCTGATGTCAGAAACTTGTTCAGAGCCGGCTCAGTGTATACTTTAGCTGTCAGGCTCTTTGTGAACACGGTGATTATTGTTAAGTGAAGCATATGCTAATCCGGGTCGAAATATGCTTTTTCTCTATGGCGTGACACCGTGTTAATTAAAACATCCCCTTGCAGTGGGAGCTGATGGTGCTGAGTGCCATCGTGTTTCCTTAGCAGAGCTCAGCTCGGGTTGGTCCCTGCTGCCAGCCAAGGGCTCCGAGGGCTGGGGATCCTGGCCCTCCTCGTGCCTTTGACCAGAACTGGGTTACTGGTGGAGAAACTGGCAAAAATGCAGCTTTTGAGAAACGATGAAATTTGTGGGGGAGTGCTCCAGTGTGAACTATTTATGGCCATCTCCTCCCCACCCTCTGCACTGCTGTGGCTTGGTTTTTCTGGGAATGGAAGATGCCAGAAGGTGGAAGGAGAAAGGGCTGTGCGGCCTGTCCTTTTTCCCCGACCTCATATAATCTCCCTAATTTTCTTTGCATAAACCGATTCTTATTTCCTGGCATTTCCAGGCACCTTTTTTTCAAGCTTTGAGAGGCATTATGGCCACTGAATTTCATTCTGAAATAATGAAACTGTGCTTTGCATTAGGGGATAAATTATGCCCCTGTAGAATTTTTAATTGTTCTTTTTTTTCCCCCGACTTTCTGGGTATCTAAAGGAGGCTTTCCTGCTTTAATCCAGATCACTGGGATTTGGTTATATATCAGATGCAAATCTCTTTGCATCCATAATCCTTCTTTATAAACTGTTGTTGACTTTTCTGTTGATTTTTTTTTTAATGCCCTATCTCAATGGATACATACGTTCTGAGGTTTGAATTTTTGAGGAGTGCATCCCAAATGAGTTACGAGACAGATCTGTACCAGCATGATTTGACAGCCTGCCGTGAGGTTTGGAGGATTGTGCTAAAACACAGTATCTGCCCTGTCTAAGCTCTTGCATTTTCTGAGATACAGGGAGGAAGAGTTTGTCACTGCTCTAGAGACTATTTTTGTTTGTTTGTTTTCACGAGACTTCAAGGCTTTGGAAGTGCTGTGTGGCCTGAGATAGTCGATACTGGCTTCCATATATTCCTAAATATTTACTAGTTGAAGGAAGTGCAAGCTGCCTGCAGTGCTTGGAGGGATGCTGAGGAGCTGGAGCTGAGTTATTGTCACTGCAGGGGCATTGCTTCCCTGGCAGAGCAGTCCCTTGGGTTTACCAGGCTCAACTCTGGAACCAGGGGGAGGAAAAAAAGTTGAGGCCATGTTTTATTCAGCATTCTTGAATCCAAGGGTGTCACATCTTGGTGTTTTGAAGTGAAGAGGAATTCTGTGATTGAAATGATTCTGAAGGCAGCTGGATTTAGAATAAGTGTATTAAGGAATTTGTGAGACAGTGGAAAACATCACTTCCATGGTTGAAAGAAGAGGAGCAAAGATGAAGATGTCTTAGGGCCTGATTAATTGGTGATCTCGTGTCTTACTGCCCTTTGCTAGAGAGGGAAAAAAAATCCCTAGGATGACTTATTAAATGATTAGTTTTATCTTTGTGTAGTTGGCTGGTTGTAGTGCAATAAGTAATTTTGTTGCTATTGCTGTTCAAAATTACAGTGTGATCTGGAGTAGAGCAGAAGTGTAACAGAAATAGGGTAAAACATAATAGCACCAGACGCTGTGCTGAAACACACTGAGGGATTGTGATACTGGCAAAAACAGCAAAAAAACCGCTGGTGATAATTGATCAGAGATGGTTAATCCTCTGGGATAGGAGAGATACAGGAAAGACAGCAAATACCACTAGGCAGTGTCTCCACTTGGCTGTGAGATTGCAGCTAGGACAAAAAAAAGGTGAGTGCAGGTAAGAATAGGCCCCCTGAAACATGTGAAGATGGTAGAAAAGCCAGGGATGGGAATTCCAGGGCAAGCTGCTGCTTCAGGATGAGCTGCTGCCACATGGAGCTCTGTTAGTCAGACAGTACCTGTGGCTGGGGTCAGCATGGGACAGCCCCTCGTGTTCCTCTGGCATTGTGTAGGGGCAGTGGATTGCTTTGGCTGATAATAGGAAAAAAAGCACTTCTAGCCCCAAGCACCAGGGATCCTCATAGTTGATGAGGTGTCTTCAAGAAGGTATCATAGTATCATAACATGGTTTAGGTGGAAAAAGACTTTCAAGATCGAGTCCAGCCATATGGAACAAATCTTTTCAGCATCTTCTGTGTTGGGTGCTAGGAAAAGAAAACAAAACTTTTTTTTTTTTTTTTTTAAATCTTTACTAGAATGCACCTAATTAAAACCAACAAAAAATGATATCCAGATTGTAATAGCAAAATAGGCTTTAATCACAGTGTGACCCTTTTATAATGGTTTTCTTGTCATAACTGTAATTGCTGATGCTTTGATACTTTCACCAGCATGGTTCACAAAAGTTGCAACGTGAATATAGAAAGGATGTGTACCAAGTTTTGCAGTTTTAAAAACATCAAAAAACGTTTAAAAACATCAAAACATTTAAAAGCAAAGCTGTGACATTGATTTTTATTCTTTTGTCGTTCATCTGCATATTCTTGTATCTGTAGGGAAAGCAGGCAGTGACTAACAGCTGGTGAGTACTTAGAGAGTGGCTTGGGGTTGGTACAAGGTGAAAACACTAAGCAGTTATCCAAGATCCATTATGTATTTACATGGAGCTGTTCACCTTTAGAGGCAGGCGTTATAATATTTAAAAAGCCAGCTTTTGCTGTGACGTTGTAGGACAATTTCCTTGTGTTGTGACAACAGCAGAAGTGCTGGTGTTTTGTCAGTGGATTGTCATTGCTCAAGATCCTTAAACAAAAAGAGGGACTCCTGGGCATTTCCCTCTCATAGAGACTTTTATCTCCTTCTTCCATGTGGCAACCCAGCCTCCCTTCCTTTACAAACATCTTGCAAGATGCTGTATGGGCTGAAAGAGGCTTGGTGGTAATATACCTGCTAGGATTTTTTTGCCTGGATGGTAGGAATTTAAAATAAATATGGTGAAAAGCTGCTCCTTTGATGTCACTGCCCAAAAGCAGCCCCAGACAGAAAGCTTTGTAAGCCCCATCTCCTCGGTGAAGGCTTGCATGAGGCTGTTCCTAGTTCCTCTCCTGGAAGGTGTGACTCTCCCTGCTCCCTGTTTATCCCCATTTGCAGGAGGGAGGGAGCAGCTCCTGCCGCCCGGGTGCTGCAGCGAGCGGGGCTGTCAGTGTGAGAGGCAGACAATTGAATCAAGGCACTAAAACATGACACTCCAAAGCTGTTTAAATCATCCTAATGCGAATTATGAATTTATTACAATGCATATTGCCTCGGGGGACAGAGAGGGAAGGGAGATCTGAAGGGGCTGTTTGTAAACATGTAAAACAATAAGTGTTTCCTGCGTTGCCACTGTGACAGGGAGCTCGCCTGCCGAAATAAAACCTAAATAAATAAATGTGTAGACAGGCAGCAGCTCACCTGGGGTCAGGTGGCTTCCAGTGGGTCAGGAAACTGCTTCCCTCCCAAAAAAAATGAACAGCAAACAACAATGACCCTTGGTCCTGAGAGGACCAGGAGGGGGCCAAACCTCTGAATGTCACAGTTTGCTGTTTGCGGAGCAGAAGTGCTGTGCTTTGCATGGTGTAATGTGACCTGTGCTTTGGACGAGCTGCCACACACTGAAGAGGCAGCTGAGGTTGGAAAACCACAAATTCATCAGTGCTGCCTAAGGGGAGAGGTGAGAAATGCACACCTCTTGAGCAGCATCACAAAAAGTGCATGGACTCTCAGCATTTCCCTGAACAATGTTTCTGAGCGTGCATAGTGGTTGTTTTGGGATTTTTTTTCCATTCTTAGCGGCAGTGCTGGTCCTTGGTGCCTGACATCCTCAGCTGTCACTTCTCAGGTGCTTTGAGAGCTGAGATCATCAGCAGCTGCCTTCCCCACTTTCAGCTCCTCACACCACCAGAAGAGGATGGGCATCCCCTGATGGTGTGGAGCCCTAGCAGCCCCTCAGTGCAGCTCACCGAGGAGCAGTAGTGGGATAATGAACTGGCATCCCTGCTGGTGGGGAGAACATAACAAAGGAGGCAGCAGCAGCTTACGGAGGGCTGGCTCCATATCCTGGTGCTTCTGCTTTTGAGAGCAGCGTGCTTCAAGAGAGCTCTGCAGGGGATGGCACTGACTGATGTGGAGGTAATGATTTATAAAGCAGAGGACCTAAACATAGTGCAGGCTGCATTGCCAGCATGCTGGCTGTCCTCAGAGGACTCCGGAATATGCTGCGTTGCAAGACTGCAGCGATTTGGCTGCAAGCTATATTTAGCCTATTTATTCTTTGTTGGTGTATAATGTGCAGTTCAGTGGAAAACTTGGTCTCTCCAAAAAGGAGGTTTGAACTGGAGTCAAGACAGGGAAAACACCATCTGTCTTAAAACCATTTTTCTTAAGCAGTTTGAAGGGGGAGGCTGTGTACGTAAGATAAATGTGCGTGTTGCTTGGTTTGCTGCTTGGGTCTTTTTATTTAAAGTTTTTTTCCCTCTTCAGTGGACTTGTACCCTGTAAGTTATTAAAGGCTATTAAAAGTGTAGACAGCAAAATGCACTTTGTAATTCAGCTTTATAGACCAATTCTTTAGTAAGAAATGGAAAAAAAAATTTTTTCTACTCACAACTCCAGTGCTAGGGTAAAAACCAGCTGTGCTTTGAGGAGGAGATTATTCCTATTGGGAACACCCTTAAGTGTTGAACAAGGATTAGTTCTATTGTGTTAAGGAATGGAAAAGAGCAACAAATACTGTCTGTTTTAAAGTGCTCACAGTCTGGGATGAAAGGTTGGCAAACTGAATAGGTCACAGTGAGCAGCAGCAGGCTGGTGGTGGCTCCCAGCAGTTCATGCATGCAGGAAATGTTTGTGCTCTGCCTTGCCAAGAAATGTGTGCCATCACTTAGAAATCAGTTCAGGAATTACCTTTGGGAAGTGTCTGTAGCCTGAGATGGACTCCCCTGGGATTTCCTGCTTTCCCAAGACATCGTCTGCCCTCATGGAAATTAGAGCCTGATCACCTATTCAGAGAGGAAATGCAGGAGGGGTTCTGAGGTTGGCTAGGGGGCAAGAGAGAAATTCTGACAGCTTTGCTATGTATTATATTTTTGAAGTTCATGCAGTGAGTCTGCATAATGATACAGATATCTTAAAATACTGCTCTAAAATGACAGTATAAATAAATTCTGGGTAGACCATACATGGAACAAAATTCCATCTATTCCTTTTGAGTTTAAATAGGCAGAGAGTCTCTATGCAGATAACACTTTCTTAGATAACATTTCCTTAGTTTTAATAATGTTACATATGAAATATTGCTTTTTATGGCTATGCAATACCTTTAAATGCTGTTTCTTGGGTGTCTGTTCATCTGTCTCCATAATTATATTTTACTTCCTGGAATTACACAATCCATCAATGTCAGGAAGGGCAGGGTGGTTAAGGGTTGCTCTGAGACTCATCAGACAAATGCAGTGTATTGCTGGCAGTTACAATTGTATCCTTATCAAAATGGAGGAATTTCTTCTCCCCACCCCTCCACAGCTTCCACGATTTAAAAAACACCTCGTAAAATAGAAATCTCAATTTCTCACCCTGGCTTTATACATTTAGAATTTAATTTAGAAGTAGCCCGTGGTGAGTATTTCTAAATGAATTGTTCTTTGGCTTTGATACTGCATGCAAATATCAAAGGGTCTGGCTGTAATGGTGTTTGATTGCTGCCTGGCTTTTCTTGCTGTGGACACTTTCCATGGGAAAACTTGGGTTGTACTTGGAGGACATTCCAGCAGTGCTGACTGCAGTGGGCAGAAACCACAGCATGTCTGAGTTGTACATGGTGGCTGTGAATGACCAGCTTTAAAAAATGTAAATAAATTTTAAAAAAACCCCAAACAAATAAAATTTAAAATTGAATAAAAATAAAATAAATACTGCCTAAAAATAACTACAACTTAAAAAACAATAAAAAAGAAAAAAGAATTAATAATCAGAAATATTTCTGAAGGTTATTAAAAGTAAGGATAAAGAACTAAAGAAAGATATAAGTATTATATATTAATAATGCACATTATATTGATATACAGCATGTGCTGTACTTAACATGTGAAAGACTGAACTGAAATATTTTTGAAATTTAAAATGGAAAATGCTAGGGGCTGGAGTTTGGGCATACATGGTTCATTCAGACAGCCTTACACATATGTTATTGTGATTTTTAATCCACCCCTGCAGAGCCAGGTGCCTGGCTCACTGTGGAGCAGGCTGCTGAGTCTTAGGAAGGAGTATGAAAAGTCTTGTGGAACAAAAAAAGGCAGCAAGGTCTTGACCTCTCTGGGCACCAGGAGCCAGTTGTGGTGATAAAGATGAACAGCAGGAATGCTGCAGTGTGGGTTTGGTGGAAATCTGCTCTGATGAGCTGTGCTGCTTTTGAAGCTCTGTCAGCTGGATCAGGAAGAGTTTCACCCCCAGGGCTCAGTGTTTTGGGATCCGGTGCAGTTTGTTCTACTCAAGAGGGAAATAAATCTGAACTTTTAATTTGTGGTGCTGTGGTGGCTTTTTTGCCCGTGTCTCTTCTCACAAGCTGGTGAATGTTGGGCAGGCAGGTGTGATTCCCTGACTCCTTCAGCCCGTGCCATGCACAGAGCTTCCCACGTCAGGCTATCAGCATAAAGTGCAAATCTATAAATTATAGAGCCAGGTGATAAATGGGAGAGGCTGCAGGTGCACTTGAACACTGCAGTCTCTTAAATCCTCATAGCTGAGGGTTTTCTTCTCTTCCCTTTTCTTCCTCAACAGTTAAGCATAAAGGCCTAGGGCTTTGCTTCCACCTCCTCGAATTCTTCAGAGTGCACATCACAGTGTCTTTAAACAGTGTGAGACGTGTTGGGGAACTGAAGGCATTAGCAGAGCACTGGGATTTATTGGCAGATTGACAGCCTGATAGGCACACTCCCTTTCTTCTCTGTTTGTCACTCTTTGATACTTTCCTTTTCACGCTCCAGGTGGAGGCAGGGGTCCCACTGTAACACTAAATGTCTTCAGCAGTTCTGCTCTGCAAAATGCTTTATCTTGGTTTAAGATTCTTTTTTTCTTGTTTTTTAAAGTCTGAAGTTCACCTTATCCT
Source organism: Rhipidura dahli (assembly GCA_013399225.1). Taxonomy (NCBI): domain Eukaryota; kingdom Metazoa; phylum Chordata; class Aves; order Passeriformes; family Rhipiduridae; genus Rhipidura; species Rhipidura dahli. The sequence continues at coordinate 1,543,913 of VXAC01001621.1, forward strand.
TAAAGGTGCATAATTTACCAGGCCTCCTGTGATAACTTTGTACCTTGCAGAGAAACTGGAGTGGGAACTGAGCTTATTAAAACTAATTTAGTATAAAAAAAGAAAGTTTCTCCTTTGTGGAAATGCTAGCAACTAGTGTGAAAGCCTGAGATGCTGCTGCTTTGTTGGTGTGAGGATAGCAGATGAGGTGGTGTCTTGGGAAACTGAATCTGTCTCACGATCTGTGTTGAGCAGTGCTCAGTTTCAGGCTCAATAGACTAGAGAGAGCTTGGTTACATACGTGAGACTGGGACTAAAATACACTTCTCAGCTCTGATGTTTCACAGGTTAATCTTCCTGTGCCTCCCTTACCAAGGTTTTCAACAAGAGTAAGAAAACTCCCTCTCTCACTTGCATCTGTTCTGCCTTTTTCATTTAAAAGCCATTTAAACCCAGCAGTGCTGTCTCTGTGTGTTTGTACTGAGTGTACCTGCACACCGGGGCTGTGCAGCGTGCCTCGGAGCTGGCTCAAACTTTGCATCTCTAAAATGGGCATTTGGGGTCCGTACCAATCACAACAATTTATTTTAACCTAGATAAGACAGCACAAAGTGCTGACCCTTAGCATATGGTTTACTTTCTCTAGCTGTTGCCAGCCCTGACTGGGCCCTGTGCTCAGCCCTGAGCTGAGCAGCAGCAGCCAGTATTGCTCACCCCGGATCCTCTGCCTGCAGCAGATAATGCTTCAAAGCTCCTTCCTCCTGTGCATTTAAAGTACACAGCCGTATTAGAAGATTAAGTTACTTTGAACGGGAGCAGCTCCCGTGTTGTAGCTGGGGCTGGCTTTCACTTTGTTCCACTTAAGATGTTGCCAAGGCTCTCTGTGACTTTTTTCCCCCCCATGATGTAGTTGCAGAGCATGAAATTGTTTGGTGCTGGATAATGCAGTAACCATGGAGCTGTTGCTGTTATCTTTAATGTATTAGGCACCTGTCATTTCTCTTGACATTTCTGTGTTCAGGTGAGTTGGTTTCTCTGGGTTTGTTTGGGGTTTTTTGGGGGGTGTGTGCACTATTGCTGCTACTTTTTTTCCCAGAGCTTCTTTCCCTGCCTGGCTTTGTACCTCAACAAACTGTCAGATGAGGAATGAATACATTTGGTAGAGAAATTAGACCATTAATTCTGCAAGATGTTTTCAGCGATATGTCAAGATCTCAGTTTGATAGAAAGGACTGGTTAGAGAAGGAAACCATCTGATCACTTCAGTTTGAGCAATTAACTACTTAACAGCTGGAAAAAAGGTTGCAAGTGATGTGATTCTTCACACCAGCAGCACTTAGCTATTCCATCCACAGTTTTAAAATGCTTTGAACAGGAGATTAGTATCTTGCTCATTTTGCAGATGAGCAAACAGAAGTACGGAGGGGAGATGAATAGGCTCAAGCAGTAGGTCAACAGCAGAGCCAAAAGAATGAATCCCGGCTGTCTAAATCCGATCTGTTAGAGCTGAGGCAATCATGTTCCCCCTAGGATTATTTCATCTGCCAGGGATGACAGGGCCAAAATTTTCAAGGTCTTATTTTATTTTATTTTAATTTTTTTTTTTCTTTAATATGTGGGTGACTGAACAAGATCCTCGGAGAGGGCGAGAATGTATGTCCAACACTTTGCAAACACGTGAGAGCCCCTGGTTCAGCACGTGTCATTTTTGTGGTGCCTAAAGAGCAAACCCAAAATGCTTCTCTGCACATTTGAGAGCTGGGTCAGTGAGCCTTGAGCCATTCCTGAGCCCAGCTCAGTGTGCTGACCACCTCTGCCATCCCCTTGGTGGTGTTTTGCAGGGAATGGGGCTCAGTAGCTCCATAAGCAGCAGAGCTCAGCCAGTTGTGCATCCTGATGCTGGGAGCTGGGAACTTCCCACTGTCCTGCAGCCTGTGCTCGGGCAGACCCCTTCAGCTGCCACTCCCTCTGAGCTCCTGGGCTCTGGTCTGATGGAGCTGTTCTGTGTTTCCCCATTGATCACAGACCTGCAGCTCAGTGCTGGGTTTGGGTTTGGGTTTGGCTGCGGGAGCTCACGCAGGCTCTGCTTGGCGCTCGAGAGGCCTTGCTGCTCCCCTTGCTCTGTTGTTCTGTAGCTGGGTTTAAAATATATATTGTTGCTGGCACTGGGATCCATATCTGCTCCCAGCATATGCTATTGGCACAATACCAGCAGATGCTGTTGAGTGGTATCAAATCTCGAGGCGCAGCTCTGCTCTGAAGTGTGACTCTGTGAAATGGCACCGCAGGGTTCCTCCTCGGAGCCTCGGTGACTTGCACGTTAAGCTCTCTCTTAGAAAGTGAAAGATGCTGGTTGTTTGTTTTTAACAGATGTCTCCACAAACCAAACCTGTAATTCGATTTGGTTTTAAGGGAGATGGTAGAGCTGGGGTGGGTTTCTGGCTCCTTGCTCACGGCTCCTCTCCTCTCTGTCTCAGTTGTGCAGAGGGGAAGCTCTTGGGGCTGGGGAAGGGGCATTTGTCACTGCCAAAGGAGTCAGGCTGCCCTTGCAGGTTACAAATATTTCCATTCTGCTGTTTAATAACAAGTTGGTCACGCTCCATTTGAAACTCTCTTAAAAATGCAAAATCCATTGTGAGGAATAAAAATTTCAGAGATGTTAATAATTAGCACTGCCAAGAGTAGGGGTTTGTTTATAAAAAAAGAAATAAAGTGAATGAACTTTAAATCCTCCTAGCTGGGTTATTCTTCTTTACATCTTTCCATCCTTTTTCTTCTTTTGCTTGTTTGAGATGAAATGATTATAAGCAAACTTACTGCACAACTGACTCTTTGCTTATTGTTCCTCCTCCTATGAAGTGCGGTGCCATCTGGCACATGGACAAGTGGGGAAGATTGATGGCTAACAAAGAGCACCATTCATTTTCTCCTACCAGATTTGGACAGAAAACAAACGTTTTTAATCAAATCTATATGTTTCTAAGGAATATTGGCTGCTGAAAATTTGCCAACAGCTGATTTTTTCCCCCTTTCCCTGCCTTGTGAGAATTATATCCTGCCAGGCTGATTCATGGATGGGACAGTGTGGGTGCTTTTTCTCCTGTGCCTTGTTTCCTTTTATCTTATTGAGAGACAAGTAAGATAAAGAGCTTTTGGTGCTGAGGAGAGAGAAAAGGGGGAATGGCTATGTGTGGTAGCACAAATAATCTTAAAATTCAAGAGTACAGTTGTTTTAATGGCCTCACAATGAATCATGCAAAACAACTGAAGAAAACACACAGTTGCTTTCAATGAAGCAACTCAAACATCAGTGGAAAGTTTGCCTGCAGCGTTCTTTCATTTTCCTGAGAAAAATGAAAGATTTATGGATTCCTCCTCCCATCTATCTTCCCTCAAGAATTACACAGTCACTGGATAATACAGGAATTTAGGATCCATGGGTCAAGGGGAATTCAGCCATGGTGCTCATCTGGAAAGGGGAGACTCAGCTTTCCCTGGGAGGGAGGAAGGGCTGATCCATGGTATGGAGCAGCTGAACCACAGAGTGATGTGGAAACCTGGACCCCTTGGTTTGGGAGCTTGGAGGAGGTTCTGGGATGTGCCTTGGCTTCCATGGAGCAGAGGATAATCAACTGCATGGCACAAGGAAGGAGGTGGTTAAGGCAGAGGTGATGACAATTTTTAGGGTTCAAGGAACATTGTCATAGATGTTTAAATATCCTGACAAGTGCTAGATGGATGCTGGCCTTGCTTAGCTGTTTTTCACTAGGCACATTTAACAAGAGGGGCTTTTGCTTTCTGCTAAGATACAAAAAGGGGGGGAAAAAAAAGACTTGGCCATTTGAATATTAAATTCAGATGCCTTTAATAGTACCTATAAATTAATAGGATTTCATGCCCAGCATTCAGAGAGCATTGTAAAGAGGATGTGGATATGTAAAGATAAAATGGATTTTGTAGCGCTTTAGCTGTGGAAAGAAAATTATTTTCGTTTTGATATTTTTTTTTAATGCATTTTTTCCCTTTGAAGTCAAATAATGGACTTAATTAACTCTAAGCACCTGGATTTGAAGCTTTGAAAATGATCCTTTCATTGCAGTGCTGCTGAATTTTCTGGAAAGTTGCATCTGCAGATACACAGCCCTGCACCACAGCCATGTACTGTTTGCTGAGGTGCTGGTGGCTGGCACAGCTTGAAACTGCTGCAGGTCTGAGCCTGGGCTGTCCTGGGCCAGCACCAGGCTTGGAGCTGGGGTCCCCCAGATCCCCAGGGCAGGTGGGAGCATCTGCAGGGACTTGGAGAGAGAGGGAAGAAGGGACAGCTCTGCTGCATGGTGTTTGAAGGAGAAATAAAGCCAGCCAAGGGAAGGGAGTGACTGTGTTGACACAGAAAGTTTCCAACTGTTATATTTATATATAAGTTCAGAGTTTAAAGTGCTCTTGAAGCAAGCAGATTTACATCCCTTCCAAGCATTGCTGCATGCTGTTCCCCTCTTCTTTTATTCCTGCTGCTATAGATCTGGATGCTCTTGTTGATATAAATATTCTGTCTTTTAAAGAATTTTTCTAAATTTTCCAAGCCCTGAATCAAGTCTCCTGGGCTTTGCTTTGCATGGGGTGATTAAGTTTTCCCTTTATAAGTCTTTAATTTGCTGCCTTTTAAATATTTCCTTGCACCTTTTTTACATAATAGGAGAAGTCAGAAGAAAGTGTATTTCAGACAGAGGGACAGCTGGTCTTTGTATTTCAAGGAGAAAGCTTGTGTTTCTCTGCTTTAAGATGGTTGGTAGAACAAAAGTGGCTCTGAAGAGAGGGGCACAGCCAGGAAAGGGTTCAGGGTGGAAATGTGCATGTTCCCTGCTCCCTTAAAACGTGCTGGTGTGGCCCCTTAGCAGGGCAAAAGTGAGAAGCAGTGGCAAAACTCTGAAGGTTTTCTTTTTGCTCTCCTGTGACTCTCCACAAAGGCTTTAATTAATGAGTCCAGTGATGCTGCTAAATGCCTGTGGTGCTCCCCCGGGGGCAACCCGAGCCATTTGGTCCCCAGGAGGGTGCAGAATCCTCCCTCTCTGGGCTGGATAGTGCTGCACCAGGCTGGAGACAGCCCTGGCAAATAACCCTCAGTTTGCTGAGAGGCTTTGGCTTGATGTGCGAGAGCTGAAGTTACCCAAATCTGAGCACTCTGAAGAGAGGGATCTCGTAATCTCGGTGCCTGACAGAAACCCATGGGTGGGCTGGGGAAGCAGCTCAGAGCTGTGTTTGGGGCTGCCTGTCTGTGTGCCCTCTCTGACTGGTGTTAGTGATGCTTTCATGTCTTAAATGTGTGCTTAACCAGCAGCGTGGCTGAGCGAGCTGCTGTGCAGCCTGTAGAAGCAAAGGGGCGGCTTTCCATTGTCTTCAGTGGGTTGTGGATTAACTCTCAGGAGAATAATAATATCATGGTTTACTTGGCAGTAACAATGCTAGCAGTGCTGTTTGACTGCAGACAATGAACTGAGCAAGTTATGGAAAACATGATAGCCCTGTCCTGAACAGGAGAGCCACTCAGACGTGAAAGCACTCCATTCTGCATACTGTTTCTGTGGGGAACTTCCAGTAGGGTGTTTTGACATATGGCTTCTATGTAGATGAAGTGCCAGACCTTAACTGGATAAAGACATAATTAAATTTTCAGTGAAATTGCTGAGAGTGAAGTATGAAACCTCGTTTGAAAGTTCCCAGAGGAGGGGACCTGCCTGTTCTTTTGAGGTGCAGAGCTCTGGCAGCGAGATGCTGGTTGAGTTTGAGGGCTGCCACCATCACCTTTGTGTTGTGCTGGGAGGCTCCCCTTTCCACAGCCGTGTTCTGGAGCTGGTGGTGTGCTTTGTCAGGCCTGGGGAGGGACTTTATTTGGTTTTTAAGTTGTTCTATGTGAACACACTGCTCCTTTTCCCATTGTGGTGATGCTCCTGCTGATCAGACCTTCTGTGTTCAGCAGTGTGGGTTGAGGAAACGCTCTGCATTTGGTGCCAAGTTAATGACCTGGACTCTCAAGCTTCCCACAGGAGGATGGGAGCAACGTTTGAATATTCCCACAGGCTGAGCTTCCAGGAAGAGTCCTTGTGAGGCAGCAATCGTGGCCCTTCAGTGTCACTTAGTGTTGGTCTCTGCACCAGACATGGGTGTGCTCCAGGTTGTTGACTTGCTGCTTGTCCTGCCAGAGTGAGCATTTGTGGTCCTGCCTGGTGGTTTCTCTGTTTTGTGGGTGGTGGTATGAAATATACAGCTGCTCAAAAAAAAAAAAAANGGGGACAAAAAAGAAGCAATATATTGTATGCTTATTGAAAATAAGGTGAGGAAGACTAAACAGAGATTAAGCCAGGGCTCTTAAACTAGAGAGTGCAAATCCTCAAGGCACCCAGTGGTCTGATTCTCAGAGGTAATTAGTAGGTAGCCCTATTAATTTTAATGGCAGCTCTGAGCTGTTAAAGCCTGGCTATTGCCTCTGTATTTTAAATATTATTAAATGTTACACATTCTAAGTGCTTCATTGCTCTCATTTAAGAAAAAAGGCAGCTTGTTCATTGGGTGCCTCCCTGAAAATTATTTTTATTTTTAGTGTCTGTTGGAAAGCAGGTACATTCTTCTGGGAGGTGAGCTCTGTTAGGGTAATTGTGCTCCTGTGCTTCAGGGAAATCCCTCCAGTCTGTGCTTGGTAAGAGGCACCAGGTGATGGAGGTGGATGTTGATAACCCTTGGCTTTGAGTGTTCCTCCCAAAGCCACAGCTGTACCACAACACGGCTTTTGAGTGACAGATGCTGCAAGTGTCACGCAGTGCCACGAGAAGTCATTTGATGCTGAAGTGGGGCTGAGTGGTCCTGCCAAGTTTCAGCAGCCTTTTATTTCTCTGGCTGGTAGGACCAATTCTTGGGTGGCAGAAGCTGCTTTGGAAGGCTCCCCTTGGCATTTCCAGTAGCTCTCACATGCTTGTATGCCTCGTGCCTCCTTTTACTCCCTTGCTTCTCCCAAGCAGGTGCCTGGGGTCTCAGCTGAGCTTGTGACACGTTTTTAAAAAAACACTGGAAAATAAGGTTGTTTTGAAGACCTGATTCTGCATGGGGTTGTAGCAGCTGAAGAGGTGTGTGTGGGGGGGTGACAGTGACTTGCTGCTGGAGGGGAGGAGGGTGCAGCTGGCTGTCCTTGGGCCAGCAGTGCAGATGTGACCTCTTTCTGGGTTTGGGAGTGGGAGTGCAGAGCATTTAACCTTTCCCTGGTGCTCTGTGGCGTATGAGGTGAGTTAGAAACCCCAAGTCCAATGATTCCTCTGAGGAAGTCCTGGCAGCCTGTCAGGTCCCAAGGGGATTTGACCTCCACAGTGCTACATTAATTGTTTTTCAAGTGGAAGAGGTCAGAGCTTTTCCTAGGCTTTTATTTATTTTGTTCCTGGTTTTTTCCAGGTCAAGTTGTGAGTGGAGCTACCATGGGCCATGCCCCAGAAAAGCCTGGCTGCCCTACAGCTTGTCCCTGTGTGCAGTGGGGTTGGCATTGCTCAGGGACCCTGTCTGAGGAGCTGGCCAGCATTTTTAGGGCATGGGGTAGTCCTGAGCAGTCCCACTGTGATGGGGATAGGAGACGTTTGGGGTAGTCCTGAGCAGTCCCACTGTGATGGGGTAGGAGATGCTTGAGAGCCTTGCTGTGCTAAAGGCAGAAGGGTGTGGTGTGAGCAAACACCCTCACAGGAGGGAGGAAGGATGAATTGCAGTGGCAGGCAGGGCTGCCCAGAAACCTCTTGCAGAGGTAAACTGCTCCAGTGATGATCCCTTTGTACTTGCCTCAGGTGTAAAATGCATCCTGCAGCGTCTCCCTCTAGTACCAGTGTCCTTCCACATCTCCCTTTTATTGGAGTACGTGTCAAGTGTATCAAAACTCACCTATTCCTTCTGTGTTTTAGAGTTGGGAGAGAGAGGGTAGTAAAAACAAGCCCCTGCCATTTCCAAGCAACCTTGTTTGTCTGGCACTGAGACTTACTGCTGCTTGCAGTTTGCTGCCTTCACAAATGGCTGTTAAAGCAAGAAGTGAGGCAGCTCTGGATCCGTGCCTCCCTTTGCCTCCCACCCTCAGGAAGCAGGCTCCCAGTGTAGTGTACATGCATTATGCCAGCTGATTTTGTATTAACATGAAGCCCCACCCGTGCTGTTATCTTCTGAGGGAGGCATTTTGAAGGGAGCTGATACTGGAACGTCTTCACAGGCTCCCAGCAGGATGCTGGGTTACTCCGAGATGCTGTGCTCTGCTGGCACCCCACCAGCAAGCTGGTTTTAGCTGAGCAGATGTCTGTTAACCTTTGTGAGTGTGGTGGGCTGACCCTGGCTGGGTGCCAGGTGTCCACCAAAGTCATTCTGTCACTCCCCTCCTCAGCTGGACAGGGAAGAGAAGGTACAGCAAAAGAGGGTTGAGATAAGGACAGAGAGGTCACTCACCAGTTACCATCACGGGCAAACCAGACTCGACTTGGAAAATTAGTTTAATTTATTAAATCAGAGTAGAGTAGTGAGAAATGAACACACATCTTAAAACCTGCCCAGGTTTTTTTTCCCCCCTCTTCTTAAATCCCTCATCCCAGAGGCATTCCTGCTGCCACTGATGGGCTCAGCTTTGGGCAGTGGTGGGTCCATCTCGGAGCCAGCTGGCCTTGGCTCCACTGGACATGGGGAAAGCTTCTGCCAGCTTCTCACAGAGACCACCCCTCCACTACCAAAACTCACCACACACACCCAGCACAGTGAGAAGTTACTGTGCCATTCTGTCAGGCACAGCCTAGAGGACAGATGTTTGATGAAAGCACTGAAATATTTAACTAGGGTATTTTTCCCCCTGCAGCCGAGATTGCTTGTTGTGCCTATTAATCTTTTACAAGTCTTGCATCTGCTCAGAGGTGGGTTGTTTCAGGCTCAGTTCTGTGTGTATGTGCATGGTTTGAAAGAGTGGTGTAATGAACAAACATGATGTGTATGTGAATAAACTGAACACATAAAGCAGAGGAATTAATCCCTCAGTCCCTGAAAATCTCTTCCAGTAACAATAATAAAAAAAACCCTATAATGCCCCTTCTCCTATGGGCATTTACTCCTCCTTTTCCAGGACTGTTTACCCTGCATTTTGTAAAATTAAGATTTCAATGGGGATGTCTTTGAAGAGAGTTTGTCCTTTCACACATGGTTCTGTAAAGCCTGGGTGCAGTATTGCTAGGTAATGCAGAGCTCTCACCCTGATTTAGCAGGTCTCTCTTGTTTATTAAGAATTTATTTTCAGCTAAAACAGTGCCTTTCTGTAAAGCTTATTTCTTCTGCATGCGCTTGTAATGAGAGGCACTTGTGTCTCCCTTTCCTCCTGTTGTACCAGGTGCCTTCACACCTACCATCCTAACAGCCTGGGAGAAACCAGGGGACTGAAAAAGCAAAGAAACCACATACAAACAAAACTTCATCTCCCCCACCAGGAGGAGTCTTGTTGGACAGTATTTTATACACTGTTGAACTTCAGAAAAATCCCCCACCTCCCTAATTAATAGGGATTAATACTTGTAAAGTAGTTAAAAAGATCTCCAACATACTTTTTCTTTCTTTGCTGCTTCTCACTTGATGGCTCATAGCTGGTTTTTTTCCTAGTCTATTCCAGCCTGCTTTTCTTTGAATGTTGCAATTCTGAGCTTAAAATCCAGTATTGTCTTTTAAATATCTCATGGGTGTAATCTAGTTTTTGTTTTCTTTAAAATTCTTTGCCTTTTGAATTCCCCTCTTCTTTTCTCCCTGTATTAACTAAATTGAAGTAAAATGGGAAATTGTCACACAGAGCCATCTAACTTTCCCCTTCTCTGAATAGATGATAAGTTACTCAGTAAGAGTAGCACCAATTTGAAAATGATTTAGCACAGCCAGAGTTCTACTAACCACTTTGAGAACATTTCAGGGCAATCCCATGAGATGATGGTGTATGATGATAATTATGCTTTAGCAGAATAGGCCTATGGGATGAGCAGCTCAGGCTCAGACACTTATATCCAGTCTGTGCTTTAAGGTATGCAGTTTATTCCATTTTAAGAATTAGGTTTTCTTCTCTGCATGTTCATATTTTATAGGCAAGATTATATAGGCAAGATTAACTTGCTTAGTCTGTAAAATTCACTAGATATTTTGTCTTTGTGTGATGTTGCTCACATCACAGAAAGTGATGCCAGTCCCTGCAATGACTTTCTTCTCTGAGCAAATGTTCTCAGAAAGTCTCATCACTTAGTTGTAATCGAAAATTAATTATTCAGCTGTCTGTCGTCTTTTTTTCATGCCTCATGTATTCTGCCCAGTAACATTCTTCTTTACTATGATTCATTAGTCTTCAGATTGCTTAAAAATATCCTGGACTGGAAAGACATATTAGCAAAGTCATAACTATATTGGCAGATGAATATAATCTCTTTTCAAGTGTCTACATACGTGCCAAGATCACATCATGCATACAGAGAATAAATGAGTGGGCTTGCGAATGAGCAGGCTTCTGAAGGGCTGCTTTTGTTAATCACTAGCAGAATTGGCCACAGAACTTAAAGTCTTGAAAGGAAAATCCATCTGACTCTTTTTACAATTTTTATCACTTTTTACTCATCGTCAAGGTGCTTTTTTAACCTAAGAACTCCTTGTTGTCCACCTGTTCCTCCTGTGAAACCTGTTGTGCTGGACCTCAAAATATAATAGACTCTGTAGAGGTGCTTGTAGAATTGCTGTATTAATCATGCCAGATAATTACATATTTGTTGTGGCCTGCTTACCTGATTTGCACATCTCCCTCACAGCAGTGCTGCAGGGCAGCCCCCAATGCTTGCCATGTAAGCATAAGTAGGATTTTCCAAAGCATTGGTGTTGCCTGCGAGGAAAAAATCCACAGGAGAGAGAGAAACTGTGATTCTTATTAGAAGCATAATTGTTGCATTGTGATTTGCCATGATTTTCTTGTTTTGCAAATCAAGCCCAGCTGAGTGAAGCCATCCCGTGGCAGAGGAATGGGGAGAGATGCCGGGGGCTGGAGGGCTTGGGAGGCTGACTCGGCAGCTCTTGTATCTGCTTGGCAGTGATTTTTCTCTCAGTGGTGTTCAGCTGCTTTTATGAGAGATGAGCAAGACACGGGGTCTTGAGTTTAACTTGAGGATTGAAGAAATGACACAATCTGTCCAAAATGGTGCACGTGGCTGTGTGTTTGTCCTGCGTTTGCTGCAGGATACCGTGCAGCTTTCATTACATCACTTTGCTGCATCGAGGAAGGGGGAAGAGAGGGGAGGGGGGGGAAAATGTTGGGGACCTGAAGTGTGACCTCAGAGCTGTTTGCACACGTTGTGTCTCCATCTGTTGTGCAAACATTGCTGAGCGGGTGTGAGTCTGGCTGTGCCTCAGCTGTGGGCTCTGTTTGCAGTGTGAGTCTTCACTTGACGTGGCTGGTTAATGGAGTTAAAACTGTGGCAAAATGAGAGTGTGTCAGGCTTTCCTCTTTGTTACCCTCATTGGTTATTATGTAGGACATCCAAACTGTCTTTCTAAATATGGTGAGGTTTAGTACGAGGAGTACTAAAGGAGGAGTACAAGGAAATTAAAATGGAAGGTATAAGCAAGGCAGGCATTTATAAATGATTGAACTAAATTACACTCAGTAGAATGAGCTGCAGCTGTGACAGTGATGTTTCTTTCTTTCTTCAGGTAAATAACATTACCCATCATTACTGGTTATGCTAAAAGACCATAATTCCATGTTAACGTGTCTTACTGCAGCCTGATAAGTCATAGCTTAATCTCCATTACCAGGCTGTCCATAAATACTAGAGATATGTGGGACGGGGTAGGTAAGGAATGAAATCTGGTTTTGATGCAGCAGTATCGGTGCTGGCTGGCCTCTGACAGGTCCCAGCTGAGTCATTTGAGATAAAGCAATTCCTGTAATGTGTGTGATGACTTTTTGGTTTTTTATTTAATTACATATAAAGCTGTACTGTCACCTGTTCACGTTTTAAAGAAAAAGAAATTGTCCTAAAAAACCTTGGTGACTTTTGCACATGAAGAAATACAAACAAGCTTTAGCTTTAAGGCTATGAGGGTGTTGTACCACAATGCAATACCGCTGTTGTTTTTGCTTCAGTAAGTTATTGCTTTTTGTGGACAATAAAACCACAGGCTGTTGAAATTATATGGTATAGTAATGGAGTCAAATCCACATGCTCAAGTGATCCTGTGTGTTTTTGACATTTTATTAAATTGATGAGTGGGTAAAAGGTTGGAGTTTTTCCCCTTTGCTGCTAGAGTTTGAAAGAAAACAGAGAAACACAAACCTTTTCAGTTAACTATTCCTAGAAAACACACATGGTATTTTTACTTTTTTCCAAAGCAGTTGAGAGTGTACATCCCTTGGGATGGCCTGGAAGTAAATGACACTGTAGTCCTTTTCTGTTGGACTTCTTAACTTTTGAATTCATGGTGAATTGCAACCACCACTTGTTTATTGCAGAGACACTTAGGCTGAAGTTGAAACCAATGGATTAGCTTTGTTTTGTGCCCCTTTCAAAAACATCGTGTGCCAAATCCACTGAAACAATTTCCATTGAAAGCTCAATGTGCTTTTTTTCCTCCCTATTCTACATGGCAGAATGTGCAGGAGCAGCGTTTTTTAATATGTTAAAGTAACAGGAATGGCAAAGAAAAGTCTGATACTGTTATGTGACTGTGTTCCCAACTCAGCTGTCTGTTTCTCAAAGTCATAACAGAATTATAATAGAGCAGCACATCGGTACCTCTCTTGGACAGCCTCATCCTGGGATGGCGTGGGAAAGGGATGCTATGTGATCTGTTTAAAAGGTAAATAATTTGGAGATCTAATGGAGCAAAAGCTGACCAATAATTGTAAAAAATCCTGTCAGGGAAAAGGGCAAGAAGAAACTTGAGACACGGGAGTGTGAGTAAATCGACGTGGAACGAGTTAGGGCATGAACTTGGAAAATACCTGTGATATCTTAAAGGTCTTTTCCAGCCTAATCAGTTCTCTAATCCCATAACAGGCTGTGTGCAGTGAGCACAGGGAAGCCTGTCCACCTTCCCATCTGCAGAGATGGGTCAGTCCAGATTTGGGGAGGATATCCACAGCAATGTGATGATGAATCCACTGGTGGTGTTTGCCCTGGGCAAGCAGAGCGTGCACACCACCATGGGTTTGCAGAGATAAAAGTGAAATTTATTTCCATTGCTTAGTTGTGTGTTTTCCTCTGATTTTGCTGGGTTTTTTCATTGTTCTCTGTTACCATTCCATGCTTTCAAAGCTTGCTTTCCCTGCCTCAGATTTATTGAGGGAGCAGGAGGGAAAGATGAAATGAAGTAATATATTTTGTTTGTCGTTGTCTTGCTGTCAATTGAGTCTTAGTGGTACCATTAGTCATTTTATGACATGTTGCTGTACCTGGGTGAGTTTCACTCCCCTCTGTGTGTTTGTTTGAATTTCTAAACGTGTTTTTCTGGGTTGCCATACATCCTGAGACTGGAAAGTGTGCGTTTTCTACATTCAGTTACTTTTTGACCTTTCAAAGCTTTCCATCCCTCACCCCCGTGTATCAGTCTGTCTTTGTGAGAGCTCTCCAGGGCTGGAAGTGAGCTTTAATTGTTGGCACAATTAGCTGGTTCGCAGTGAGTGTGACAGCAACTGTACACAGGTTTGGTGAGGTGTAATTACAGAGCAGCCACAGATCCCAAAAGAAGATGTAATAGTGAGGTTGATCAAGGAATCTTTATTTTTGCAGAGCTCTGCTATGTAAGGGTGCTTGTGACAACCCCAAAGCTTATTTTACTTACACGGAAGTTCAGAATGGTCGGCTTTGTTACATTTCTGGACTCACAGAGTGGTTTGGGTTGGTAGGGACCTTACAGATCATCTCATTCCAAACCTCCTCTTCCACCCTGCCACAGGCAGGGACACCTTCCACTAAACCAGGTTGCTCCACCCTGTCCAACCTGGCCTTGAACACTTCCAGGGGTGGGGCAGCCACAGCTTCTCTGGGCACCCTGTTGCAGTATCTCACCATCCTCCCAGGGAAGAATCCAATTCTGTTCCTAATCAAAATGATCACTGCCATAGATGCCCAGGAGCCTTGACTCAGGGTGACTGGAGATGGAGCTGAGCACAGTCTGTGCTTTCCTGCTCCTTCCTTGCAAACTCCAAGTACTGTAGAAATGTTTTATGAGGCTCATATGGCATAAGAGAAACTGGAGTTTCTTTTCTGTGTGTGAAAGCTGTGGAGTTCTTTGTGTGTGCATGCAGCTTATGATTCCTGTTGCTAACAATTGGTTTATGGAATGTGGTTAGTGGGATTGGCAAGTGTGCATTGGCTCCAAGGAGCACAATAGTCAAGGAGCTGAATGCAAGCAGCAGGCTGCTAATGCGTCCCTACAGAATCCCTGTTTGTGCACTTCCAAATTCTTATCTTTGGGCTATACCTGCATTAAGGGCCTCTTAGGTTCAATGCTAGAAGTGTAAAGATTGTGGTAGCAAGTGCCTGGCTGACTAGGTATAGTTGTGCTGGTTAAAACAGAGGTGTTAAAAATTTTTCCAGTGAGAGCTTTCAGCTGAGACTATGATTACAGGTCACAAACTGGCTCTAAAAGTTGACTAAAAGGGCAGTCAGTATGTCCCTAATAATATGTTTGATTTTGAGCATTTCTCACAGAGATGATTCATCTGCAGCTGAAGGCTCAGAAATTTTGTTGTAAAGCCATCAGTGAATCACAACTTGGCATCAGGGAGCAAAGAATTTGAGAGCAGGGAAAGAAAGCCTACAGGTCAAATGAACCATCTTTTAGCCCAAAATGAAGGTGCAGACCAAGTTTTTTGTCCCTTTCACCACAGTCTAAGCTTTTCTGTATCCCATCTTTCTTGAAAATGAAACTGAGTTTGTTTCCCTCCACTCCTCCTGACTGTGAGTTAGACTGCTGCCTCCCTTGGCACAGACCCACTGACTGCATCTCCACAAAGTGCAAGATCAGACCAGTCTGGAAACTCACTCTGTCAAGTTCAATTTAAAAAAAGAGGAGTTTTATTTAGTTTGGTTTCTTTAAATGCAAGCATTGGGAAGACGAGCCAATGTCATCTACCACATTATTGCTATGTTGTGTTTGGGGTTATAATGCTTACTGTAATACTGACACAGGCTGGCATCTGTTTTGTCTCAGCTTTAGGGATTGAAAATTACCCAAAGCCATCATGCTTTTAGGACTCAGATGATCTGGGGGTGATGGTTAGCCAAGAAGCCCGCTCAGTGTGGGGCTGTTACCCCTGCTAAAATATCTCTGTGGGTGACTCGGATGTTGGTGAAGAAACCTGCTTGTTGGTTTGGAGGAAAACTCTTTTGAGCATAGACAGTAATTTCATAATTAGCCCTTAAAATTACATGGTAGTGAAAACTCAGAAACATTAAAGATCACTAACATCAAAGCATCTGTTTTATATTTCAGCTATTCTTGTCTGGATCCCTCTAGCTGCCCTTTGAAAAGGAAGTGAAAAAGATAGTGTGCTTTGAATTAGTGGAAGGACTGGTTAGAATGGTAAAGATTATTAAAAGCAGCTACTAAACTGGCCATATCTTAGGCCATGGGATACTCTGAAAGGACAAGGAGATATTTTTGCACAGTCAGAAGCATGTGTGTGCTGAACAAGTAGGTTTAATCTTCACCGTCCTTGATATTCAGTGATATAAAGTTTAGTTGCGGTAACGTAATTTTCAAACATCTGTTGACACAAAAGTGATACTTCACAGAGTACAGGACTTTCTGTCTCTTAGCATGAGCTTTGTGAGTTCAGCTAAGACTTCAGTGAACACAATTCACAATTGAAAAAAAAGTCTGATGGGTGTTTCCAAAGTTGTTCTTACAGAGATTTTTCATTTTCCTTCTGGTGAGAGCGTGTTGCTCAAAAAGAGACAGAAAATGATGTCACTGGAATCAACTGTTATACCAAATTATGGAAATCTACCATTGCTTTCCCCCTACTGCCCTTACCTTGTTTTCCTTACTTAGAAGCTGACAGCTGTTTAGGGATAAATCATTGTTTTTGGCATTCCCAAGTTGCATGTACGCAGCTGGTTTAGGAACACACAAAAATCCGTCCTCTGACACGGGCACTCTGAACCAGCTCAATTCCTACCTAGGAGGTCACTTAAGCTCAGACCATTTTAAGGTGTTTTCAGAGCTTGTCCACAGGAGACTGCTCGTGGTATCTGTGGCACTGAAAAACCCCACCTTCCTGTTTGAGTAGGTGGGATCACATGGCTGGATGGAGCCTTCTAGTTGTCCCACACCTGCCAAGAATGGCTGTGTCCAGAGCAAGTTACAGCCTGAAGCTCTGTGGACTGGAGCTGCTTGGGCCTTGGTTTTGTCCCTGGTACTTGAGAAAAGGCTCCTGGTCACACAGACATGTGAAGTGCTTTCATCATCCCCACTGATAACTGGCTGACAAGTCACAGATGAAAAATGTGAAGGAAAAATCAATTTAGCAGTCTTTAACTTTGCATTGTAGGGAAGGAAGATACAACTTAATTGCTTTTCTGTAACAGTAGAGGTATTTTTAAAATTGTGTTGAGAAACACTTCCATTAGTGTTGGGTCTAAATAGTGTTTATGGTATTTTCTGTCTAATTTATTCTGCCTGTATGTATCTAGTTTTTAAATGTCAGTTTGCCTTTCGATAAAATTAAGTGTAAGGTGATGACTAACATCACAGCTTTTCCCAACAGTTTACACATCTGCATAATCCCAGGGCCTTCATTCAGACAGAAAAAATACAGACTAGGTAGGAAGAAATTACTTGAGGAAATGTTTAAGTGAAAGACTCGTGGTACCAGCAAATGTATTGTGTTCTAAATAGTAATTTTTTCTGTCAAATCCATGTGAGATTCTTGCTATTGTTTGGTGTTTGTGCCTCTTAGGAGTGTCTGAAAGAGACTTGGAAGCCCAGATCTGCCTGGGCTTTAAAGGCAAGGATGGAGTCCCTTCCTTCCAGAGCAAATGCAACTTGTGAAGAACCCAGGGCCATAAAGTGCTGGTTCTGGAATCCCTGACGGAGGAGGCAGTTTCTGGCACTGAGGAGGAAAATGCAAAATAGCCCTTTTCCTCGGGTCTGTAATTGCACACACGTGGTGATTGGTCACGGGAGAGACACGAGTGCTGAAAGTCAGCACTGGAAGCTGAACCTGGGGCAGCAGATCCGCCTGGGGCTCCGCAGCCAGCGGTGCCCTGAGCCCAGCAAGGCAGCAGCAAGCCACCTGGTTGGTTTCAAATCCATTTTCTTCTTCACCCCAGGCTTGTGCTCCTTGCTGAGCGTGTCCTCAGGCGCTCTGGGCTTTGCTGTTCAGCCACAGAGCTGGTCGCTACTGAGGTGCAGCCAAGGGAGCAGAAACCCAGCTCGGGGTGCCCCACGGTGCGGGGATGTGATTGTGGTTAACACCTTGCTGGAAGAGCAGCGGGACCTTAAAATCATCTGTCTTGTCACCACAGTGCTTTCCTGCCTCTCGTTGCTTTCTGTGCCCATTCTGCCTACAGAGATGTTTTAAAGCTTTGAAATGTTAACACCTACAGTTTAATTGTCTCTTGAAACCACAGCAGCAGAATTGTGTATTTGTGCACGACCGTTGAGCAAAATTAGGCTAGTGACATCCCCAGCCTAAATTTTTGTTCTTAAACACTGTATTATTGAACACACAGTTCAGAGAGCACTTACAATCCCCATGCTCTGGAAAAAGCTTTTTTGTTTCCTGGGCTCCTCACTGTGCTACCTGCTGAGCCAGTTGCTGGCCACTGGGATGTTAATCTGTTGAGTTTATCTAAAGTGGGATATTTTCTGTCTGCTGACACCATCCAAATCTTTCAAATCCACGACCTCCTCTAATGCTGCTTTCAGGGAAGAGAGTGTTTAACAGATGTACCTCATCTTTTGCAGGGTGGTCTAGACTGTCATGGTGGTTTAGAAATAAAATGTATTAAAAATGAATGTTCATAACACCACCATTACTGTTTGTGTTATTTATTCACAGCTGCTTTGATCCTCCTCCCTTCAGTCTTGGCTGCAGTGCAAGGGGCAGCACAAAACCCGTGATTTGAAGCCCTGGTGGGGAGAGGGATGAGCTGGGACAGAGGGAATTTCCTTCACACAGAGCAAACACTGCACATGAGGGTGATTTCTGCTGGGAAAAAGGGCAAGAGGAGGGAGTGGGGAAAAAACATAAAATATGTTTGAGGCCAAGAGTGTCTCTTTGTTTAAACAAACTTTTGTAGTTAAAAAGAAAAATAGGTTTAAAGAGGGGGGAGGGTACAATGAAGGGAGATGGAGGGTGAGAATGTGAATTCAGCAGCACAGACGTGCACGTCTGACAGTCCAGGGTGGGGTGGAATTGCTGTGTGTCCACTCTGGGCAGCAGTGGAGGTTCCAGACTTACCCAGAGCTGTTCAGCTGCTGCAGCAATCCCTGATGCCTGCCTGGGAGAAAGCCTGTGTGTTCTCTTGCATCTCCTGAGGACTGCAAAGATCCCTCCTTCCATGTGTGCTGGGGTGGGGTGATGTCTTAAATCAGCTTGCAGATAGAAACTGTACCTCAGTTTCAAAGGGGTGGTAAGTGGGGGAAAAACTCTGCCTGAACTGCTGGTATGAGAGGGACCTTTATTCCAGGCAGACTTTTAAAATCCATATTCCCAGCATTTATCAGACCATGCCCTGAGCCAAGTTATGATTCTTCTCAGATTTTTGTTCCCAGGGCCAACCCACCCTCAATGTTCATTAGCAAATAAAAGCACCACATGACCCACACACTTGGCTAGCAGCACCCCAGCCATCTTGTAAGCATTTGAAGTAATAGTACAACTTGCATACATTTCCCAAGCAAGCTCAGTAATTCTGTGTTTGGAGAGTTTGAGCCAACTGGTATTACTTCCAAGAGAAACACTCTGTGTTCACCCACTTTACCTTTAAAGCAAGAGGGAGGAAAAGGGTTTGTAGGGCCTGTGTTTTGTCATCTCCCCCCTGGGGCTGCTTAACTGCCCTCTTGACATTTCTTTTACAAAAGAAATGGTAGCTTTCAATATTTTTCTTCTTTAGTTTCCTCAAAAAAAATACAGTGAAAGGAAATCACTGAGGTGCTGGTCCCAGTGGAGGGAACTGAACCTTACTTGGTGATTGGCTTTTGTTCATAGTAACCTTTTACAGACTCTTCTAGAAGTAATCAAAATACTGCAAACTCAAAATGAGTGCAGTGGGAGACTGTGATGATTGCTACAGTGACATGGCTTTGTTACCCTCAGGAAGGGACAGGCTGCCCCACCATCTTTTCATCCATTCCAGCTTTGGATTTGTGGCAAGGCTGAGAGGAATCAAAGGCTTGCTGATAGACTTGATTGGTTTGAAAAGGCTAAGGGAGAAGTTGGATGTGTTTGAAGCAGCCTCTGGGGATATTGATGAATGAACATCTGGTTAAAATTAAGTATTACTTACTGCAATGAAAAAAAAACCCTGAAATGCAAGGTGGCTAACAGCCAGGAGATGGCTGTACAGGGGGAATGCAGACTGCACAGAGCTTTCTGCATGTACCCCAAGCCTCACAATCCCAAACAGAGCACCAATAGTACCAACTGCCCTGTCTTGGGCTTTCCCCAGCCCTGTTTAAATAGCTCTTCTCTAGACCACCAGATATCTGCTTTCTAAAATCCTAACCAGTGCTGTGAAGTGACCTGTGACTGTGACAGATGGCTCATAAACACATGCATTTTATTTAGGTGGTCAAATCGTGGTCCATTTTAGGAAACTGATCTACATGGGAGGAATTATCTGAAAATTGGATCTCAGGTTGTAAAAAAGGCCAAAGAGAAGCCTTAAAACTGGTGAAAATAGTTATCAGATATTAAAATAGCTTTCTTAAATACTGCATCCTTTGCTGATGGGTCCATTGAGTGTCTGGCTTTCAGTTTATGTGTCAGAACTTGCCTGTTGTCTCTTTCATGTCTCAGCTAAATATGTTTGAAATCAGGACAAGTCTCTCTATTGTACTGGACCAAGGTAAGAATTCTGCTTACAATGCAGCAAAATTAATTGTAAGGGATCCAGAAGGTCTGGGTTCAGAAGGTTTCTGAGGAGTGTCATACTTTTCTGTAGAGCTCAATAAACTAATTTTGGTACATTGACAGTGTTCTCTATTAAAACAGATTAGACAAATCATGTGTTCACTGCTGTCAAGTGTCAACAGTGGTTTGATTAATGCAAAGTAATGTCATTTTTGTAGCTGTCCATAAGATTTTGAATTTGACTAAGTGGTTGTAAATTAATGAGTTGGGAGCATTTTTTCACTCCTGATGATGGTCCAGAGCAAAATTTTGGAAAGAATCAAAGGCAAATGATTTGATTTGGATGTACTTTGTGAGGGAGAGAACACTGTGTTCCTGTCAGTGTTTTTCAGCAAGGGAACCTGCCTTGCTTGGTGTCTTTGGAGACAGCACATTGTGCTCGAGCCCAGGGCTGATCCACCACCACTGCCCCTTGGCATAACCAGTTCAGGCTCTTCCACCACCAGACTGGTATCTCAGGAAAGGTTGTAGGAGGTGAGAGCTGTGGTTCACATGAGCAATTTTACATCTGTCATAGAGCAAGGAAGCAGCACTTGGTCACTGATGCACCTGAGCTGACTTCTACAAACCTACCTGGGTAATTATTTGAAATAGTATTTAATGCCTCAAGTGTCCCTTGTTTGACAAATACAGGAAAAAGTATTTTCTCTGAAAAGTATCTTTTAGGTGTACTGTGTGTCAATCTCTATTTACTTCTAGTCTTTCTCACTTTCCAGCTTATCTCTGACCAATTTAAATAAATTGACCTTTGGGGTTTTTGAGGTAGAAAAGAATAAAGATGTGACTAAAATGTCATAAAAGCTGCTGGGTTGACTGTAGGGATCTCTGTACCATGTTCTCTTTCCTTTTATCTAAAACTCTGTTCTGATGTGCTTTGATCTTCAAGGATTTTTAAAACACGCTTTTTTTTGTGTGCAAATGGCTACTAAAAAGTTTACAGATTCACAGCATGTGTGCAGTGTAAGGCTCTCTCAGGACTGCTTTTGATATCTGACTATACCTGCACCAAAAAAAAAAATCCTTGAGCACCTAAACAAGCTTGCTTTGAGTGATAATACCTGGGTCTTACCAGTGTGTTTTGTCTGTGGGTGTTGAGGCTTTTTAAGGATTTGGTTTAATTTTCCTCATTTTACAAATAGTGGGGGGGGTGGGGGGTGGTTGTTTAGGAGTGGGAGTGGGGAGAGACAGAAAGAAGGGATAATTTTCATTTCCAAAAAGGCTGGGGAATGGAGACACAAATAGCAACTGCCTTGCCTGAACACCCAGTCTGGTACCCCATAGGATTGCATATGTTTTTTCTCCTGGGCATGCGGGCCTACAGCTGATGAAATACATGATGTCTGGTGTTTGGTTTACATGAAGATTTATTTTTATTTTGCTAAGGTTTTTAATATCTCATGAAGGCATGTTTATTGTGCCTTAAAATCTGATTTTCCCTTGTGTGATTTTTCAGGCTCTGGAGGGCTTCTAGCATCTCAGTCGAAACCAAAGCCTGATCTTCCCGTTTGGCTCTGGCAGATGTTGTAGAGGATAAACAAAGAAAAATCTGTGGAGCTTTTCTGTTTATTTGCACTGCAGTCTAATTTGTGTTCTGGTGGAACAGGAGTGTGTAGGACTGCAGGAAGTGCAGTGCAAGTGGTGCTGGAAGGGAGGGCATTATCTCTTTCTGATTGCACATTTGGACTGTGAGTCTGAAGAGCTGAACGTTTTCCTGTGCTTTGCTAATTTGTTGTAAAACAAAGCTGACTGATAGCACCGCACCAAGGACTCTGAACTGGAAATGGTCATGCAAATTACTCAGCACCTTTCAGTCACCACCAAAGCCATTAGTTTCCTCGGAGAACGTTGAGAGGAACATTAATTAAATCAACAGGAATGGACAGGGAAAGGAGTAATTAATAGATAAACAGCTGTTCAGAGCTGAGATAAAAAAAATCATTCATCAAGCAGGACGCATGATTTGCAGGGAGATCTTTTAAATACTTGGATGTGGCATCCAGAAGTGGAGAGCCCCCTTCCTCCTAAATCTTTCCAGCAGTCTCTGGAAGGAGGCAGAGACCAGGGAAGCAAGCACTGATCTTGGTGACCCTTCTCTGCTAATGCCATCCCTCCCTGCCACCTCCTGAGGACTGGCACAGCTTTCCTGCACCAGCAGGTGCGTCTATCCTGCCATCTGTACTGCGTGCAGAGAGGCAAAGGCGCCAAATTCCAGCCGGGGTCTGGCGGGAGACTCGCTCTGCTCGGGGTGGGAGACTGAGCAGAGATGGAGCTGCTCCCTGCACACATTCCATGCTGTTCCCAGCCGTGGTGCTGCCTGCTCCTCCTGGCTGGTGTGGGGTGAAGGTGGTGTGTGGAGCCCAGAGCTACTGCGGCATCAGAGCCTTGGGTCTCTTGGTTAATTTATCGAGTCAGGCAGAGCAGGGAACTCAGACAGTGAGGGGGCAGAGAAGAGTTGTGATAAGGTGAGGAGAGTTACAGCCCTGATATGTTCTTCTTCTGCTCCTCTTCACCTGCTAGCAGTTGGCTCTGTTTTTCCCAGTGCACTGCTGAGAGCTGCTATGAACTGCAATCAAACTTGATCTTGCCAAATGCAAGTTAAAATGTCACCGTGTTCCTCAAATCCTTTTTTAAAACTATGTACTTCTAAGGCACTCTCCCCCAGTATTTTCTCCTCTTTATTCTTTCTTCTCTCATGATTCATGAAGTGACCCTGTGCTCCTGCACAAAAAAAAGCAAGCATTATGTTCCTAATGCGTCAGATCACACAGAGCTACGTTTTGCTGGCACGTTTGTACAAGCTCCCATTCTGCATATTAGAGTATTTTCATGCTGGCTTCCAAAATTCATGAGCAAGGGCAGGCTAGGTTTTTGTGTTGGACAGAAATCAAAGGATCTGGAAATGTAGCCAGTGCCTGTAGAATAAAAGCAATTACCACATGCTACAGTATGTAAATGTGTTTATTAGGAATGTGTATGTCCCTTGTTAGCGTGAATCTTAGTGCCACAGTGTCTTTCATTGTGACAATGGTCTTGTGAAACATAATAGCTCTGTTTTTCCCGTTTTGTAAAGCTTCATCCTAAATAACTTCCCCTTCAAATTAATTCTCTTGGCCCCCTTTCAGACATGCTGTTATTTTCTTTTCTTACCAGCCATCTAGTGATGTGGTTGACCTTGGTTTTCATATCCTGCAGGCCAGATCAACTACTTCCTGAAAAATATTTGACCGAGGGGAAATGCAAGGCAGGACAGAGATTTCTGACATGTTCTGCTTTCTGTGCACAAGCTAGATGGTGATGAGGCAGGAGAAGGTTGTAGAATAACCTTGGAGGCAGCAGGGATGATCAGGAAATTATCTTTTGGAAATCTGTCAGTGCTGCCTCTTTGAAAGCAAGCAACCCCCACCCCCCAGATAAACAGACATAAACAAGGTGGTTGTGTATGGGGTGGGCAAGGGAGGTTTTGCTGTACCTGGGTAAGAAACAAGCTCTGACAGCTGGTTAAAGGCACAGGTGGTGCAGTGCAGGGTGCTCTGTGGAAACATTTTCTGAAGCACCAGGAGAGCTTTTGTAGTCATCTTTACCTTGAACCACATCTGTGCAACATCTGTTGTTTTAAAAGCACATACCTGTCATTAGGTGTACATAATTAACTTAATTTCATTTGAAGCTCTGTTTAATTTTTTGTAATGACGCACAGGCTGGTTTTCTCTTCTGTGAGGAAACTTTGTTGGGAGTATACTTACAGCAAGCAAGTCTGTCCTAAAATGTAAGAGCAGCAAAGGTTTCGGCCTTGAAAAGAGGGTGAAGATTTCTGAATAAAGCACCTTCCACTTGATAAGATGTATTTTGGCAGGAAAGATTTCTTCATGTCATAGAGTTTGTCTGATCCAAACAAACTTCCCATTCATGCAGCAATACTTAAAAGGAAATTAAATAGATCATCTGTCTCGTGTTTGCTGCCAGAGCCTGTGCAAGGCGAGGGCTACAGGTCAGCCTCTCTGTGCTTGTCTCCTGTGGCCACAGGATGGTCAATGCTCAAGTGTCAGCATAGCACAGTGTCTGGCAAATCTGCCTCCTTTCCAACTTGTGAAAGCCATCCTGAAGGCTGGAAACAGGACAGCAGTGAGCTTGAGCTAAGGTGGCTTTGGGAGAAAAGGGAAAGTAAATAAAAATGCAGACTGCAGCTCAGGATATAAAAATCTCTTCCTTCCTGTAAGCAGTGGTGCAGGGACGGGATTGCAGGTGACTGCTGTTCACCCACTGGTGCCTTTCCCAGCAGCTGTCATAATGTTATTCTTTTCAGCAGCCTCTTCTGTTTCTGTTAAGAAACTGTTTCAAACATTTCAGCCTTGATCCTCTGAGAAGGAATTAGAAGTTTTGGCAGCTGGACTTCATCCCCCTGCTCCCTTCCCTCCCCTCAGGGAGCAGTGGCCAGTGTCACTGTGTGCAGCAGTGTCCCTGGCACTGGGTGGGCGTGGGCTGAGCGGCGCCGGGGCGAGTGCCAGTGCCCTGGGGTGAAGCACCTCCAACAGGCTTCTCTGCTGCCTCTGAGCGAGCCCTTAATAAAAATTGAGAGCTCATTCTTGCTGTGGATACAGTTCAAAAGGCGGCAGGGGTTGTTGTGGGGTCTTGTGTGGGGGATGCCGTGGTGGGCACTGGGGAAGGGGCGTCACTGCCCCTTGAGCCAGTGTTTGAATGAGTAAGGATTTAAGTACAAAGGCACCAAAGGCTGGCTCTTACATCAAGTTTACTTCAGCACTTGGGTCTGGTGGTGGGTGGAGGGCTGTGCTGGTCTGGTTAGCTTGGCTGGACACCCAGCATGTTTAAAGTGATGGAAAAGCCTGGGCTGAGTCCAGCCAGCGACGGGCTGAGGGCCAGCAGCCCCTCAGCCAGAGGAAACCTCTCCTGGATGGGTTCTGCACAGCTCTGTATTGCTGGGGAAGAGGCTGAGGGCTCAGCCTGACCCGTCTCTGCCCATGAGCAGCAGTGCCCCAGGTCTGTGACCCCGCTGAACGGGGCTTTGCCTCCGCAGTGCTCCTGCCCTGCACCCGAGGCCAGCCCGTGTCCTGGCAGTGCCCTGCCTCACCTGCCCAGGGCTGAGGGGAGCAGCAAGGGGCAAGAGGTGAGTTGGAGCAGTGGTGTGGAATAAGGAGCTTGTGAGGAAAAACTGCCAGGGTTATATTTGACACCTGGACCACAGGTGTGCCAGCAGGAGGGAAGCAGGGGGAGCAGTGCTGAGGAATGAAGGCCTGAAGAAGCAGTGGGCGCAGGTGGAGGTGGGGCCCTGAGGTGAAACCCTGGCAGCTGCTGCCGAGAACATTGAACCAGGGCCCTTCAGTGTTCTGGCAGGGACACAGCAGGGCTGTTTGTCTGGGAACTGGTGGGGTCCCATCTGGGTTTGGGAGGCTGTACTGTCTCCTGAAAACCAACTCATGGAACCATCTCTGCCATACCTGTCACAGTCACCTGCCAGCTGCTGGCCATGGTTGATGGAAGGAAGCCACAGAGATATTTGAGCCACTGGTACAATGTGGAAAAAATAGGAGAGAAAAGAAATGCAGCCAGGAGGAGGAGGGGGTCTAATTCATCTTGGAGTGCGGCTGCTTCCACAGCAGTAAGTATGGGGAACAAGTGCACATCTGTGGTACTTGGGGACCATCAGGCTCAGGAGACCTTTTTTCTTTCCTTTTTTTCCTTCCAGTTAATTTCCCACAAAAGGTCATGGCCTGACATGGTCATGGCTGATTTGCAATCCCTGCTCAGTCTCTCTGTGCTCGGGGATCCTTTGGCGCTCAGGGCAATGATTTGATTCCAGTCCTGCCTGTTACTCAGACTGCTAAAAACCCTTCTCTGCACTTGCCTGAAGTTAGGCTGTGATTTTTCTAGTTCTCTGAGTGATTTGCCTTCTCCCCTGATATAATTTAGGCAGGGAACTGTAATCAATCAATCAGCATCGTAATTGCCTATTTAGCATTGAGGACAGTTGAGAGATTGCCTTGCATTTAACGAGTCCTCTCTGGTGGAGACAGAGCTCAAAGGTCAGCACCTGCTGACTCCAGGGATCTGCTCCCTGGGGAATATGTGGCTCTCTTTTGGGGGATAATGCAGTGGGGGGAGAGCAGTGCAGTTGAACTTGTAGTGCTTGTACTGGTGTGGTGTCTTGGACAAGAATGGCAGCAGTGGAATTCTGTGAGATTCTAGCTGGCTGCTTGGCTGGAACATTATCGTGGGACACATATCCAGGAGAAGTCATAGTGGAGTCATGGTCAACTGATGTCTTGAGTTACTTGGAGATTTAAAGGTGTTATTTGCTCATATTTGGAAAGGTAGCATGGGGGATGTGATGCAGAATTTCAGTTGATAGGGAACATGTTGTGTAAACTTCCCCCCAAATATGTCTCTTAAGAGGAGGACCAGTGCACTGAAACAAAGTGAAGGATATTTTGCCTGTAAGACATGTAGAAGTCAAGGAGTAAGATGAGTTGGTAAGCAGACTATGAAGCTTATTCCAGGTAGTTATGCTTCCTGTGATACTGCTTTCCAAGCCATTGACTTGACTTTATCAGGTAGCAAGACCCTAGTGGGTTTTGGTCAACCTACTTTTCTTGTCCATCTGCATACTGTCTCGCTGCCTGGCAGATGTTTACAGCACTGTCCCAAAGTCCCTTTTCAAAAAGCAGTAATCCAGATAAATGGCAGTTCCTGCAGAGAAGACATTTCAAATCATTGGTTGGTGAACCACATAGTTCTGCTGCTGTAAAACCACTGCTTCTGCTATTTACAGTGTTAGAAACGTTAAAAATGTCCAGCTTTGTCCCTTCCCCTCTCTTCCCTTGACAGCTGCTGTGTGGTGATCCCAGACAGTTCACTTACACTGCCATTTTTGGCAGGAACAGGCTGGTTGTGTTCAGCAGCCACCAAAACCTCACACATTTTTACAGCCATTTGATTTCAGAAGTTCTCCCAACAACAAGGTAATAATAAAATACGAAATCAACAAACACTCCTTGAGACCAGAACAGAAAAATAAAATAATGAAAAGGTCAGTAAGTGGCATTAAAATGTAAAAATCTGAGAGCACATAAAAACAAGCAAGTTTCTGGACAGAAAACATCAGTGGATCTGAGCTCACAGAAATCTGAGCCCCAGTCCAGATGCCTGCAGTTGCCGGTGTCCAATTAAACCGGGGGCACGTCTCCTCGGAAGGAGCTCTCAGTCATACCGGTCCGAGCGGTTTTGTGTTTCTCATTCCCACACACGTGATGTGCTGTGCCAGATGAAGGTTTCTAAGATGGCTGAGCTCTTCCACACTGGTGGAAGCTTTTTGGTTCCCCTCCCCTTCATCACTTCAGGGAATTGGCTGATTCTTGGGTGGCAGGGAGCTGTTCAGCAAAACCCAAGTGTCACTTGTGCCGGCTCGAGATTGTCTTCTCCCCCCATTTCATGCCCCCCCCCTTTTTTTTTTTAATGTTAAATGAGGGTGTTAATTTCTTCTGCCATTCTCCATTTCCTGGTCTGAATGGATGTTGAAATAGCTGTGCTGCCACAACTTGCAGCAGGGAGCAGCCAGTGGCATGAGGCCGGGCATGGGGTGGGCAGCAGAGGAAAGGGAGAGAGCATGACAGGAAACTGCTGTAAGCCACTGCTGCTGCCAAACACACCCCATCACAGAACCACAGCCTAAGTGCTACTGAAAGATGCAATAAATACTCAGCAGCAGAAATAGGTCCATTGTGAATTAAATTGTAAAGAAAATAGTTAATTCAGATTTGGATATCCGGTAGGAGGGTGTTTGTAGCTTGCTGCACAATTGCTCTTAGCAATTGAATGTTTTTCTGCTTATTGTTCGGAATTCCAGTGGAAGTTGGATATTTGGTTTCTGGAACCTCTTTAAAGAGAGTCTTTTGACTGTTGTAACACCTTAAAATAAAAATTATATTGCAGTCTATAGAGAGGAAATAAGCACTTCTTAAACTATTGTCATTAAAAAGCAGCTGCTGAGGATTTTACTATGGGGCTTTGCGTGTGGTTATGATCATTGTAGAGCCCTTTTGTGGGGATCTGGGGTGTGAATCGTTAGGGAGTGTACAGGAACAGGGTGTGCATCATTAGGGAGCGTACAGAAACTAAGACAAAATATGGCTGTAGAAATTGCACTGAAACGCTGCATCTAAACCAGCCAAGAAGAAAAGAATAAACCTTATCGTGTCCCTTTTCTGAAGACTCTTTAGAGCCCTGGGTTACGTAAGAAATGAGTCGCCAGGTTTCCTACCTTGCTGGCTCCTGGTCTCATCAGCTCTTGCTCTCTCCTGCCCATCTCCAAAGGCTCTCCACGAACACCAGATTGCAGAGCAGGTGCTCTGTGGCTCTCACTCTCTAGCAAGGCGAAGGAGTGCTTTTGCTTGTGTTTTGAAGTAGGAGTTCATCTGTGTTGTAATTTAAGCAGATTTCGTTGTTCTCCAAGAAGATTTAACACGCGCTTCACCTTCCCAAATTAAAACCCCACCCTGCATCCTAATCCATCCAGTTTTCACTCCCATGAGGTGGTTGGCACCGTGCTGTGTGGCAGTGTGAAGCCATGCATTGCCAGAAGGCTGGCAGGTATTTTTAGCACAGCCTGTTTGGCAGGGAAAGGGACGTGTCCCTCTTTCCCCCTGCGAAAGGAAGAAGAAGGACTGCAGGCCATGGTGTGGTTGGATGGTGCTTGTGTTGCCTTTTAAAGTCTTATTGGGATAACTGGTTGCCTTCACCTCTTGTTTGCAAAGAAATATTTAATGCATGGGTGCTCCAATTTCCACAGCTGTCTTAGCTTTTGCCTTTCCCTGTCTGTCTCTCCTTATTTTTTCCTCTCTTTGTCTCAAATTAGCGCCACAATTAAAGTGTGAAGCCTGCTGGCAGCTCACTAGTAATTACTGTACAATGAAAGAGAGGAACATCTGTCAAAGCTAGGACAAGATAACAGCTGTAATTGATTGCCACATCATGGAGCTTGACCACCAGCAGATGGCTGGGGCCAGTTCTGAAAAGCCGGTAACAGCAGCGGTCCCAGGGATTCGGGGTGACTCTTCTGAGGTGGCTGCCGGGGCGCTGCACCTGTTCAAAAGCCGCCACGCAAGGCTCCATCCTTTTGGTGCCTTTCTTTGGTTTCCCTGGTTTATTTTTAGCTCCCAGCTCACCTCCGAAGCCGCACCACAGAGCAGCATATGCTGCCGCTCTCGCCGGGCGCGGGGAAGGGCGAGCCAGGCGCTGGAGCTGCAAGCCACGGCTCCGCGGGAATTGGCAGCGCTCGGCACTCCGCGGCTCAGGAAGCGCCTCCCGTCACTGCAGCGCTTGCGAAAAAGCACGGAAGCGAGTTCAAATTCATTGCAAAACACAGGGATCCCGTCAGAGGCGAGCTTTTAGCAAGCAAATGAAGGGGGAAGCCATTTACTGCAGAGCATGGGGTTCCCGCAGCAGAATTAAATCGCTCTGAGTACTTGCCCCGAGATAATAGGGTCCCCGTGTTGCATCCCCCCAATTCATAGCTCCTGCTCTCATCTCCTGCGTGTGGTCTCGATGGCAAAGTTGACAGGAAAAGGTCCGAGTTTGTTACAGCATCACAATTGGTAAAACCTGCAGACTCAGACTATCCGAGGAGCTGTCATTGTTTCCTACCCCAGTGCTGGCTCTCTGTTGGACTGCATTGTTGTCAGCATGTTCGTGGCACATTCTCTGTACACCAGAATTGTTGCTGAAGAGGTAGAGAGCGAATAATCTGCAGAGAAGGGGCTAACTTTTATTGCACCATAATGTCTCATGCTTTGTGGCAACAGTGAGATAAGGCCTGAGGAATCGATGCTGTCCTTACTCTGTAGTTTTCCTTTTCTGGTCCCATACATACATACAGGAGGCACAGGGATTTTTCCAGTGCCTTCAAACCCAGAGGAGTGTGTGGCAGGGGGGTAGGGGGAACCTTCTCTTGTTTTCCATGAGAAAGCAAAATGCTTCAATGTAAATGAATTGCGGAGACTGGATGTGAATCCCGAACTGCAGAGTGCCTGAATAGCTGCTGCCATTCAGCTCTCCTGGTGTTCAGACGTAGGGTTAATTGTTAAACAATTAGTGCTGCATTTCAAAGGCAATCAGACAAATTGGCTCAGGTAGGGTGAGCAGTTTCACCTTGCACGCCACCCTCCTCCCATCCTTACGGTGACTCAGTTGGACGGAGCTTCCTGGGTTATTGTGTGAAACAGCAGCTTGTTTTAAACAGTGCAATCTGTCATTAATTCAGCTAATAAATCACAGCATAAGAACAGGAGTCTTGCGAGATTAACATCTACAATCAATTGGGAATTACAACATTGGCTTTCATAGGCAAAGCTGATCGTTAAGTCATGGAAAATTTATTACTTTACAAATCTGCTTATAAAAAGTGTTGACTTGAAGCCTTTATAGATTGTACTTATTATTATCAGATATTCACAGTTTTTGATGAAAGGTTAAATAACTATAGTTGTGCTCAGGGTCTGAATTGCAAAAAGCAATGAGCAATTTTCTAAGGTAGATGGAAATTTTTGTGGAATGATCCCATTCAAGTATTCAGTTCTTGTGAATCACAATCCTCTTAGCATGACAATACCTATGTTAAATGTCATAGGAGGCCAAAAACATCTTAAGTGTTCCAACAAGTCTTCAAACCATTTTTGCTGGTGCAAACTGAAGTGAGATGTGTTATTTTTTCTTTGTCTGCAATAGGAGAATTCTGTTAGAGCTGCAACACCACCATTGTCGAGGCTTTCATACCCTCTAATAAGCAAAGAAAGTCTGTTGAAGTTTCCTATTAAGAAAACACTAGATACCTATGTAAAATAAAACAAAGTCCAAGGAACACACCGTACAGTGAGTCCTGGATCTGTTGTGTTGGTTTAAGGGCTTTCTTCATCCCTAAAATTAAGCACCTGCTTAAGTGAGAACATGGATTCTTCACCCTAAGTATCACCCTGTAATTTCTGTTCAGAATAACCAGAAGGTAACAGCACAGTGTGTGCACGATACTAGATTTTCTGTCATGTGCAGAACATGTAGTCTTAAATTTAATTGAAAGTGTTACTGGATATTCCAGTGGCAGCTCACCCTGAATGAGACTGAACAGCTGAATCCTGGAGATAACTAACAGAGTTTCTGGTATTTATTTATTTGCCTATTGCTTTTATTAGCTGGATTTTTAAGAGTTGCAGCACTTTTTTAAACAAATGTGCTGATGTGATCCTGGTAACCGGTCACTTAGGACCCGTTCAGGTATGTAGGAGTCATTTCCTGCCTTATGGGTGGGGTGTTTTTTTGGGTTGGAGGTGTCTGAAATGGTATCTAAAGGATTCTAACCCAAGTGTTACTGTCACAGTTTGGTTTGGGAAGAGCCCTCTTGTTATATATACGTGTGTGTGTATATACACATACATTTGTATCTGTTGCCTCTTCCCGTGTAGCCACCCTACTTCTTAATCCCGGCAGAGCTACGTGTGAAGCTGTCAGCTGGCTGGAGGCAGCAGCGAGGGCATGGGATGCTCTTTGTAGGGCGGTTTAGGTGCGGGATCCGGAGGCTGAGGCGGGAGAGGAGAGGAGGTGATGTCAGCATCTGGGGTGTGTGCCAGCTCGGTGCCATTCACGCTGCGCTGGCAGCGCGCTCCAGAGAGTGCAAGAAAGTGAAGAAATGGAGGGGGAGGACAGAGAACGCAGAGAAAAAATCTCTGAGAATAGAGGAGAGGAGAGGGCAAACGCAGGAATTAATAAATAAAGGAGAGTCTTTATGTTGTGTGGACAGGGTGCGGTACTGGCTGGGACTACATGAAGCACTAACGCGGCTTCAGGAATGAATTCCCCGTGCCTTCCCCCCTGAGCCTTGTTGGTGGCACCTCGGGGTTAGTGTCCTTTGCATTTATATGCATTCCAGAGCGGTGGAGACGGCGGCAGGCAGCACACTTGACATGGAGAGCCCCTTTGTGCTCCTGAGCAGCAGGTCAGCGAGTGAGCAGGGTTTGAATAAGCAGCCCTTGTGTCTTCATATGTCTCTCTGATCCCTCGAACAAAACCAGCATACGAAAGGCAGTAAGGCAATGTGAAGGCCTCCTAAATGTCACCGTAATGTCAGCAGCACTGGGAGCAGAGCAGCCTCTGAAGAGCAGAAAGCTTTGTAATATTTATAGAAACAGAATTTGTTAAAAATACATTTGCCTGTTACAGTTCAACCTTTTGGAGTCCTCACTCCTTTCAGCTCCGGGAGTGGGTGGTGAGTTGAGAGTCTCTGCATGTGTTCCAGGCTGGGTTTAAGCTGTTGCAGTCAGGCTGGGAGCCTAGCAAATGCTGGAAATCTGAGAGTTTCGTAATATTGTGGATCAGGAGCAGTCATGGTCCTTCTACCAAAAGAGCTCTTAAAATAAGCCTTTTCTGCCTTTCTCCATGTAAACATGAAGGAGCTCAGAACCAGTTTTGCATTTGCAAAACAAGGGTAAATGTAGTGCAAAGCAGATAGTGATTTTTCTCCTACCAGTTAACTGAGTCACTGGCAAGGTATGAGATACCTGGCACCCCATCCCTGGAAACCCATTTTGTCTCTCGGTAGCATGGACTGGGAGCTGACTGCTGAGGACAAGGCAGACCTGTCTGCTGTTTCTGCAGAGCCTGCTGCCTTTAGCTGCACTGCCGTCATGGTGTGTCTTGTCACCATGATCACAGGCATGTAATGCTTTTACAGCATAACAACGTGGACCTGGAGAGCAACCAGGAAATGGAGCAAGAGAATGCTGTGAAATTACCCTGGATAAACCTGTCTCTTGCCCCATGTTGTGCAGAAATGCCAGCGATGGCTCTGCTGTTCCACGCTGCCAGTCCAAGAGCAGTGGGGGCTGGCAGCAGGCAGCCAGTGTCCGTGATCCAAAAGGTCCAGCCCTTTTCCTCCCACAGCCCCAGCCCTTTCAAACAACTGGGAGATCTGGTCCATGTGTTGCAGGGAACAACTTTTGCTGTTAGCACTGTTGAAAGTACTCCCACTTAAGAGCATCAGTCTGTACTCTCACCCAGACCAGTCACCTGAGCTCACAGGCACCTGTGCGACAGAAAAATTACTTTCTTTAGCGAGGTAGAATTGCTGATCCTTGTCTAGGTTGTCTATTTTTTTCCTTGCTCTTGATTTCTTGCACGGTTCATATTCCCACTCCAAGCTTAGGGGAGAACCTCTTCAACTGGTCAGTCAGCACCCCATCCAGGACTGTTAAAAGATAAATTACTGCTTAACAACTGTTGAGAATCTCTCTCCTTTCCCTCCCCTTTCCCCCATTCCAGCTCTTAGTTGCTTACATTCCTGATGTGTCTGGCGAGCAGGAGTCTGGAAGATGCATTGATTCTTGATTCCCAGCTTGGTGCTCCTGGTCTTGCTGCTCCCATTTATCTGACCGTTGTTCCAGTGAGGTGAAAAAAATATCTCTAATCCCACCAAGCTGATGTTGTCTGGGTTGAACACGCAGCTGTCGTCTTTCAGAGCGCAGCATAAGGCTACATAGGATATATTCCATTGAGGGAGCAGGAAACCATTCTTTTGTTCTATGTGTTTGATATTGTGCAACATTTCCTGGTACCAGATTTGCTACTGTGCTGCCCGCCTCTCACTGATGTCTCGTGGTGTGTAGCAGTGTGCCGCGAGAGCAGAGCACTCGCTGCCCCTTCTTGCTCGAACCATATGTTTTGCAAAGGCATTTTCTCCCTCCCTCCCACCCTCCAGTGCAGGAAAGGCCCCACAGAACATGTAACAGCTCCTGCTGGTTTCCAACTTCTCTGCACATTAAAGTCACTGACGAACACGGCACTCGAATATCGCGGACTGAAAACTGCCGGAGCTCAGATGCAGAACCAAACTCCGTTGGTGCGTTGCTGTCACAGCAACCCAAAATCTGGGCCGAGGCAGCTGGCCAAAGGTGTAAGCACAGGAGCTGTGCTGGGCTCCAGTGTGATCTGCCAGTGTCTGCGGGTTTGCACAGGAACGTCTTTGCTTCCCTCCCACCGGAGCTCAAACCCCGCACGAGCGAGTGGAGCTTTGTTTTGCTCGCTCGGAATGGCTGTGCAGGGAATGGATGGAGAAGTGCTGCCTGGTGGATTAATAGTGTTTCTCAGCAGTTAGTGGGTGCTTTGATTACAGTGTGTCTTTTTTTAATGACCACTTGACTGCAGGTGGTGAAGGATGGCTTTAAAAGGTCCTTTTAAAATTACTTTCAGACTCCACAAAGAAATATAAAATTGTACCTTTTCCCCTTCCAGCAGAGCTCTAGCAGAGCTGTTACTTGGTTCTGGCATATAGAACTATGTGCACCTTTTTGATTTGTCTCTTTTATCAGTCTCTTCTTGTACGTTTTTTTCCCTGTGGGCAACTAAATTGCTTTGGAGGGAGGAGAAAGATTAGCGGAAGGAGTGTTTATCCATCTTAATTAGTGCTCTGTTGACAGAAATTATTTTGAGTATTTGCTGCACAGTAGTTAATGTTCATATAATTTTTTTTAAACTTGAATTTACATGTTTATTTCTTAGACTAAGTTACTGGTGGGACTTCAGTACACTATTAGTGCAGCTGGCTACTGATTCCTTTTTGCCAGCAGAGCCTTGGTGATTTTTTTTTTGTTAGTCATTTGCCCTCCATTGCTTTGTAGAGTTGCCATAGGTTATACTTACAGTACAGACTGTGGTGGTTCCAAGCAGGAGAGCTAAGCTCTGGGATAAGCTGGGCTCACCTGCTTTTGGAGCTCCACCAGGAGAAGTTCAGAGGTGCAGCCCTTCATCATGACCACAGTGTGACTGTACCCAGGGGTGGCTGAAAGGAGGCCTCAGAGAAAGGAGGTGGCAGGACATGTCTGCAGAACTGAACAAGGACCTGCTTTGTGTCAGGGCCTCAACCCTGTGTGTTATCAGAAGGTAGAAAAGAAATGATGGGCAGAAGGACTTGAATGCTGAGCACAGTGCTCCTTGTGTTCACCGGGAGTTTTTGGAAGCTCGCACTGGCTCTTCCATTAATCCTCTGATACATGTGAGAAGTTTTGTAGCAAAAGCTCAGCTATTCCCTGGTTTGGAGAGGAGGTGAAATATGTAACAGAGCTTGAAGGGATTTGTGGATTTTCTCGGCTCTTGTACCCTGTAAAAAACCACCCCAGCTTTTCTAGCCCATATCCTTCTGGAACAGGCGCTCAAAAACTGCTGTGGGGTGCTGCAGAGGATTTACAATACGGTTCTGCAAGAGCAGTATGTGTTGAGGTATGGGATGCACTGATGTCCAGTGCTGAGCATTCTGTTGCTCATAAATATCTCCCCTTCGCAGTCTGCCAAAGCCCTTTTGTGGCATCATAGTGGTGTAAAACTGTGGACCAAAGAAAATGGAAATTCCTAGTGTGATGTTGAATGCAAAGGGGTAATTTTCTACACACTCTTCAGGGAAAAGGTGTCCATGTAGTATCATCCTGGGCATAAGTTGTCCTGGTCACTAGTGGCTGGTTTAATGTCACAGACTGATTTTTCTGACTCAAAAGAAAAATAATATATGGCCATGGAGATAGAAGGTTACCATCACTAATGGTTGCAGAGTGCCTTGGAGTCCTTAAGTGGAGGATGATATGAGGAATGGTCTTTAGCCTTTGTGGTATTGCATTAACAACTGCCAGTGACAATCCCTGCCTGTCCTCTCCGTCTCCCTGCTCTTTGCCTTGCATTTTTAAAGAAACGTGGCAGGACCGTTTCAGTTTTGAGCAGAACTTTTCAAATCTGGTGTGAAAAACCTCCTGCCTCTGTGGTTTACTGACTCCTTGGGTAACATCCCTTTAAAGCAGCAGCTGCTGCCAAGCTCTGGACGCCGTGGTCACTAAATCATTTAGAGCTGTGCTGTAGCTGAGGGCTTCCAGCTTCGCCTTTTGTTACTGTCACACAGTGGGACCTGGAAGAGCGCCAGGGCTGCAGGCGCCTATTGTGCAGGAAAGCCGCACATCTGCAGGAGAAGGCGAAAACTGGATGTCAGCTGCCTGAGCAAAACTTCTCAAAAGTGCTGTCGTAAAGCCCTGAAAGGGGGGCTGGCAGGCTTTTTCTCTTCTTCTTGGTGCAGCCAGGCTCTTCTGGCGTGTTTTGAATCCCGATCTGTCTCTGTGTTTTTAAGCTCTACCTTTCATTTTGGTGGAGGGGATGGTGGTGGTAAGAGAAGCGTGGCCAGAATCTTTATAACTGTAATAGACTGCAACAAAAGGTCTATTCACTCCTTGATGAACCAGGGATTTACGTGCATTAGTCCCCACTCTGTACGGAGAGGGGACAACTGCCCGATGAAAAGAGAAAATTCCTCTATTCTGTGCACCCTTTCTGTCACCCCCCCACACCAAGTCAGTCAGTGCTGGGTGACAGGGCTGTTCAGTAATCAGGAATCTGCAAACTCTCTGCTTGGGGGAAGTGTTTCTGCACTTTGCTTTCTTGAACATTCACACAGAGCAGCAGGAGTTCCTTTATTTATTTTAGCTTTCTATTAATTTTAATTTTCAGTCCAAATGTTTGCAAACACAAATTAAGTAGGGATGGGTTTACATCACAGCCAAGATAGTTGTTAAATGAAATTTGTGTATAATGTATATATATAGTACAGAAACAGCATGCTTGTCTCATTAGTGCAGTCAGAAGTAATTGCTCTGAGTCTGAACATTTATGTTGTAGCACAGCCCACAAGATTTTATAAAGGTCCATGCTGCTGGATGCTGTGTGAACTTGTGCAGCAGAATGGAGTAAGCAAAAGTGAATGAGTTTTAAGACCTCCTTCAAAGTTCCAAACAAGGTTGGATTTTTTCCCCTGCATTGAGACAATACCTTTTTAAAATGTATTTCTCTACCCATCCCACCTCATTTTAAGTCCTTGGGATAATCCCCTGAGTCAGTCTTCTCCATGCTGTGAGTGGACTGAAACCATGCTCTGCCTTTCTGGGAGAGGACTGGGCTCCCACTGCCCACAGTGTGTCCAAGGCTGTCCCAGGGCAGCCTGGTTATGGTGGAGACCAAGTGTGGGGCTTGGCCTGTTGTAGAGTTGTTTGGGGATCTCTGTGCCTTGAGATCCTGATCAGCACTGGAAAGAGCTGAAGTAACTGATGCAAAACATCTTGTGAACAGCGTGGAGGCCAAATTTGCTGTATTGCAGAGTTCTGAGAGTGTCTGTTGAATGGAAAGGATTATTCAAAACAGCAGTGTATGTGTGTGGTGTAATGCAGAAGAAAACACCAGCTCCTGTACACCCAGCCCCTTCCTGCCTGCTGGTGCTGCAGGGTCTGACCCTTGGCGTGTCCTGCAGTCCCTTGGTGCCTGCAGAAATCTGGCAGGGGACGATAGGAAGGAGAAGAGCAGCTTTCCTTTAAAAACAAAGTGGAGGACAGGAAGGAACAGCTGGTCTGTAAGCAGCTGTCTAGTGATGCAAGTGTATTTTCCATTAAGACACAATTGAGAACAATGTCCCCACACTAAGGGAAGATCTGATGCTGTAGTTTATGTACATACTTTGGGGCTGAAAAAGTGTCCTTATCCTGTTTCCATAGCACTTTGGGAGCTCCTTCATTCAGGCTCCTGCATGCTGCCAAAATATGAATGTATTTCCAGGGACATGGGACAGACCCAAGTTCTTAATTCCTCCTGAAAACACATTCTCTGAACCATCTCCTTGGGCAGGCAGAGATAGAACCACATTTTTGTTTCTTCTTTTAACATTTAAGCATAACCCTGTGTTACAGTTCATGAAGTCAAAGCTGTGAATCCCCATTCCCCTGGGGTTTTCTACTAGCTGTCTTTGGCTCTGGGATAATATGCCAGGAAAACTCTCTGGATTTATGAAACCACAGCCTGGCTGGATTATGCTAGCAGTATATTTGGAAATGCAATTGGTCTCTTGAAACCAAAAATAACAGTGCACTATTTTTCATAGGGCTCTCATACTGCTGATACAGCTAATGATTAGAGAAGATTTGGAAAGAGTTATAGCAGATCATGAAAATAAATCTGAACTGAGGTAATAATTCAGGAGGAACCTTTGGTAAGTCTAGGGACGTCATGTTTTCCTGATTAGAGGTCACTCAGCCTGCATACTTTCTCTAGCCAGTTAATTCTGTACAGCCTGCCTGTTGGTGTCCTGTACCACGTCTGACCAAACTGAAGCTTGATTTTTCAAGGGATTAAATCTTGTAGCACTCTGCCAGTCTGCTTTTATAGTTACTGGCAGCTGTGGTTGAATTTTGAAAGGTGGGTTGGTCGTCTTCACTTGGCTCTGTGGCCCAGCACAGCTCACCTGCAGTACAGATGGACGTGCCTGTGCTGGGTATTGGCAGGGACATTGCAGGAGCTCTGGGGAATCCAGGCAGCACAGCAGGCTCAGTGCTTGGGCTGGAGTTACTGTGGTGGTGTTTTGGTTGCAGACACGCTCCCGTGGTGCCTAAAACACCAGTCAGAAATCTGCTAGGGGAGTGAGGAGATTAATGCTCAAATTTGGGATAGGAGAGTCTACAGAGGGGTTTGGTTTCTAAAAGGAACAGACAAGTTTTGTCCTTGAGGATCATCCTGCTGCCAGCAATGGGTCTGAACAGGCAGGAGTTTGAAGCAGGAGTCCCCATGAATTACTGCTGTGTTTATCTTTGGAATTGCTGGCCATGGAGGGGTGTGGGAGGTGCGTGTTGATGGTTAATGGTGTGAAGGTTCATAGCTGATACTGGCAGCCAGGGTCTTTAGATTATGCAAATGGCCAATGCATTATTAGTGAAGCACTGTTCAATTTTTAATGTAGTACATGGAAGCATAGTGATATTACTGCCATTATTTAATTAGAAAGTTGTCTGGGCAACCATTGCAATCCTACTTTGAATTTTTGCATGTTAATAACTGCTTTATACCAAGTTGGGAGTGCCCGGTTTTAATAACATCACATGTGTAAATACTGTTGTCTTCAGATTGCTGAGACCTTTCAGCAATACCGAGGGGAGGGAAGCAGTCTGTGTACAAATGTTTAAACTTCATTCTGACCTTGTAAATCCTGTTTCCTCCCCAAGTGCAAATCTGGTGCAATGCAAACAGCAATGCTTCAAAAATAACCCTAATTAGCAATTAGCTGCAATAAATCAAGCTTGGATGGGTGTGCTCGGTGCTGTTGAATTTGATACTGTATTATGGCACAAGTTGTGTAATAGACATTTAACTGTTTTAGCTTGTAACACTGCTTTTCTCACATAAGGTAAAATATCTAAAAGTCATGTGAATTTCAGCAGCAATGTAGTTCATCTTATGTACACTTCTGGTATAGTGCAGAGTTGCTTTCTGCATGAGGATAACGGATAAGTAACAATGTGCTGCTGAGGTATTGATGTCTTCATTCAATATTAATAAAAATAAAGATTCAGCCATTCTGGTTTCCTTCTGAATTGTGTCAGGTTTAAATATAATGATTTCTGATAGCAGCCAGAAAAAGCTACAGACATGAGAGGGATCTGGGGGCTAATTGAGCTTGTAAAAAGGCAAATGGTATTTTGATGATATTCTAACCAGAATGATGAGAAGTGCATTTTTATGGCCCTGGATACATGAGTTTTCCGAGATCCTTTAGACGTAACTGGGAACTGTTCAGCATTTTCCAACATCCCATGCTGTTTGTAGGCACTGGAGAAGCAATCCTTCTCTGAAAACAAGAATCAGTGCTGCTGGTTTCACCTGTGGGGAGGTGACAGTGCTCAGCAGAGCAGGCACTGAAAAGCCTCTTTAGCAGGAGATTTTTAAAAGATGCTTTTAAATTCAGCATTTATCTAAATGGCTTTCAGTTTTC
Organism: Rhipidura dahli; assembly: GCA_013399225.1. Lineage (NCBI taxonomy): Eukaryota > Metazoa > Chordata > Aves > Passeriformes > Rhipiduridae > Rhipidura > Rhipidura dahli. Next base: position 1,583,881 of record VXAC01001621.1, read on the forward strand.
CGGAGAAGGCTCCGTGCCCCTTGTGGGGCTCTGGCAGCGGTCCCAGTGGTGTGTGGGGTCCGTAAGGGAGCCCAGAGCTGCTCCTGGCCCCAGAGCCCCTTCCAGAGGGATTTTCCTCCAGCTGCTGCCTCGGAGCAGGGGCTGTGAGTCAGCCCATGACTAATGGATGCTGCACCGGCACATTTTCATTCCTCTGATAGTGATTTAAGGGTGGAGCTCTCTGCTTCCAGTGCTTTCCTTTTGTTTTTGTTTTCTTCTGGCTAGTTGGGACACTTATTGCACAAGTGAGCTCTTATTTACTCGCTTTGAATATGCCTTTGAAACTTTGTATCGCTGTTAAATCAGTGTTTTGATAATACAAATCTGGATTTCGGGGGAGTTTGCTGTAGGTTTTGTCAAACTGAAATGTCGGTATAATCTCTAAATAGTAAATACTGATGAATCGATATTTTTCAAAGCAGCAATATTAATAAAACTTTATATTTTGAATATATATATTTTACACGATATTTTTGTTTTGTTTGATCCTCCTTTTAGCTAGATAAATATTGCTATCAGGCCTCTGGATCAGGTGCTGAGATTAGGAACATTTTCCATCGATTCCCAATCCCACAGTTCAGTTAAAAGATTACATTGACTGGATTTATCTTTATTTAAATTTGCCACAATGTGAGCAGTGTGGCCTGGTGCTACATTCAGGTCCTCTAAAGTGGCCATAATTCATCTTCTGACTTGGTCAGACAGTTTGCTTTCTTTTGGTTAAAAAAAGTCAATATTCTATTATTGTGCAGGAAAAAATGACATTAGTGTCTCTTACAGCTCCGTTTCTTTGAAAGAGAATGTCATTAGTGGTACTAATTTAGATGGTGGATCCCTAATTTATCACTAACTGTGTTCTCAGTGTACTTCACCTGGTTCCTTCCTTGATTTTTATCTGTGCCTTACAGAATTAGAATGCTGTTCTTACATGTCATCCCCCTTCAGTTTCTGTAAGGGTTGTGCCTTGCTGAAGTTGTATTGAAGGGGCAGAGAAAAGCAGGTGCCTGAGGTCTGATTTCAATTGTAGTTGCAGTTCTTGATGACTTTGCTCCACTGGGTGAGGAAAAACATTGCCCTGTGTACAGTCAGGTAGCAAAAGTGACATTTCCTTTTTTGTGACTGAATGAGCTTTGGGGAAGTAGCAAAAAATAGAGGTGCAAGGAAATCCAACGCAAAAAAATTCTAATTATACACGTGCAGGAGGGAAGGCTGTCTTTTGGGATGAAATTAGAAATCAGAACAACTAACGAGGGATGATTTAAGCCATGTGCAGAGTGTGTGTGGCTTTTAATCTGAAATAAGTGCTTCCTCTGGGCCTGTTTCTAAATCTTCTCTTCTTTTCATACTTTATTGTTTCTGCTGAGCTTCCCTGGACATCCCCACTCTGCCGAGGTCTGTTGTGACCTTCGGGACAGGCAGCTGCTTTTAGGAGAAGCTGCTGTTGAGCTGGTGCAAGAGGTGTCTGTGGGACTGACCCCACAGTGCTGCCCACTCTGCAGGGCACCAGGGTTGTGCCTTTGGGGGTTCTTACCCTCTCTTGGACTCCTTCATATATTGTGGGATGGTTTTGAGTGAATTCCTAAATGAAATTTTATTCTCTGCAATAACTGAGTTTTAGGATTTACACCAAACAAAGATGAGTGTTGTCTTTCTCTGCATGTTTTCGTGCTTTGAATTTCTATGCAAAGACCTTCTCAGTGTCTTTTGAAGACAGGTAGGTTCATTTTGAACAGTTCTTTAAAGGATGCTGGCTCTTATTCAACTAGCAAGTGCAATCCTTTAACAACTCCAATCTTAACCTGAAATTTGTGTTGTCTTCTCCATAATCTTCCTCCACTCATAACTGGCTGTGTGTCATGTAGTAGCAAAGATGCTGATAGTGTTGTCAGCACCAGCTGTCCCTCTTTGCAGCCGTTTCTTGTACTGAATTATTTACTGCTGGGATTTATGCTGTGTATCTAGTGTAAAAGTTTTATCACAGCAGTTGTGCATGTAAACTAGTACTGGGTACAGAGATGGTCTCCAAAGTGTTAGAGGAATGCTGAAGGGAAGGACTTCAGTTTAATTGGTTTTATCTGTGGCTCCAGATTTATTCATTCTTCTCTTTATCTGTAGCTTTACAAATAGTCATTCTCCATAATTTGACACATTATAGGGCTCAGTAATTATGTTCTAATTATGGAATCCCTTAACTGCAAGGTATAGTTCCACAGAAGGTTTGGGTCTTTTATTAACTGTAGGCACATTTCCATGGGATCTCTTTTCAAAGGAATGTGAGGGTTCCCAGTACTGGAAAACTTTAGGTTCATACTGTGATTCTTATTGTTCAGACAGGGAGACAGGAGTGAGTAACGAAGGGAAAAATGAAAAGATTGAAGGGCAGCTGTTGGCCAAAAGTCTTAGGTTAGTCCTTCAGTGCAGCCAACAAGAATCACAGTACTTAAACTTCAGCTGAACTGAAAGGGAGTAGGGTGTCTGACTCATAAATTTACAGCATGATACATTGAAATGTAAGTAGATGATTTAAGTAGCTAATGTGCCTGTGAGTAGTGTGTTTTTTGATGACTTCTCTGGCTATCTTTAATTCAAGAAAGCACTAAAGTGCATCCATTAGGTGGCTGTTACAACAGTTCAGAACTTCTCCAAAGTGAAAGTCAGCAGATGACATTTTTTTTTAATTAAAAAAAAAATCTGATTTATTAAAGGGTTAAAAGGGGGAGTGTTCCTGAAGTGTTCCTGAAGCTTGGTCACCATTCCTGCTGGGTGGAGTTTCTGCAGTGCTTTTGTTGTAGCTTCGGAGCCCATTGTTCCCTGATTCTTCCCTGGGCAAAGGTTTCACATTGTCTTACTAAATGTGCTCAATTAGAGCTGCCTCCCTTATATTTGTACAGATTATTTCCTGTGATCTGTTGATTTAATGTTCATCTAGGTGACAGTCTCTCTGTCCTTCCCCTGGGCAGTTGTCTGGCCAGACTTGAGGACAGCAGCACTGTGCAGGAGGGCCAGAGGTGCCTGCTGGGTTAGGTAATCTCTGAGGAGTTTGAAAATATTAGCAAATGTACAAACCAGCAGCGTTGTGTGCTTTGCCAAAGCAAGCATTTGTCAGCTGCCAGCTATTCCCTGCTGCATTAGAAATCTTCAGGGAAGAAATGCCTGCTCCTCTGCCCTCCTCAAAAAGGGCTGCATTATCTGATGTTATAAAAAATAATATATTGCAGAGCTCAACACTCTTCTAAAGTGTATTTCCTAAAGATGTGGCCTGATTTTATTGTAATGTAACATCTTGGATCTATCAAGACCTGGAATTGTTATGAGATGCTGGACACGTTCCCAACCATGTAATTTGATGCTGTTTTGTTTGACAAACAAGAATATGTAGCTTGCAGTTGCCACGGTGTGAGTGGTAAATGATAAATCACAGGTGTGGTGCTTAGCTGGGGACTGCTGGATTGTTTCCAGTAATTTTCAGAGTGTGTGGAGGTGGTGGTGGTGCAAAGCAGACTTTCAAATCTGGTTTTTGGGGCTGTGGGACTTGGTGTGGGAAAGCCAGCTACATCTTTGGCCTTTGTGGGAGTTACTTTTTTGTTACAAAAGATATAATGATCACTTTTTGTTTAGCTGCTTATATAAATTTCTAATAAGTGCACTGCCTTTAATTTTAGTCAGGATGGAAGGAGGTTTGTTTTCTTGTACTTGAGCCTAAGAATTGTAGTGCCTTCAGCTTTAGAGAGGAATCAGGGAGGTTTGTTTTCTTGTACTTGAGCCATTCTAAGTGAGGGCATCAAAAACAGCTTCAGAAGGTGCTTAGGACAAGGTGAAGGCAGGTATGTACAGTCTTGTGTGTGTACAAGACTTGCCTGCACAAACTCAGGATATTTCCCAAGTAGGTTTGTCAGGGTAATCTTTTAAAAAGAGTGGTGGGAGGATTTATTTATCCAGCAGTCTTCAGCCAGAGGCACTCAGAGATCGGTGTCACATCCTCCTTTCATAAAGGGTCCTTAAAGAAATAGGAGATCATGGATAATAAATGTCCTTCTCTGCTGGAGGAGTTCCAGTTCAAAGGTGGACTGTCCTTTAGTTGCCAAAATTGATGCGAGAGCCCTTTATCCAGTCTGGGTTTGAGGGTGGATATTATTTCTGTCTAAAATTCTGAGAAAGGGGTGGGTGTCCTGATGAAGAGTCTGGTTTTGCCTTCCTTGTTAACAGGAATTGTGCTTCACTACCAGTGGGCAGAATTTGGCTCTTTGGAGATGTCCTGTTAAATGCTTTGGGGAATAGGTTGTACACGATGTGTTCATTTCCTTAGTATAATTCCCTATCACCAATGCCATTAAATGCACCATTACCAGCCCTCTTATGTAAATGATTTTTCCAGTCTCTTCTCTTAGCTCAAAATACCCTTTTGGAGGGCTCTTGATTAGTTGAACTCAATTTGCTCAAAGGTTAGCATGTTAAATTGGTATTTGGTTTTCATTAACCTGTGGAGTAATATCTTGTCATTAGGAAAGGCCTTTTGCAGGGTTTCCATCATCATTCATTTCTTGTAGCCAAGTGCTTTGCCTTTTCTATCCATTTCACTCTGTAAAGGATGCTGCTGTAAAAAAGCAGCTTGTCCTTTGTATTATGGAAGAAAAAACCGTGGCAGGATGTTGTCCCAGAAGTGTTCTCTGTAGTGGGCTCAGTTAGCAAGAGTATCTGTTTCATTCTGATTTTTTTTTTTTTTTAGTTAGTCTTCAATTAGGTTTTGTTGAGCTTTTATTGTTACATTTTCTTCAGAGTATTTATTGCTTTGCTGATTGAGGCACAGCTGAGTGGTCAAAAATTAACAGTATAAAGAAATAACTCTAGAAAACAGGTGACTTTCTGCAGTGGGAGACTGTCAGGAGACACAGATTAGAAAATCGAAAATGTGCTGCTAAGGAAGGTTGGGGTTGTTTTTGTTGTTGTTGTTTTTTGGTTTTTTTTCCTAAATAATGATGGCTTGCTTGCCTGTGTATCTGCAGGAAGGGATGTAAAGGCAGGGGTCTAAACATATGGTTGCAGTAGATTTCTGAATAATGCTTGGGCTATCTATTACCCTGTAATTGCTACCTATCAGAGCTGTGCTGCATTAATATGACTGATCATCTGAGCTGGTTCAGGCGTCTCCTGCTCCTGTTCTGCCCAGTGCCTCATTCTGAAGTACAGTCATGTTCCTTCCTCCTGATGCATCTCTCTCCCTCATACCAAATTGATAAAAGCAGCATATTTGAACATAAATAAAATTAATGGAGCAATAAAACAAAAGAAATTGTATTCTGCTAAATTGTCTCTGTTTGCTTTGCTTAAAAAAACAATACGTTACTCCAGGGATAAAGGAAAGCAGCACACAACAAGCTCTGAATCAAGAGAGTTTCTTATGTGCTTTCCATCTCAAAATTGAGGGAAGCATCCATGCAAATGGTTGCTATAAGAAAGCAAACCCAGCAATTAATTTTTGGTGCCTAAGACCCACAGCAGAATATGGAGTGAGATTTTCTTCCAGTGCTGAACAAAAGTCAAAATTGCTGGAGAGGAAAGATGGCAAGTTCCTGTCCTCATGGAAAATGGGAATAATTTTTGTCTTGTGGGCTAGAGTTTCATCCTGCTCGTGAGTTATTACTTTTATCAACTCACCAGTTCTGGCTGCAAAAACTATTTGAGTTTTGCATAACAAAAGTATATTATATTAAGAGTATGATTTTTTTAAAAAAAAATTATTTTAGAAGTAATGCTGCTTGCAGAAAGATGTGACATCAGACAATTTCCCCGCCCATTTATTACTTTTATTAGTAATTTCACAATTGCAGTGTGTGCTTTTGGAGTTGCAGCAGGAGTCATGTTTTAGCTGAAATGCTGCAGGTTGGTGTCATCTCTTAATGCAAACTGGTGGCCAAAGTGAGTTCAGGGGTGGCCAGATGGCATCCCTGAGATGACACTGAGATAACTCCATTCTCCTGCCTGCCTGCAAAGACCTGAATGTTCTTATGTGGAAGGAGGGAATACAGATTTTTCAGAGCTTCTTCCTAAGAAGAGACAGCAGCTTTGCCCCAGGAGAAGGCTCAGATGGGCCATCCCCATCCTCACCCACCTCTGAGGAGGCTGCAGGCCTCGGGCTGGTCCTGGCAGTGCTCAGTGGGAGGAATTGAGACCCAGGCACTTTGCACTTTGGGTTTTTATCTGGTTAAGTAGCAATTTAAATGCTTTAGGAGTCTGAATTTCCTGTGCGAAGCATTGCAGCATTAAAAATTACAGAAACAGTAGAAAAACTGTAAAAAACAAAACTCACTTTACAAAGAAAGCCCAAGAACAGAAACAACCCAATCTATTATGCTTCATTAAACAGGGATTTAGAAATTCCCTTAATGATTTATTTAAGTTCATTTACCAAATGATGTTGTGCGGGGTTTTTTGTTGATTTTTTTAAGTTAAATTACGAAACTTTGTTGTTACAGTTGAATAATAGCAAAAGAAAGAAAGTAGAACCCAATTAAAATGTGAATTTTAATGGAATGTTGCTTCATGAAAAGAATCAAATTTTGGTTTTGAGGTGTCACAGTATTAGAATCACATGGTTTATGAGTTATGTATATTACAACTTTGTTTATAAACAAAGTTAGGTTGGTTTCAAGTGGAAAAAAAATATTGCTGATGCTCGTGACCTAATGTAGGTGAAGGTTTAAGGCATCTGTTTTGGCTTTTGCTTTCTAATCTTGCTTGTAATTGCTTGTTCTGCATTTGCCCTTTCACTCCTAGGAGAGGTTTCACTTTTCCCCTGCCAGCAGCAGTGGAAGCTGCAGGGTTTGCCTTGTGTGTGGCATTGAGCAGGTTCAGCCTTTCTGCTGGGGCTGGGAAAGCAGCTCGTTCCCAGCTCACCTGCAGAGCCACCGGAGGTGATGAGGATGCTCCCCGCCACCGGTGCTGATAAAGAGCTTGGAAAGCTGACTGTTCCCTTCTGGAAAGAGCCAGAAGTGAAGCTCTGAGTTTCCTCAGCCTCAGTCACTTCGAAGCAAGATGTCATAAAGGAATCGTGCTCGGCTTAGAGGAATTGCCTGGGATTGTTTCAGGCCAAATCGTCAAGAGGGAAGAGTGGAGCAGCAGCTTATTGAATCTGGAGTCTGAGCTCACCTTTGCTATGCCTGCATTCCAGCTTAAAGAGCCCTTAAAACGCTTTCTTCAGCGCCTCTCAGCAGCGCTGTGTGGGCAAATACATTCTTTCAGGATTTGCTTAGGGATGTCAAGGCGTGCTTTTTGTGAATAAAAGGTGCTTTTTGTGAGCTGCGTGGCTCTGTCCCGTGCCAGGCTGGGTGCAGGAGCCCGGACAGCTGCGTCACCCCGGCAGAGAGCACAGCGGGTCCCTGAGCAGGGCTCCTGGCTTCTCCTGGAACCCAAACAGCACAGCCTGGATGGAACTCTTCAGGGAGGGGCAGGGGGAAAATGTCAAGTGGAAAATAATTTGTAGAGCAGACACCATGTGTCAGTTTTTCCCATTGCTGCGCTCCAAATTTTCTGGGTCTTTGGGTGTGTTTTGTGTTGTGTTGGGTTTTTTTGTTTTGCTTTGTTTTGGGGTATTTTTTTGCTTTTTGACATTGCCTTTTGAGAGCACAGGACTTCCTCTGGCTGAGCACTCAGGCTCGGTCAACTAAAAAGAAAATCAGTTGCTAATTATTAGGCCAAATGATATTAATATGTGTTTAGATGAATCTGTCTCACCTGTCCAGCAGGGAAGGCATCCTTGGTTGCCAATGGAAAAAGGGCCTTTTCTGCTATTCCCCCACCAAGCCCAGGTGCTGCTACAGCCCTTTGGGAAACATTGGGCAAATAATGCTGATCCTGGGTTGAGTGGGATTCCTCTGGTTCCACCCTTAGCTGATGGGAAATGTGATTAATTTCTGGTAGAGCAGCAGAGGGAGTGGGACGTGTGGGTGCTGACAGCAGGTGGAGGGTGCAGGGCAGGGGCGAGACTTGGCAGGTATCCTAGAGAATTCAGAGTGCAGATTGAGATAGGGAGTGCTTAGAACAAAGGGTTTGCCACTCTTTAGCTTCCTTTGGAAGAAGATATATCAGCTGTTCTCTGCTTCTCTTGGTTTTATTCTCCTTTAAATCACTTTTAGAAAGGCAGAATAAAAACTAACTTATGAACAGTCAGGAGAATGAAGCAAAACAGTTGCAGGCTGAAGCTTTCAGCAGCAACAGCTGGCACAGGCACGTCTCCTGGCAAGTGACATCTTGACTTGCAAAAGCACATGCCACTTCTGGTTGGGGTTGTGTCAGGATCCCAGGACAAATCCTGAAATTTTGAACCCTGCAGAAGTTCCTCGGATGCCAGGGCTGAGCTGGGCCAGGATCATGTTGGGACAGCTCTATTTCTTTCCCCCAGGGCACTGTTTTCATCTCTGCCCTATCCCTGAAAGGGAGAAACCTGGTTTTGTTTCCCTGCCTGTTTGGAAGAGGAGGGAATATGGGCTGTGTGAGAGATGGCCAGGTGAGGAGAGAAGGGCTTGGTACAGAACTGGGGAAGGGACCATGCTCGCATTTCAGTGGCAGTAGAGCTGCTTACCTGTTGCTGTGGTCCTGTGTCTGTCACCCCTTGTGACTGAAATTATTTCAGCCACTTGTTGCAGAGTAAGAGTGGATTTCCCCTTTCCTTCATGTTTTCAGTGCTGAGCTATGATTTTGTCATACTGTGTTTGGTGGCATTTCATTGTGCTCCATGTGTGTGTGCAGGAATCAGCATGTGAAGCTTCACCTTCAACCCCAAACATGCTTGGGATAGTTGACAAGTGTGTTTGCTGTCCTGCAATGAAATGTGATAGGAAATGATACAGATCTGGTGTTTTCAGAGCAGCACATACAGGTGAGGCTTATAAACACTCCTGAAAAGGAACTTAGGTGCCTGGTTCCTTTGGGATGTTCCTATGGGTTTGTTATATGGCTTTAGGATATTGGTGCATTCAGTGGTGCAAGCTCTGTGGGATTTGTGTGTGCTTGGTGTGTACATGGCAGTGTCACTATCAGACTTACTCTGTGCTCAGCAATGTGGGTTTCAGTAGCAAATTCCCCTACATTGCACCAGACTTAGACTTTGCCAAAACTGTGTACACCAGACTTGACTGAAAATTGGAATTTAAAAAGTTGTAAAACCTGACCATTCGTGTTTAAGAGTTTCCTGTTTTGCTCTTTCATGCTGCTAAAACTGGTCTCTCAATCATCACACCGTCCCAAGCCTTCCAGATCAGAGCTTCCCTCCCCCAAAGCGCTGGGTTTTGTTCCTTCCAGGCAGCAGTGAGGATGGTGTTTCTTCCCTGCATGTCTGGAAGGAACATTTTAGCCTTTTTGGTCTGGAATCTGTAGATAATTATCAAGGGTCCGTGAGAGCTGATTGAAAAAAACAAGTTTTTGTGTGCTGAAGAGCAGTGGATGTATGTGGAAATTCTTTAGATGTCCACAGGCAAGAGGCCAGACTTTGCAAAGACTGTAAATCATACTTTATTAATTGATAAGGCCATATTTTTATTCTTTTTTTTTTTTCCAAGATTTCTGGGCAAAAGTGAAGGAACGTGAAATATGCTGAGTTGGGAACTGGATAACCCCCTGCCCTCACATGTGCACTGTGCTACAGATTGAAACTGATCCCACAGTGCTATTTGTATTTTATATGTGTGTTCATTTCTTCTTTTTACGTTGACCAAAAAAGAATCTTTCATGGGAGTACAGTGAATTTATTTTAAATGATCTATTATTTACACAGTGGTAATGGCTTCTTTGTAAAGATGTCTTTTGAAACTTTTTAGCATGCGTATTATCATTTAAATTCACACACAGAGACTATTTAAAATGTGTATTACAGTGTACATGTGTATTTAGAGGCTTGTGTATATTATTTTATCCTAATGGGTAATCCATCTTTTCACTGTGTATTTAGGGACACTTAAATCCATGGATTATTCAGCAGTTGAGTGTGCACATTAGCTTTGCAAGCTGAAATTCAGATGAAATGTTACTGTGTTTAAAAAGAAAAACACACCCAAAAAATGAGGAGTAAATTGGCTTTCCTTGCACTGCTCTTGGGGAGGAGAACCCTCTTAAGAATCAATCCATGTATATTTTGTACCAAAATGTATCAACTCTATGTCAGGAAAAGGAAAATAGAGAAAAAACCCCCCAGTAAAAAGCAGTGCTCTTACTCTGCTCCTGCGTTGTATTTGCATTCCCTTCGACTTCCAGACGAACAACGAGGAACTGAAACAGTTTTAATTTAAGAGAAAAGATCCCTCTTAATTTTTGGCAGTAGCTCTGCCTGTTAAAGCAGAGTAGTGCTTTCTTTGTCAAAGCTGCTGTCATTTCAAGTAGTGGAAATTGGCAGTTTTGGAAAACTCTCCTTTATGAAGACTTAATTTTCAGGCTTCAACCTGGTCATCTCTTGGATGGAGAAATACCACTGACAGGCTTAGTTTTGGTCTCCTTTTGCATGTGTGTTTTCACTGAGGCCATGAAGAAACAGGGTAAGGCTGGCTTGCTGGTTTTTTTTTCCTTTTTCTTTTTTTTTCCCCAACAGCCTGCAAACCCAGAACTGCTGACACTTTGTGGAAAGCACTGCTGTCTAGAAAAAAATAAAAATTCTGCTTTTCTCTTCATTTGCTTGTTTATTTCCATGAGTGCTAACCTGGAAAGAGAATCCTTCTCCATTGGAGAGCTGTGTGGTTTTGGGGCAGCCTTGAGGTGTAGGATAGCGATCGGTGCTGCTCGTTCTTCAGGGAGCACAGAGCAGCAGCTTCCAGGTGACAGCGAGCTGAGAGCGTGTTCACGTTTTAAAAGCATTTGAGCTGATCAAACAGGAGCAGACAGGCAGGGAAACCAACTCAAGCAGCTTGTGAGGCTCCTTCCCTTGCTCAGGGATCCTTGGCACAGGGGAGCAGCCTGTCTTTGGGACACTGCCTCCCACCTGAGGAGCTGCTTGCTCCAGGCTTTCAGCGGTTTGGGGTGTTTTTAAGGATGCCAATCCATGGAAAACTGTGACAGCTGCAATTGGATTCAGGACTGGAGAGGTGGCTGTAATCCACTTGGTTTTTTTTCTTAAAAGAACTGTGTCTGTTTTTGCTCTGAAGTCCCTTCAAAAATAGTGTGCCTTTTCAAAGGCTGGTGAGCAGCTAAAGGAAGTGGGATATGGAAACTGCCTGTGCTCAGCTGCGGTAGCAAACAGTTTGTAAGCTCTGTGCAGGTGCAAAGGAGCATCTCACAGGCCTTGGACAGCAGCCTCTGAGCATTGCCTGCAATCCTGCTGAAATCAACTCTTTGATATGCAAAAAGGAAAGGGATTGGATTCAGCCATCCGAGACAAGGCAGCTCAGGCAGAGAAAGCACAAGCGTGTCCCGAAGAATGAGCCACTTGTACCTACTGGAGTCAAGCAAGCAGATGTCTTTCTGCTCTCTTGTACTCCACAAATATGGTGCTTGCTGCTGTATAAGCAGCTATGCAAGCCAGTTGCTGGAGTATCTTTTCATCAAATGGCACAAAACTGATAATCAGCACAGTCTATTTCAAGGTGGAGGAGGGCATGCAGCAGAAAAAAAAAAACAAAGCGGTAGCTTTTACTTAAGTCTACAGATGCTGGACATGACCTCAGCCAAAGTTTGTGTTGGCTCTCTGGGGAATGGCAGTTAGTGTCATCTGAAACATTGGAATGGGTCTGTGTCTTTTTTTTTTTCCCCCTCCTTTTTTTCCCAGGCATATTAGTTTTATCTTCCTGACTGTGCAGTTTTCTGGTAATTGGGTGCATGCAGAGTTTCTGCTGGTGACAGCAGAAGGACTGCCATCATAAAAATGTATTTTTCAGCTCTAGGCTGGTAGCATTATTCTCCTGTGAACCGTGGGTAGAACAGGCCCAGACCATCAGTCCTGCTGGTAAGAGCAAATGCCATTCCCTGAGAGTCTCTCTTGCTGGAAGGAGCTGAGCTTGGTGAAGGGAACACCCAAACTAAAAGTCACCGTTCTGCTCTTTTGATTTTTGACATAAACACTGTAATTAACTTTTGATCACCATCAATTTTCATGTGCCTAATTCCATGGAAATGTTAATGTAGGAAGGCAAAGGCACAGACATTTATCAGCTCTCAACCGAGTAATGTAGGGGTGTCTGTTCTGCCAAGTGCTTTAGGTTTTTGATACCAGTGTATTATTTACCATTTCCCCAAATATCTCATAAAGCAGTGGTGAGTGAAGAGACTGCAATATCGAAGCATAAAGTGTGAAGCTTTTGACTGTCTTTAATGGGTCATTTTGAGGGCTTTCTCCAAACCTCAGCTGTTCTAAATTAAGTACTGTTAGGTAGATGTTACAGAATTTGCCTTCTGCATGAAGAGAGGGAATTTTTCCACCCCCACTTTTCAGCCTACTATTACTGCTACAAGAGACTTGTCATCCTACACTTCTTAAGGAAGCCAGATTTTTGGCTTGGGTTCAAACATATGTTTCTCTGCTGCTGCCTTGTGTGCTCTCTGATCTGCCATTGGAAACCAGTTTCAAGTGATGCTGTTCCCCAAATTTCCTTCCTCCACTCCTGAAATGTTGTGAGCATCTATGAAGTACGACCGGTGGGTTGACAAGAAAATTCATGTCTCCTCAGAAGACTGAACTTTATTATTCTATGGCCACTTTATAGATTTTTCAGTCTGTTTGAAATAAGTATTAAAAAAAATCTATAGCAAAATTATCCCAGGCATCAGGAACCTGTGCTAAAAAAGGGAGGTACTCTGTTTATTAATAGCAGTATTGTTAGTATTGTTTAAATATTTAATGGAGAAATTATAGACTGTTCATTGGCTACAGTGCAGGAGTTTTGAGGACCTGAATTCCCATGTTAGCAATTTGTACGGGTCTGTGGTGCTTTCTAGTCTGTGTGAATGTGACCTGCATCCAAATGAAAGCAGCTGGTGGAAGCATGAAGTGCAAGCACCGTGTTTAAACACATAAAGGCTGGCTGCTCCCGTGGGCAGGCAGCATCCTGGGACCTTTCCCTTCTCAGTTTTTGCAAGTTTTAATAATCAGTCTGGGGGAGAAGCTAAAGCAGCAGATGCTTTGTCCTCTGAATTTGTAACCAGGCCATCCTCAAATTGTTTCAGCCTCTATGAAGTGTCAGTGAAAGGATGCTCAGTGGGGTTACTGGATGTGTGTTTTTAAAAAGTACTTCTTTATGGAGGAAAAAATGTAAAGAAAACTCTCAAATTTGGGCCATGGGTATGTAAGAGGAAGCTTAAAGTCTGGGAATGCCTGTGCCAACTGGAAAGAGTAGTTAGTGCTTTGTGTTTACCCAGTTAGGAAAGCTGGAGGATTTAGTAACAAGCAGTTGTGTGAAGTCAGGCTTTATTATAAGGTTTGGGCAGTCCTTTGTTTTGAGTTTGTTACAGGTAACTTCAAACACTGCATTAAAGAAGAAAAAAGGCCTCTGTGAAAGCCCCAATGCTCTGTGGGTGTTTTTCTTTCTCAAATTACCAACTTTTGGAATCTCTCTCTGTGCAGGTAAATAAACCTGCTGCTGCTGCTGCCTACCAGTCAGTTCCTGCACTCCTGCAGTGGGTGCTGCTGGGGTTCCAGTGCTGCCCATCAGTCTCAGACACGAGGCAGGGCTTAGCCAAGCTGGCACCTGGCTGCCTGCCCTGCAGACCTGGCCCTCGGGGCCACTGCAGGGAGGGTTTGATGCTCTTGCTCCCCAGTGGTGATGAACTCCTCCACTCCAGAGTGTGGGCTCTGCACCACAGTAATTGCACAGGACTTGGTCACTAAGCCCAATGGTGACTTTACTGAGCCGTTTCTCACCCTAATTCCTCTGGTCCTGAACCTGCATCTTTAAGGAGGAAGCAGCAGTCAAACAAACAAAAGCATAAATCAAGAACTACTCAAGAAAGAGTGAGGTAAAACTCAGCAGTTTTATATCCAGGTGTTCTCCCGAGTGTGGGGACTGCAGGGAGGTGCTGGGTCACCTCTGGCAGCTTTCAGTGGATTTGCTGCAGCAGTCAGAAGAACAATAACCCCCTTCTGCTCTAGCACATATTTGCCAGTCTGCAGAGCTCCCTGGAGCCTCTGCCTTACCTGGTCTGGGCATCACCTCTCTGTTCCTCCCTGCAAGCTGCTGGCAGGTGCATCACAGCTTAATCTTCCTGTTATCAAACAGCAGGAAGCGCTTCTGCCAGAAGGAGACATTTTCATGTGTTTATTTATTATTCAAGGTTAAGGTTTCCAAGCAGGCATGTAAACACACAATAATGGATGTAGGCACATGGATGCATTTTCATAAAGGCTTCAGAAAAACTTCTATAAGTAGATGTTGAGTGACAGCTGTGTGCTTTGTTAGGAAGTTTTTTTGGGAAATGTTGGAAGAAAATATTCAGATCCGGTTTGGTTTTCTGGGGATTTGTTTGTTTTTTCAAGGGATATGGTTTGTGTTTGTCGATTCACTGGGTTTGTTCATGAAGGGATGCTTTTTCCACAGTATTTGAAATTCTCACAAAGCTTCAGTTAGCCCTTTGGCCTTCCATTCAAGTAAACAATAGCGGGCATAGCCAGAAATCTTGCTAACAGGCAAAAGCCTGTTTTTACTGATGCTGAGACAAATAATGTTAATTATATCAAAGAATCAAGGGTGTACATTTACTCCAAATCTCTGTTTGAGAGCTCTCAGGCTGTGACTGGAGGTGTTACTTGCAAATACAGCCCTGCTGGCCAGGGGCCCCTGCAGATAAAGGGGTTTCTTTTACTCTCTTTTCACCATCACTTTCCCTACTTTTTATCTTGTTTTGGCTATTGTTCTCTGTGGCTGCAGGGGTGTGTGTGCTTTGATTTAAAGGAGAATTTTTGAAAGAAATAATGATAAACATTTTCCAAATTATGTCAAAATCTGATACATTTTTCGTCAGCCTGACATTTCAGGATAGAAACAGGATGGAAACATTGTGCTTCAACAGGATCATCACAATGATCTATGTAATGTTATCCTTGCCCTGAAATGCCACGTGTGCCAGATGAGGCACTTTCATGCTTAGATAATTTTTCCGAAACCTTAAATTTTCCTGTTTTGAAGGAAAAGTAGTAACAAATTGATTGGAAAGAACGACATAAAGAAACACCCATTAAAAAAATTCCATGGTCTCTCAGTCCCAGGAGTGAGTGTGGGCAGGGCCTTGGCAACTTTTTCTTTGGCAGCAGCTTCCCACAAGTGTCCTGGGGCAGTGGCCTGTCAGGGTTCCAGAGGCAGCAGCAGCTTTGGGCCATTGCTCCCAGTGCAGGGAAGGCTTTGCAGGAAGGGAAGAGGATGAGCAGCTGTCAGGTCCTCAGCACTAATGAGACATGGCTGTTACAGAGGAAAAACTGCTGAAATGAAAATTCGTGCCTTTGGTTTAAAATTGAGGGCTGACTTAAGTGTGGCTTCCAAAAAGTTGAAAGGCTTTGTGGTTGGAAATGTAGATCAGTAGGAAAATGGAAAGGACTCGTTCAGGAACCAAAGCTCTTGACTCTGGCAAACTCTTGTCTTTTTGTTCCATTGACCCTCTCCAAGACTACATACTGATGTTTCTTCCAAGTGCTCCTCCTGCCCTGACCTTTCTGCCTGTGCTGATGAAACACTGTCCAGGTCCTTCTCGTATCCTGATGGCTTCAGGCCCCTCACTGCTGACCTCTTATAGATTTTACACCTTTTCCTTTCTCTGTTCTGCCTGCACAGTTGTTCAAAATGCATTTTAGACATAATCTCCCAGGCTTATCTCTGGCTCTGCTATCTCTGGTGTTGCTGCATTAGATTAAAATGAGGAAGGGAACCAACTTCAGAATTAGTGAGTGTGAGTAGTGGACAAGAGGTTTGTCCTAGCAAAGTCTGTGTTTGCTGACTGGGGAGATCCCAGGCAGATCACTCACTTATTCATTCTTCCATTCCCCGGCCTGCCTTGGCTGCAGGTGCTCTGATATCAAAAAGGCTGGTTACTGTACTGGTGGCAGTGCATGTTTGCTTTATCTTTAACCTGACAAGCCATTTGTGCTCCAGGGCATGTGTAAGAAGAATTAAATGCAAACAGTCAGAGTCCTCTGCAGGTTAGAGACAAGAAAGATAGTGCAAAGGGATTAAGGATTAAAGGGAGAACAGCCATAAGCGGGATAGAGGGTTCATTTATGCACTTGGCTCCAGCTAGATAAATATTTATGAGCAAAGGGAATGGATGGTTGTAAGAATTTCTGGTGTTTGTATAAGCAGGGCAAATATAAAATTCTTGAAGATTTTGGTGCTATTGACATTCAGAGGTTTTTTGTTTGGTTTTTTTTTTTTCCTAGCAGTTTGAAGGAGTTAGGAGCACAGATCCTATTTAAAGCCATCATTAGCTAGATATTTATGGCCACTCCATTTCTCTTCTAAAGTTTGAAAAGATTGTATTTCTTGGTTGAGCTGTACTTGATGTGCTTTTGATACTCTTTTCACTTCTTTCTCTTCAGAGTAAGTTTTCTATTCATGGATTTTTCCCAATGCTATGTAGATAATTCACTGCTCTCACCACACCGTATAATTTTCAATTTATTGTTAATCTACACAATGAAGAAGTATGAGATTAGAGGATTCTTTGACCTGGCTTTTTTTCCTCCTGTTTTTAAACAAATGACCAATAAAGGGACATTGAAGGGAGTGGGAAGTCTGTTGGCGATGGAGATGAAAGGAGGATTCTTTGAAAATTAAATGATGACACTAGGCCAAATTCCAGCAAAGTTTCAGGGAGACACTTGCAGGGAAATGAGGCTCATTAATTGTTTGCCTTGATGTATTAAATGATTAAGAGAGAATGCTTGCCATTAATGATTTGATGCTTTGGCTACTTGACTGGCAGCAGTCATTTGTGCAGTCTCAAGGGTCTAGGTTGGGTTTAACCTGCCAACTTTTGCTAGACAAGATAAAGGCTTTACACTGACTTGGCTAAAAACATTGGTAAGCATGAAGAAAGTTCATTTATGTAATTTTTGTGATAATTCTTATGAATATGTTCAGAACCTCGTTTTGCAGAGAAATTGTAATTGCAAGAGTGTTTAACCAAAAACTTTGCATGGGGAAGACATGGAGCTGTGGCACTTCCAGAGCTGTTACTGCAGCTAAAATGAGAACAAGGAGCTTTGCCTGGTCTCTACTGCAGACTCACTTCAAGAAGTTCTGGTGGTTGTTCCTGCCAGGCAGGATAAGGGGCCTGTCAGTTCTAGAGACACGAAAGCCACTGGAAAATGACAGGACCAAATTTGCCAAGCTCTTTCCTTGGTGGGCAGAACGTAAGGAGGACAAATCCCTGTGAGCACTGCAGAGCTTGCAGAGCTGTGTGGGACTGACAGGAGAGAGCTGTCAGCTTCTGCCAGGCTGGATGTTTTAGGAAAGCTCCCAGTCCCTGCCTTATCCAGGCTATTCCTGCCAAGTACAAGGAAAAGCAGCACCTTCCTTCCTTCAGCCTCGGGATGTACTCAGTGCTGGGGATAAGGTGCTGTTCAGGCTCTCACTGCTGTGTAATGTGCAGTGCTGCCCATGAAACTGCCATTTTACATTGATTTCCTACACCTCTGCATGAATTTATCATTAACAGCTTTATCATGCTGTTCTTATGAGAAATTCCAGATTGTCGCCCCTGGGAAGTTTATCCAGGGCTATCTCTATAGCTCTTTGGGATGTGGAAGAGGAATCTAAGCATGGATTTAATGTCTTTAGATGTGGGGATTTACAGACACCTGTTCTGCAGCTAATCTTAGGTTTTCTTTGCACTTAAATTTAATTCTTTGCCTTTTATTTTCATCCTTAGTCCAGAATCTCAGCACTGACAAGGACCAGAAAGTCATATCCTCACTATTTTGCAGATGAAGTTGCTTTTGGTTTTGTTGGTGTTATGGATTCATTAAAGGACAAACCCCACTAAGACAAAGGATGTGCCTCACTCCTGAGTTGTCCCTGTCTTTGTGTGCAGATGAGACTTCACAGAGAACCTGAAATCCTTTTAAAAGTGTGTCACTAGTGTGGAAAGTAGCACATTCTTTGTGTCACACAGAGGCAGCAAAAATATGTTTCACTTTTTCCCTTGCACTGGCTTTTTAGCAATAAAGTATGTGGTTTCCATATCTTAGAGCTGGATTGGCTCTAGATCAGAGTTATTTGAGAGATTGAGGTACGTGTGATTTTATGCTGTCAGGAGCACTTTTAAAAGAATAGAACTGGCTTTGATTGAGAACAAGCAGCAATGTGAGAACTTTGCTTTACTTTTTTTTATAAGAACAAAGGGTAGAACTTTGCATTGACTTCTGCACTGTGCAAGCATGGTGGTGCTGCTGGGAGAACAGCAGTGGTGGGCATTGCTGTCATAAGGATGAATTCCAAGATTTAGACCCAGAGGATTCAGCTATATATGTTCAGATATTATTTAGATGCATTCCTTGCATCCCTTCTGTCATGCTTGTTTGTCTGTCAGGGACTTATATCCAGCAGGGCATGCAGAAACATGATGTTGGCTGTGGTTGTGGCTTTTTGAAGAGACTGCAGAGCAGCAGAAAGAGTTTGCAATTGCGATATTTTCATACAGAGAAATCTGGATTAAGCACAGAATGGGGAGCGTGAAGTCTGGTGGCAAGTGGAGGTCCTGGCTGGTTTCCTGAGACATCATTTTGGGGAGAGGAGGCAGGAAGGGGGAGTGCATTTCATCACTGGACCTCACCATCTAGTCTGAACAACCTCCTGTTCCAGTTCTCCAGGATTTAGAAGAAACTATGCGGTAACCCCATAAAAGAACTTGTAATGTTATGGACCAGCAAGCTCCCTCTCAAAATACCTCTTTTTCTTCAAGTGGGGCTGCAGAGCGTGGCTGTCCAGCGCAGCTGCCGTGGATGGGTGAGGCTGGGAGCTCTTGGTGGAGCTGGCTGAGCTCTGGCTGGGGCTGCTCACACCATGTGAGGAATGGGACACGTCCTGCACAGCCTCCTACTCCTCTGGAGAGCCTTGTTCTCGTTGCACTCCAATCTCCTCCCATTACAGGTCATCTAATTCTGTCATGGTGGGATTAGGGGACCCCACTGAGAGGAGCTAAGGGGGCCAGCTGCTCTGTGCTTCAACCTGGCACAACCCTGGTTTCTCTAATCTCAGAAGGCCACCCTGCACAACCCTGAGGAGTTTCCTCTGGGAGTCAGAGCTTTCCCTTCCTCTGCTGCGTGTGCTGCTCCTCCCAGGCCCGTGAGTCTCTCGGGTTTGTGTCACCCCCAAATGTGCCGCTCTGCTCTGCAGAGGGACAGTGGCAGTGTAAGCAGATGGGTGTGGATCCTTGGGCACTTCACAAACTTTATGCTCTCTTCATAGTAGTTGGTAGCTCTGTTTTTCTTTGAGAGCTGCTGCAATCAGCTGTAAAAGCCCCAGATACCTAATTCAATGTATTTTGAAGTTGAGGGGTTTTGTCCCACCTTTACTATTTGTTAATGCAGATATGGAACAGAAGCAGCACGAGAGCTGGATTCCAAACTGTCTTAACTGGAAGGTCTCAAAATTGGGCAGACAAAAGCAGTTTCCAGAAGGTATGTTTGTACTAGGTTCTTAGCATAGCACTGTTTAACTTCTTTTAATCAGTGACCTGGAGGAGAAAAAATAAAACCATTACTCATAAAGCTCTCAGATAACACGCAGATTAGGTGGAGTGCAAGATAAGGCAGGGCCTGAGTGACTGGGATCGCTCTGTGAACAGTGTGTTCTGATGCAATAAAATGCCATACTCTAGAGACAAAACGAGGGCCCTTCTGGTATAATGAGGAGGTGGAGGAGGGATAGCTGTCTCCTGGGAAATGGCTAGCCTGAAAGAGGCTGGCGTGTCAAGGTAGATAACCATCTGAACTGGAGTTTTCACAGCCTAACTGTGCCCAAGATTGAACGTGGGGACAGGGAAGTACTGAGCTGAGTGGGTCCAGGGTGGTTGTAGCCCTGTATTTGGCATTGACACAAGTGTAACCTGAATTCTGTATTCCATCCTGATGCTTGCGGTTCAAGAACATTGGTTAAAATTAGAGAAACCTCAAGAAAAGTGTCGTGAGGACTGTTAAAGATTCAGAAAAACTGTCTGGCAGGGAAGGACTCCAGGAGCTCTGTCTGTTTTATTGTAGGGAGAGCAAGGGGTGACATGACTGCAATTTATAACAGCCTGTGCAGGGAAGAGAAATTTGATAATAGAGAGCTCTTCTGTCTGGCAGTCAAAACTGTAAGGAGATCCAGTGGCTGGAAGGCTCTAACCCTGATACTTTTAGACAAGAGATAAGCTGCAAAATTTTACTGAGGTGAATAATTAATGACTGTAGCAGTTTACCAAGGGTTGTGATGACTCCATCTCTGGATATCTCTAAACTGAACCTTTCTAAGCAAGAGGCTGTGTTTGAGTCTGGGATTAATTCAGACAAGTCTGGTGGCCTGTGTTGTGGCAGTGTACCTGCAATTTTGAGGCAGCAGATTTTTCTCTTTAGATGGTCTGGCAATAAATTTAAACGTGAAGAGACAAAGCTGCTGCCCAGGTATGTGAGTTTTAAGAGTTCTCTGTGCGCTTGCCATTTTTTTATGTTGTTCTCAAAGATCTTGAACAGTTCCACCTTGCAGACTCTGCTACAGCTCTTGCTAGGAAAACTGCATTTTTGAGGTTAGTTGTACACCAGAGAGAAGTGGATCCCTTTCCCCGTCATGCTGCTGCTTCTCAAGATTCAAAACCACTGGGGAAGCAGTGTTTGCTGTTTTATCCCTGATACTGTGGTTGTGTTTTGTAAACTGATGAATGTTCAGTTGGAACTTTTGGAATGAGAGAGATGGGGACACCTGGCACCTTTGATGCATTGGTCCCTTTTGTTTGCAGGGAGGAGGGTTTGCACTGAGCTGCACTGATGTTTGTAGTGAAGAGTTATCTGAATTTTTGCTTTTGACCTCGCTCTAGGGGATCCTGCCTGCCTCCCTCCCGATCCAGGATTTTGGGGGAATCTATTAACAGCTGCCATCCATGGCATTGAGAAAACATTGTAATATTGGTGCAATAAAATTGCCGGGGCTCTAAGCGCTCTAATCTCTTACTTCTTTATGAGGTTTGTGCTTGTTTTGCTTACATGTCACCAAGTGGGTCATGACTCAAATTTAGCCAGCGCTGTTATTAATGCTGGAGCCAGCCTTGGAGCGGGCTATTTTTAGCAGCCGGGGCCGTGGCTGGGAGCTGGCGCTCACTGAAAACGCCTCGGAATGGTTTCGCAGGCGATGGTGTCTGTGCTGGAATTTGCACACCAGCTGTCTGTCTCGGGGCCAGTTGATTGTGTTGACACGTCTTCCCTGCGATTTGTCATCCGTGCCTCCCGCTCGGCGCGGCTGTGACAGCGCTGCTCTCGCTGTCGGGTGGCAGCGAGCGAGGGGGTGAGTGACAGCAGCAGCCTCGCTGCTGACAGCTTGGGAAGGCTCACATTGCAGGGAGGACCTTGGCCTTGCCCGTGTTTAATTTTTTTTTTCCCCCTGTGCAGCCCACCTTGCTGTTGCCATCCTGCCTGCTGCGCAGCCGAGGCCTCCAGCAGCACTTTAAGCATCTTCCTCATTTATGTGGCTTCCTCTGCTGCTGAGCTTTATTTTGTTGCTGGTCTTCTCTCCTAGGGTGACAGGATAGACAAAATGTGAGCCAGATTTTCAGAGGGAGAATGCCCCCAGGAACAAGGTTTGGTGTGGGATCTCTGCAAGCTGTGATTCTGGGTTTGACTTGTCTACTCATTTCATGTGTATGATTCAGTTTTCCCATCAGAAGTTGCAGGGTAAAGGAAAGACAGAAGGTTTATAAATTAAGTGATTAAATTATCAATATTTATTAACTAATGTATATCCAGGGTAGCTTTTAACCTCCAAAATAAAATAAAAAAGATTTTCTAATACTGGCAAGTGCCCTTGCTCCTGTAAACACAATACACAGAGATGTGAAACTGAACCTGTGACTATTTTCTTAGTGAAATTACTCATTCAGTTAGAGAAATAAAAGGGTGTTAACTCGTATCCAGGGATTGCAATGTGTTTTAAGTCCTGGAAATATGGACTCTTGACATACCTTAGTGTTTTGTGACTGAAAGGTGAATCAAAGCTGCTGTGATTAAATGACTATGAATTCATTCCAGGACTTTGTTTTATAACACATCCACTGATGAATGCAAACAGTACTAAACTTTCAATTCACACACCTTCAAAGCAACCCTTTGCTCTTGACTCTTGAATCTGAAAGATGCCACTAATTTTTTAATGTTACACAGACAAGTAAATGTAAAGTAAATGTAAAACTGTGCTAGGAAGGCAAACAGGCAGCCAGTGGTGCTTTAAAATGCTGTAGGATTTTTGCCTCCAGAGACTTTGATGCAAATCTTGGCCCAAGCCTGTAGAGGAAATGAGTTTGGTTTTAGACTAATTCTTAGTGGATTTTAGTCCACGTTACAAATGATGTGTGGCTCATCTGGCAGTCAGAAAGCTTCCCTGAGTAAAGGCTGAATTAGAGAATGTGTTTTAATAAGGCTTAATGGGGAAGTGCGTCTGGATGAAGCTCTGAACAATTTTACATCACTTGTTTTTATAAGCACTAAGTTTGGCAGAAATCATTATAAAAAAGGGGGTAGACAAACTGTTAGCAGTGCTATATTTGTAATTTGCTGTGGAAGAAATCCCTGTCTCATTAGGGGCCTGTAATGGTGTTTGTGCCCTCTTGTTTGATACACACAGTGTTGTATTTCTGACCTTCAGCTCCTGAGTTTTGCCAAGTGAGAGAGACTCTGTTCTACCACAAAGGCATCTTTTTCTTTGTCAGTCTGAGCCCTGCACTGGATTACCTGTCCTGAAGGTGAAGGGACTGCACCAGCAGCAGTAGGCAGTGGTTGAAAATCCCACGTACAGGGCTCCTGAATAATTCAGCTGGCAGGTACCTCGGCTTCTGCTCGCTCTCACCTGAGAGCCTGCTTGGGGCTTCCTGGCTCTGAGTCCTTGGAAGGGATTTCAGAGGAAGGCATTTGAATTGTGCCTAAAATAATTCATGCCAGAAAAGAGCTTTTGGGGTAAGGAAAGTTTAAGCTAGGGGGGCACTGATGCCTCCCATTGGAGATGTGATGTGAAGGGTGCCCAGCCCCAGTTCCTGCCCAGGAGTTTGTGTTTCTGGCTGCTCAGCTGCTGATTTCCATGTGGGCAAACTTGCTGGAGAGCCCAGATCTCTTTTCCTTAGAGTGCATGAAGACTGGAGGGGGGGATGTGTGCCTTAAACTCCCTCACTGCCCTCAAAAGAATGACATTCTTAGCCCAGCTGTTTAAAAAATGAACTTCATTTCCTTTACTATTCCCTTCCCAATAGCCACATTCTCTTCTTCTCAGTACTTCCCTTGTACTGACTTACCTATTTTTACCTTGGCTAAAGGCTGGGATTAACTCTGTGTGTGACTGTACATGCAGCCTCAAATGATACACTTCAATCTTATGGAAAGGTCCAGAATGAAATATTCTGGGGATGAAGCAGCAAGGGAGGGGAAGGCAGAAAGGGAAGGTATGTTACTCTGACTGTTTGAGCAGTGTATTATTTAATTTTTTGTTAAAAATTCTGTGATACGACCACCCCTGCTGCAGGGAGGTGAGCACAGAGCTATTTGCAAGAGTCCCCAAGTCCTGTCACTTTGTAAATTAACCCTGTGGTATGAATTCAGACATGTAATGCTGGGCAGTGAAGAAGAAAAGCAGATTTTGGAAGTTGCCTGTTGGCAACTTCGAGTTGCGGTTTTGTATCTGGTTCACTGGTGCTCTGCATGGGGGTCAGAGGGGTCTGAAGCTGATGAGAAGTTCAGTCATGTTTAACCTGTAACCTGTAAATATCACTGGTTTGTGACCTCGTCACTTGTGCCTGATGCCTTCAGTCTTTGCAAGCCTTGGTGGCTCAAAGGTTCACTGCAGATGTGTGTTGGAGATCTTTAGGAACTGACTTACCCATGTTTTTCCTTTTTACTCGCTGGACTGAGCAAATTTCAGTTCTGTGTTTCTTGAGCTTGGATACATCCTGGTTCATTTATTTAACAGCTCATTTATACTCTGGTTTTACCTATTGGGGTGGTGTCTGTGATCAAAAAAAGGAAAATGTAGTGGTGCATGTTAAAGGCAAGTGCATCAGGTGTTGTGAGTGCATATGCTGCTTCTGAAACAGTGTTTGCACTTCAGTTATTGCTATGAATCTCTTAGTTGGTGCTATTAGTTAATCCTTTTAATCTGTTATAAAGAGATTCAGACATGGAGTTCTGTTTATTGTTCTTTCACCCCCCCTTCCTTAACATCTTTCCATTCACTAAAATCAAAACTCACCATGGCATATTCAGGGCATCAGGATTTCTTGGTTCCTTGTGGTACAAGGAACTTAGAAAAAGGTGCAGCAAGAGGAGTTTCTTATTCAGGTTTCTAGCCACTTAATGCAACCTCTGGCTGATAAGAGTGACTGGAAGTAAAGTTTATACATTTTTACTTCAGTGTCCTTAAATATCCTTAACAGATGAGCAAAGGCCTATGAGTTTATTTAAAGAATATTGAGAGCATTTGGATTTGGTGACCTTTTTTTCAGTCAAACACTGGTGGAACTTCATCATCACTTCTGAATTAGATGATTTGACCTTTATCAAGAATTTAAAACCTCTGGAGCCAGAAGAAGAATCCAAAGGACCTACTTCTTTCCAAGTAATTATAAGCATCTAGATAGATCTAGTGATGCCATTTCTTTTTTAATTGGAGCAATGTGCTCTACACAAATAAGTGCAGAATCTGAACACTTTTAAAGGAGGCTTTTTCAAGTGAAAGAAAATTCCTGGGCTGGTTCTTGTTGAAAGTAGTTGCAGAAAATGCAGGTTTTTACCATATTCCAGTTTTTGGTTTTTATCTTCTTCCCAGTTAAAGTGTTTCCCTATGGAAGCCAGATGGGGGCAACCAGCATTGTTATTCACATAAATGACTTAAAACTTGCATCAGAAGACAAGATAGCGAATGGGACATCCATTACTGTGCTGGATCAATCTTTGCAGGTAAAGATGCACTTACCCCCATGAAGGAGTTATGAGGGTCTTAAAACAATGAAATGCTGTTTCCTTGCTGTTTCGTAGGCCCAAACACAAGGTAAAACCAGCTTCTTCTGCAAAAGTGTTCTTTGGGGGAAGAATGAAATCCACACTTCTGAGTAAATTCAGCTGGAGTAGATTATTTGCTCTTCCTTTGGTGCACAACAGTACTTTGCTTGCTTGTTTAAGTCTGTAACCCATAATAAACCCTTAATTTTTGTGTGGTTAGCTTGAATTTACAGTTCTCCTTTCTATTTTTTTTTTCAAGTTTCCTTCATTTCTGTAACCAACAAGCTGCATTAATCCTTTCTGTATACACAGATTCATAATCTGTTGTTGAAAGTATTATCCTTTGCTTCTAGGGATCAGATGTCAAAAGCAGACTGTTTGGGATTCTCTCTTTTTCTTCAGATTGCTGCAGCTGTGGGGTTTTTTCTTTGCTGTAGGATGTAGGATAAACCACTCTCTTCCTTAAGTACTTACACAACCTGTCTGAAAACTCTGTAGCCCAACATAATGGTTTTAAATTCATAATAAGGGGTTACTCTTCTTTTAATCCATAAGAAGCACGGGCAGAGAGATGAGGGATGCGGGTCCATTGTCCCTGTGGGCTCCTGCTGCAGCAGCTGAAGGTGGTTTAACTGCGATCAATTTATAGTTTACAGTAATCCATCCGGTTGGGAGCCGTGGGCTGGGTGAGCTCTGTGCTCTCAGCTGTTACTCGCGGGGTGGTAAATTCCAGCAGAAGGGCAGGAGGAGCCAGGTCAGAGCTCTCCCTGTCGCTGTAATTAAATCTGGCCGAGGTCACAGAGCAAGGTGCATTGAGGACACACCTTTGCAGCCATCAGTATTGAGGGGTGGCTGCAGGGATGGCCCAGCCGGTGACCAGGGTGGTGACCAGTGGCGTGCTGGTGGCAGTGGCACCTGGTCAGGAGACCTGCCGGTGCTGTGTGTGCGTTTTGCTGCCTTTGCTGCACAGGGTGTGCCCTGGGCTGTGGAAGGAGGTCACTGCCCTGCCAGCCTCACCAGCATCACTTGAGCCAGCCATTAAACTGTCCTGCCCAAGCCCCAGACTTCGGGCTTCCTGCCTTTCTACCAGGTGCTTGTTCTGCCTGGAGCCTTGGGAGGAGCCTTGGTAATGGTTTTCCTGCGATGGTCCTGAAATTTCAATCTCAATTACTTTCAGCTGCACTTCTCTGAGAGCTGTGCTTCCACAGTACATGCTAAATTGTTTGGAAGGACTACATATGCCTCAGGATCAAAATGCAACAGGAAACGTCAGCAGCATGTCTAAATAAACATCTCTGTCTCTCTTACAAGAGTGTTTAGCAGCTCCGTTGGCAGATGTTTCTATAAAATGTTAAATACTGTGCTTTCCAATCCTCTAAACTGTTTGTAATGCAGTAAATAGCAAAGGACAGGGAAACCAGCTGAGGAAGGTACGGCAAAGAATGGGAGAGCCCTGAAGAATTAGTGGTTCTACAGAAACAAAAAGTGAAAGTGGGTCCTGGGAATTAGTATTTCACTGAAAACGGTGGGGTTTAAAATTCTTTCTTACCGAAGTGCTTTGGTTTAGATGTGTAAAAGTACAGAAGGCAAAAGGTTGGTTTCATGCAAGTAAGCAGCTTTGTGACTCATGTCTGAGTTTAATGTATCGGGAGTTTTCTACACACATTTTTGTATCAGTAGCCTGACCTACCAAGTTTTAGAAGTGTAAAACCTGAAAGGAATTTATTGGTCTGTTTTTTGGATTGTTTTTGTTGTTGTTTTGTTTTGGGATTTTTTTTTTTCTTGTGCATCCCATTCATCCTCTTAAAATGCCTTTTTTTTTTTTTTTTTCCCCTAATTACTTCGGTGAGCTAGGGGAACGAGGGACTTACTCTTTCTTTTTCAGTTCCTCTTTGTGTTTCCTGTCTCTTCATTCCTTCGTCACACAATACGTTTCAACTTAAGCTCAGGATATCACTTGTTTCAAAACTTGTCCGTGACTTTGCTGACTGGCTGGGGCAGTCAGGGACACCTCGTCCTGAGCTTCCCGAGCTCAGCTGTCTCTGTTGGTGTCGGTGCTGCTGCCTCCGGGGCTGCCCGCTGAACTGGGGCACCAAAGTGGTCCAGCCCGCTGCGCTGCTGCCCAGATGTTCGCGCCGCTGCAGCGGCAGGGCTGATAAAGGAGTTCTGGGTTGTCCCCTCCATCACCCCTGATGAAGGCAAAGGGCTTTCTCAAGGTCGTTCTCAGCAGGTCGGGGCAGAGCTGGGATGGGTAGCAGGGATGGGAGCCTGGCGTGGGTGCGGAGCGCTGGCCCTTGCGCCCGCACCGCCTCGCTGGCCGGCAGAGACAATTAGCGCCTTCATTCTCATCTCCCCGGCTGCTTCTGCGGGCTGTTTTCCTTCCAGATGCTTTAAATGCCAGACCTGCGATACTGTCAAGTACGAGAAAGTGAGATTAGATAAGGGGAAGTAGCAAGTGTGTGCTGAGAGCCGGTGGAAGTTGCCTGAATGAAGCCTTTGCATGGGGACAGCGATGGGTGCCGGCTGGGCTCTGCGTGGGAGCAGGGGGCTGGCTTTCCAT
Source organism: Rhipidura dahli (assembly GCA_013399225.1). Classification (NCBI taxonomy): domain Eukaryota; kingdom Metazoa; phylum Chordata; class Aves; order Passeriformes; family Rhipiduridae; genus Rhipidura; species Rhipidura dahli. The sequence continues at coordinate 1,611,606 of VXAC01001621.1, forward strand.
GCCCCTTTCCCCATGTCCCTTGGCTCTGGAACCACTCCTCATGTTTCAGGCTTGAGGCAAGTGCTGGATCCTGAAACCAGAGGCCGGGTATTAGGTCTGGAGCTGGGAGAAGGCACTGCACTTGGCAGTGTTATCACTGCAAAATTGAGGAAGGGATAATTGGCTTGTTCTGTAAAGCCAGCTGATCTCTGGGAGTGAGTAAAAAACAGGTCAGGCTCAGAACAAAGTTTGACTGCTCTGTGTAAAATACGGGGTTTTTAGAAGGTGGATAGGTTGTCTGTATTTTCTTAAACTGAAATAGGCATGTGGTCCAACTACTCAGTGATTCCTGGGGTTTTTTGCGTTGGCATAAACTGAGATCATGATTGTTCTCTCTTCTCCACCACTGTGACTTTCCTTGTCTCAGTGGAGTTCACAGCTGCATAAAACCATGTAGGTGAGTGCAGAATTGGATGGTAGATGCAATATGAGACTTGTATCCCACTTGTTCTCTTGAACAGATTGCAATTCATGCTGTTACCTAAGTATTCTCACTTCCTTACTGCCAAATCATCCCTGAAATGCTAGAAACTGAAACCAGAAGAATCTAGTGCACTGTATCTTGGTATCAGGAGAGAAGGAAGGGGTGGCCTGTGCCACGGCTGGGAGGCCAAGCTTTAAGAAGTTCTAAGCCATGGAAAAACATGTTGGTTTAGTCTGCTGTGTGATGCCAGGAGACCGTCATGCAAGAGTGAATGTAAAAATAGAGGTGGAAAAATCGGGCTTTCAAACTTAGGGATTAGGTTTGTGGCAGGAGAAGAAATGTGATACCCTCTGCTTCAAATCTACCCCAGGAAAAGCATTTTGCCTTTTTGTTTGGGGTTTGCTTGTTTGTGGGTTTTGTTTGTTTTTGGGTTTTTTGTCTTTTTTTTTTTTTTACTGTTGGCAATATCTTCTACAAACAAAACAAATGCTTACCTGGATCTAATGTGCATGAGAAATCCTCAGCCCTGCTACTGCCCTGGAGTCATTTAACTGGCCCCGTGTTTGCAGCGTGCTGAGCTGGCTTTGCAAAGGCTGAAGAGATTTGGAGTCCGTGTTGCTGCACTGATATGTCACTTTATCTGTCAGCCAGGAGTCTCTTCTGTCCTCTTTGTATACACATGCCCATGCTGGCCAGATGGTGCTGGATTTGGGTGCCATCCAAAGCAGCGCATTAGAAAGGCCAGGTTATGTGTCATGTTTCAGAAGCCAAGAAGCGCTGCCAGTTCTGCTCTTGTGGTAACAAACAGCTTGACTTAATATATTGATCATGTTGTCCTTGCTATTCTCAAGCTGATTTCATCTAAGACACTCAACGGGATCTAGGGTTGAAGCTGTACAGATGCCACCTGTTGCCCGCTCTGTAGCTAATATCTGCATTTGCACATACTGTGTGTCCTAGAAAAATCTGCTCTCTACCACCACCACGAAACCCTTCCCAGTGCCAGAAGGAGATTTTGATGCTGTTTGTTGGTTCTCCTGCAGCACAGGACGATTAGGAGCTGGGAGATGTAGATTTGCCAGAGAACTGATGTTTGCTTTTGGGGAGAGCTGCTTTGTGTTTGTTAATTTCTCATTCTGTAAAAACGCTGACTCCCTTTGTGTTGTGCTTTAAGAATTGCCAATGAGAAAAGCTTGATAAAAGCCAAATGGTGATGTTATTTATAAATTATGAGAGAACTTTCCCTCACCTTCTCAGCATGCTTTTTTTTTTTCTTCCTAGAGGCAGATTTTTGCTAATGGGATGTGAAAGCCACAAACCCCATCTGTGTCAATGAGACAGAGGGAGATGTGGTGTGGAGAGAGATGGGGAATTAAGTGCCATTAAGCACGTGTTAATTAACATGGCCCTGCACTCCCCGGGTTGCTGCCTTCTGTGGGATGGGTGCGCATTGAAGCCGGTCTTTCTGGTTTTTAAGGCCTCTGTATTGTCAGCCCGGATCTGTGAGGTTTAAGAATACACTTGCCTCTGATATCTTTGCAAAAAGAGTGCTAGTGTCTCGGTCACCTGCTTTTACAGATTCTGCTGAAACCTGAGAACCAGTGCTTACAATTTTGCTCGGTCTCAGTGGGGAGCTTGCAAACTCCAGATCCCTCAGTGGAAACAAATACCTCAAGACCCCTGTGTTTTTAAGCCCCTTTCTGCTTTAGTGAGCACTTCTGTTCTGATGTGTGAAATTTCCCCTTGTGCCCTCTATCAGCTTTTTGAAATGGAGTACTCTTGATATTATCATTTTATCAGCAAGTTTTTACTATCATAGGGCTCCCTGGATTCCTTGACAAGAGCTGCTTTGCACACAAAAGCGAGATTATCAAAGGCTCCAGGAGAGACGCTGTGACCCGTTGGGTGCCGGGTTTGGGAATGGGGCTGGGGCACTGCAGGGCAGAGCCGGAGGGTTTTGCAGACATCCGTGGCACTTTGTCTCTTAGCAACAGCACCAGAGATGGAGGTGGCAGAGGGCATGCTGGCCTGCTGCACCCCAGCATCTCCCTGCTCATCTCACTGGAGTGCTGCTGCTCGGGTGTGATGTGCTGTGGGAACAGCTGGGCACCAGGAGTTCCCTGGGTTACAGCTGTGATGGAGATTAGAGCTTTCCTAACAAACGGGAGTTGCAAAATGCCTTTACAGATCTTTCTCCTCTTGAAAGTTGTGTCATTGCACGTTTGAGCTGTGCTCCAACTTGTACCTGATTTTATGGGCGGTTTCTAAAACAACTTTTAGCCCAAGTGTCTCACATGTGAGATGTTCTCTGTGGCTTCTGCTGTTGTAGAGTTGTTAGGCTCTGTGTGTGTGTGTACAATATAACTGCCATGTCAGCTTTTGTGTTTCTGGTTATCTACATAAGGAAGCAGAGAGCTGGTGGAGATGTCAGCTGTGATGTGGGTTATTAAGGACTACAAGACAGAAGTAATCACAAGAAACCCTGCTTCCACACAGGCTGTTCCCCAGAGTCTCTGGTTGCATCTGTTCTGTCTTAACCCTTCTCACATTGACTGGGTTTTTGGTTCTTGCCAAAGGGTTATACCTGCTTGAACAAATAAATAAATGGTGTGTGTTGCATCTGTATTTCTCCTCTGTGGTGTTTACCATTCACAAGGTACTCTGAACAGAAAATGGGAGGCAAAGCTGAACTCTGAGATGTACAAGAATCAGATGTTCAAGCGCTCTTAACTAATTTGAGTGGGTCAGCAGGGATGAGAGTTGCTGCTCTGTATCATGTTTTAATTCCCTATTGTGTTTCAAAGTTGAGGGCTACCAGCAAATGGAAAACTTTGCATGAATGCCCCTTTCTCTAGTCTCTGACTGGCAAAGTCTTGTTCCAGTAAAGAAGAAAAATGTCCTAAAAGCCAGCCAGATTTCAGTTTCAGGTCTGGGAATTGCAGATATCTGTTTCTATATATGAAAGCTTTTTTATATCTGAAAGTTTCTATATCTGAAATCTAAGCATTAAGAGAAACTTGTAATTTGGCATGGGAATTGAGGAAATGGTTGCAAAGAGACCCAGCTTAGCACCTCTTGGTTGGGGGAAGACTGGGGTCCTCTAAGCATATGGAAAGAGAGTGTCAAAGGTGATGAAAACGTGGAGCACTGGCTCTGGGTTTGGTGAGAGAGCATGGAGTGAGTGACAGCACCTGCTCTGCCGAGCTCTGTCTCTGCAGTGGGTCATTGTCCTGGCAGCTCTGCCTGCCCCAGCCCGTGTTTGACACGCTTGCGTGAGTGGATCACATCATTCCCATTCTGCTCATGTTCTCCTTGCTTGCAGCTTCACTTTTGTGCTTTAATTGTCTGCTGTCCCGATGGTTTGTTCGGTTGCTTCTTCCTCTGTGGCAGGTGAGGCTAACCAGGCAAAGCACAGAGGCTCCCTTTCCTCAGGAGCAGTAATGGATGTGCTGATGCATCTGTTCCTCCTCCTGTAGCCCACTGTGAGCTGATGTGCCCAGGAACTGGTGGTGTCATTTGTCAGTCTCTCGGAAGTCTCTCTTCCTATTAGCACCGCACTTGCCCTCCGTTCCTTGCTTTCAATTTCATGTCCCAGAGGAAACTGGGCTGGAAATGAGAGTGAAATATGGGTTTCCTTCTTAAAAAGAAAATAAACCAAACCTTAAGGGCTTCCTATTGGAATGTGATGGGATTGGACTCCTATCTCTTATCCTTTGAAAACCCCAGCTGGAATTATTTAATGTCAAAGCCTGGAATTTCCCAGTGTGAAATTCGTGGCTGGCTAAGGATGCACTGGGGATTAGAGAGACATTTGCCAGGGTAGCATTGCTGTCACTGCAGGAGACCTCAGTCGCACAAAGGGACATTGCTGGTCTGTCCTGCTTCAAAGCTGAACCTTGGGGATGAGATTCCTCAATTCCCATTGAGGTTACATGCTGTGTGACTGACAGCTGGATTGGGGCGGAATAAACCAGAACGAGTAACACTTTGCACTGCCTGGGAATAGAGGGGAAAAAACTGGGGGAGATGAGCAAAACATAATCTGCTGATTTTTTTTTATGTGGTAAGAGGATAGCTTGCTAGTGCACATCCAAAATTTCCCTGAGACAACAGTTGGGTGATTTTGCTCATTTGGCTGCATGATAAAAGAGGCAGATCAGATGATTGCAATTATTTGTTCTTCTTCAAAATTAAAATAAAATAGAAACCTATGGTATGGAAGCCTGATGTCTTGCAAAGCTTTGGCTTAGATAACAGCACTCTCCTTAGAAGAAATCTCTAAGTTTTGGAGAGTGTCTTGTCAGTTTCAAAGAAGTTGTATAGAAGAAAACCAGCATATTTAAACAGGATACTGGGTAGCCACTGAATGCTTATTTGTCTCTCTGATCAAGGATGAATATTTTAAGTAGGCATCATTGTCTGTGTTAGGGATCTATAAAGGACTTGAGCAAAACAGGAGCTGGTGGCTGGATGTGCACTGGCTGGTGAGGTGTTAACAAGGTGTTTTTTTCTGAGACTCATAAATCAGCAGTGCTTTAGGTGATGGGGAGAGAGAGAAGAGCAGCTCTGTAACGTTAAAAGAAAAACCTTTCTGGCCTCTTTTTCTAAACTGTTGATCTCTCTATAAAAGAGGATTTGCCCTGCTGTTCTAATAAGAGTGATAATATATGTGTAATTAGAATTTAATAATTATTTGTGTGACTGGATCTAGTGGATAAGCTGGTTCAAGTGATTGTGTAACCTTTGCATTGTGTTCATTATCTAATGTTAAAATAACAGCTGGAAGTGGAGAGACTGACATGCAGTTTTAAAATTACAGAGCCTGAAATTGCTGCTGTCTGTAAACGTATGAAAATCTATTAATGACCTTTGAGCTCTCTGACTGAAAATATTTTGTAACATAGAATACATTAAAATTGCCTGCTACTATAGTGTATGTTTCCCATTTCTCAGCAATTGCCTAGGATATAAATGAAGGTTTTGCCTCTGCCACGGATATCAGAATATCTGAAACTATTCTAGGAAGCCCTGAGGATATATTGAAACATTTGGCTGCTTGTTGCTTGTTCAAGCAGACCAGTTACAGAGCAGCTGCCCAGGAGCGCGTGGCGTGCTCAGCCCCATCTCTGCTGGCCAGGCCTGCACTGCACAGTGCATCTCTCCAGCAGCATGGGAGGAGGAGCTGGGCTGGCCAGGGTGGCACAGATGCACCGTCCTGGGCTTTTCATCAGCACATGTGACATTTAGATAGTTAGAAAGGCATCTCTCTCCTGCTACAAGTCATCCTGCTCAGAGCTTTCCCCTTAGGTTGCAGTAACGGGCTATAGGCAGCTGTTTCTGGAGAAGGCTGGCTTCTACATATTTCTTCTTGTTGAACCATTTGTATTTCTTGTCATTTGTTTCCCAGCCAGAAAAAGCTACCAGAGGACTAATTATTGAATACACATTCTAGAGCTCATGACAGCTGAACTGAAAATTGTTGCCTACCACTGAGGGCAGCTGCAGAGTTGGTAAAAAAAATGCCTCCAGTGTCATGGTGTTTAAACATAAATTAATTTATAACGCAGCACCAGGGCTCAGGATGTGGCTGTTTTTATTTCTGGAGGCTCTCACCCTGGAGCAGAGCTGGCAGCAGCGAGTTTGCGAGCACTCGTCTCTCCTGGCTGTGTCACACTGCGGCCGCGGCGGAGCTCGCAGCCTGCCCTGCTGGGGTGAGGAACACTCACCCCTCTGCTCTGCAGCAGCACTGGGAACAGCACCCTTCCCACCCTGGGAGGTGGGAATCAAGAGCGTAGGCTGGGAGCAGAGTCTCAGAACGTCTGCAGTTACTGGTAGAGGGAATGTGTTCCAGGCTGTCACCGTGTGGGAGATCCGTCTGGAGCTTTCGTGCTGTAGGTGCTACTGCCTTAAGAGCAGTGCATTTCTCATGGCTGTGTTTTAAAAGTATGTGCCATGAAGTGAACGTGTGGTGGAATCCTAAGAAATAGAGAAAAACTTCATATTCAGCAGGTGGAAGCTTTGAATTACTTAAGGAAACAGGCTGAGGTTCTTGGAGTCATGACCAAGCTACGTGAGGTTATAGCTGTATCTCTTCAGTCTCAAAATGAAGCTGCTCACGTGGTAGTCAGTACAGTCATACTGTGGTTGTTGTGTATTTCATGCTGTGAAGATCAAAACTTCAAATGCAGAAGTATAGATGGAGGAGAGCAATTTAGACCCCTGCCTTTGGTCAATGAGCCGTGTGTCCAGTCCATCTGCCCAGCCTCAGCTTGGCTCAACTCCATTTCCAGAGTCCAGCTCACAGAAGCATGACATTCCCCCCTCAACAGAAACAGTTGTGTCTTCTCCTTTTGTTACTAATTTTAAAGACAGATGTAGTATTTCTAAGCATTCCTGCTTATAGTAATAAATAGGCCGGAGGCATTTTTACTCAACCTTGTGTTTCTGGTTTTATCTGACTAGTTTAGCTGAAAATTGGTAATGATGAATTCATCCAGCTGCCGTGCCAGTTTGTGCTGGTGGGATCCTCATGCCTTTTCCTTTGGCAGCATTGGGCCAGCTGGGGACTGGGGGCTGTGTTACCTTCCTGGCAAGATTGGAAATGAGTGATGAAATGGCCACATCTGGCTTCAAGGAAGGAGCTGCTTCTTCAGGTCCTAATTCTGCCACTCGGTGGGAGCTGTTCGAATTCCACGAGTGGCTGTTTGAATAATCTGGGGAGAGGGGAATTAGTTCAGATTGAGTGTTTAAAGGCTGCTCAGTCCAGAAGCATGTGGTTGCTGGTTATCATCAGCGTGGGCTCAGCAGTGTCCTTGGATATTGGCACACTTGAGGAATGTCTTCCCAAAACACTGGACCTAGAGTGAGTGCCTGACTGTGTCACTTGCTTACTTGCTGGGTATCTTTGGAAGTTAGCAGAGATTGATGGCCCCAGGCCACATTCTTCAAGATGGGGGTGTTTTTGCGTAGTCTGTCACTTGTGGGATGCTGGGCAGTGTGTGGTGCTGCTGCCGTTCCTGGTGGGTCCCTTGGGAAGGAGCTGCCGGGAGGATGGGAGTTTGCAGGAAGGACGTGCTCTGTGCAGCGATCAAATCAGCTGGAGAAGGTGCTGTCTGACAGGCACAGGCTCTTCCCAGCTCCTTTGTACACGACATAAACCAGGCAGGCTTAGCTCCCAATCTCAGCTGAAAGCAGCTTCAGCCAAAATGTGCTTTTTATCTGCAGTGAAAGCTGGGCAGGATGGGCTGGTGGTGCATGGGCAGCAGCACCTTTCAGAACTCCTGCAGCCTGTAAAAGCTGGGCAGGCTGTGCTTGCAATATGCCTCATTTCATCTACCTGAAAATGGTGCCCCAGCTTCCCTTCAATCATTTAAGCTCCCTTGCTCTCTGACACACTTTCCGCTGACAGTAATTCTGCGAGCACTCGTCGGGCATTTACTGCCATCACTGGAGGAAATACTGATGGCTTAAAATGGGATCATTTCCTTTCTGATGGACAGCGAGCACCTGTGGGAGCTGTAATAGCTGTGCGGTGTCTGTAGGCAGGCAGCGAGGAGGACGGGTGCAGTTCTCTGCAGCGAGGTGGCCGCAGGCTCCCGGGAGGAGGAAATTGCAGGAGAGGGAGAAAGTCCCGCCTGGCTGCCTGGGGAACTCGTGGAGTGCAGCTTCACACGGGAGATTCTGTGTGTCCACCTCCCCGATGGGTGGTGGTGGAGAAGGGCTTATGCCAAAAACGTGGACAACCCTATGCTCACATTTGTGCCGATTTCTTTGACCTCTTACTGAGGTGAAGGTGTTTGCTGTGTGCATTCTTGCTTTTATTGTCCCCTAAATACTGTTAAACCTTCTGTTTCCAGGTACTTCCTCCTACTGTGTTGCATTGGATTTTTCCTTGAGTAATTGAAAAGGAAGTGAACGGTATCACCCCCTTTCTTCCCGGTTTTTAAAAACAATTATAGTGCTCAGTGCTGTATCATTATTTATTCAGGTCTCACGCAAGCAAAAAGAGCAATCAAAGCCTTGTAAATTCAACGTGGATTGAAATGCATTTAAAAGTAGAGTGAACTGACCTTCCTTTTGGTAATTTTTGATTATTTTGTGTTGAAGCAACATTTGTCCAAACTCTCTCTACTCATTACTGTGTCTTTGAGGTCCTAGAAGCAAAGGTCTTAATTCTTGGGAGGCATAATAAGTGGGCATTTAGCAGAGTATGGCAGCTTGCTCTTCAGCTATTCATAGGTGACAGGAGTGTAGCCTCTGGTAATAAATTTGAGTGTTTCAATTACACTGAGTTCCTTGGTTCATCCACTTGTATTTTTAAGTTGAATCATGTATCATAAACCTGCAAACCAGTGTCAGCTTCAAATGTCTTAACATTTCCAAAGCTGTCTTGTCAAAAAGTCATCTTATTCTTGAGCTAAACATGTGACAGGGTCAGAGCAAATGTGATGCATTTTAAAAAGCAGGACCTGAACTCGTCTGGAATATGTCAGCTGTGAAAGGAGACTTGCAGTCCAAGGTTAAACAAGCAAGGATTTCATTTGCAATCATTTTAATTGATATTGATTGCGTTGCTTGAATGTAGGGTCAAAGCAAGAAAGTCACTTCAAATCTAGACTGTTGTTTCTGCCTTTTAAAACAACTTTAGTGTCTTTGGCTGAGAGACTGGGGGGCTCGAGTTATGTTTGCAGTGCAGTTCACAGTGGGGGAGAAGAGAGGGCTGGAAAGTAAAACATACAAGTGTGTGTTATATTACAGGAGAAGTGAGAGCTTCCCCATCTGTGGAAATTGAGCTGTCTGGCTGGACATGCCAGCAGACTGCTTCCCAAAGTGCCCTGAGCTCTGGGAGAGGGAATCCAGGCTGGCTCCTGCCATGGAGGGGGGGGATTCCAGCAAGGAGCCACAGTGCTGAGCTCTGGGCCAGCCCTCCTTCCACAGTGCCTACCCCTGGCTGCCCTCACTGACAGCAAACTCTGCCCCACAGCTCTCCAGAGCACAGCTCAAATTTCTCCCCTCTCCCCTGTTAAATGTGCTTCTACTCATTTTTGAGATCTCCAGTTGTGTTTGCTGCCTGTTCACCACGCTGAGTTCAAATTCAGTCACCTTAGTGTGGTCCCACCTGATACTCTTCAGTGGTCCCTTTTTATCCCTTTTTTTCTTTCCTTATTATTCACCTAATTTCATTAGTCTGTTGGCTATACATCTCTTCTTGTGCTGGCTCCTGTTCTTGCAGTGGTTTCCTTCTCTCTACGGACCAGTCTTCAAATCCATGCTTTAAAGTTTCGTGTACATTTCTCATGTATATCTCAGTGTTATCTTTCCATTTGAATGACTGTCTCCTGCGTCCCCTTTATGCATAAAATGGACAGTAGGTTTGCATAAGTAGTGGTCCTGTCTGTATTTGTAATGTGTTTAGTCTACTCAGAAAGCAGGAGAACATTGTCAGCATTTGTTTCCGTGGTGCTGTTCTATAAACGGAGTTATCAGGTCAATAGGAATATTTAAAAATTAACCTAATTAAAAATAAATCTGTTTCAGGTCCTTTCTGAGCCAGGATCTCTCCCTGAACTATTAAACAAACACGTTTGACAACACTACTGCTAATTGCACGATAAAGTTGATATAAGGATAGATGGTGCTCAGATCCTCAGGGCCTTTTCCATTGCAATTTTTTGAGAGAAGCTGGAGGCAGAAACAGGGACAAGCAGGGTCAGTTTCAGAGACAGCACTGGTTTTTATTTCCTTTGTGTGGATCCTTCTCCTATTTGACGCTCAGTAGGATATTTCACATTCCCCAACTGAAGGAGTAAGTGCTGCAGTGAAGAGCTGTGGAGAGAGAAGCTAGAGGCTGTTTCTCTTCTGGGAAATCAGCCCATATAATCTTCTGAAGTCAGCAGAGGCAGTCTGGCAGGAATGGAGTGTAACCAGTCCTTGGCTGAGCCTCTCAGTGGCCGACGGGCCCTGGGGACGGGGGGTTGTAATGGACTTGATTTCTCACCAGGGCTGCATTTCCAGCTGATGCTTGAGGGCTAGGGATAGTTATTGTATTATCTGTAGGTGTTATTTTTACACTCTGCATCCCAGCAGCATACTCCAGGGTTTTCATCTAGCTGTGTGGGTTTTGGACACTTTCTTCAGGTTCTTTAAGTGTTCCCTGTGTAGGAAAGGTATTTACAACCACAGCCTTCCCCTGCCCGCTTTCTGAGATCTCAGAGCTGTGTAAATTCAGAGGATTAAGGCTTGGTTTGAGCTGGGCTGAGCAAACAGGCAGTGGTAACTCCAGCCAGGCGGATGGCTGTGGGATGTGAGCTTGTGCCAGGCTCCTCCAGGGCTGATTGTTATTTCCTGATCACACAGAGAACGTGGAGTCCATGGTGCAGAAGTCTCATGCTGTGGCATTTTAGGGGTAAGAACAGTCTCATTCCAGAGCTGAGGGCTGTGCATCCACATTATTCCCAGCCTTACTCATAAACTGAGCAGTGTGTACCTTGAGTGTCTTTGAAGATTGCAGCTGTGCCTTGGTGACAGAAGAAAAATGGCTTTTCAGGAGGGAGTGTTCCAAGTGATTAAGAGTTCCTGCTGCAAGCAGAGGTACAATTGCATAACTAGCTTGGGCTTGAATAGTGATAGGAAAAAGAAATTCACAAAGGTTTTAATTGTGGACTCCCAAAATCTGTTGCAGAGCCTAAGTTGCATATTTGGGTTGCCAGCCTTTGCCAGGGTCTTTGTCAGTGGATCTTCACAGCTGCTGGCGTGCGAGGTATTGCAGGGAGAGCTGAAGGAGGTACCACAATCCCATCTTCAGATGAAGTGTTCTTTGGATTTGTACATCCAAATAAACAAATGGGGAGATAGAATCTGTGTGTTTCATGAAGTAACTGCCAGGAAAGAGGCTCTGAAGAAAGGCCTAATTCTTTCTTATCTGTAACCATGCAGCCAATTAGAACCATCTGCTCTCCGTCTGCAGCCCAGACAGGCAAGGGGCTGCAGATGGAGAGGCTGTAGCCTGCCCTGGAAGGTGTCACAGAAATTCTGAAGTGAGGACAGGTAGGAGACAGTCCTGGAAGCAATGAGTAGTAAGGAACAAAATAGTTTTCTGTATTCTGGAGCAAGATTTAGCAATCTTGTTTCTGGAACTGAGAAGAGAGAATGGGCCTGGATCCACCAGCCTTCCCTGGAGGGGATTTACTGGATATGTGACAGCAGAGGTAGTCAGGTCTGCAGACTCCTGGGCTGGGCAGAAACCACAAGGCTGATGTGGAGACCTTTTGACTTTGGGGTCTGACTTCAGATACTGTCACTGTATGAATCTCTAGGCTTTACATGATGTGCAAAGGGTGAAAATATCTGCTGCTCTGGGCTTGCCTGGGAGGAGGGCTCCAGTGGGGCAGTTTGTGAGGAGGCCAGTCTCACCCGCAGACTGGGATTTCTGGATTGGAGTCAGTCAAAGTACATCAATAAATGTCCACTCTTGTGATGTACTGTGTATTCTGGATGTGCTTAAATTTTCCAGCAATTGCCTGTGCACAAGCCCAGATGCACATCCCAGAATAGTAAGCTCTTGTGCTAAGTGAGGTCCCCAACTTGGAGGTCATAAACTTTAGCAAAAGAGCAATCACTGGAAAGCTCTTTTAGTAGAACAAATAGAAAGGAAACAAAGGAGGCAAGAAGAGAAACCCCATTAGCCCCCTCCTGCTCTCTGCCTGAGGCTGCAGAGGTCTGCACTGAGCAGCCTGGAGGACACCCCGCTGTCACCCTCTGTCAGCAAGGACACGCTGAGTTCAGTGTCCTGCCTTCCCTTCACAAAAAAGTCCTATGAGCTGTGTCCTCTGCTGAAGCAGGAGGGAATGGGACTCTGGAGTAGAGGTTTCCTTGTCACAGGCTGCCAGACGTGGCTTTGTCCCCTTGGCTGCCCTAGCTCTCCCTGCAGTGTCCTCCCACTGGAGGCAGCAGCAGCCTTGGCCTTGGGGCTGAATTCACTGTTTGGAAAGTGCTCGGGATTCTTGGATGCAAGGGGCACTACAAGTGAATGAATTATTTCCTTGGCTTTGATCCAGCTATAACTGTATTCCATGAATTAATTTTGCTAGCAGCTCAGCGATGAGGCAAATCTTAAATCTCCAGACAAAATAGGGATGAAAAGCTGCATTTTGAAGTAGGGAATTTTGTAGGATTCCGTCAGGAGAAAACCACAGATTTCCAGCCCAGTTCTGTGGTGAGAGGAATCGTCTGAAAACCTGCAGTGAATGTGCTGTGGGTACCAAGGGAGGACTTTCCCTAAAGCACTAACAGAGACCAAATCACCATGTGGAACCAGATAGAGTTTAAACCAAAATGGTAATTTATTGGCTTTGAAGGCATCCTTAGAAGTAAATACTGCACCTCAGGCCAGGAGTGCATGGTTTGCTGGTGCTCTCAGGTGGTGGCATTCCCCTGCCCCAGCTTCCTTTCCCCCCATAAGGGGTCCATGTCACTTCATTCAGCATCTTCCATGTGCCTGCTGTCACATCACAAGCTGCATCTGGCTTTGTGAAGAAGAGCATGTTTGTGGTGATTTCTGTTTCTAATGTTCTGCTGAATATCAGCTAGCAGATATCATTTCCATGTGGCCAGTTCTTGATTAGTTACTGAAGATGAGCATTTTGATTTTCATCTCAGTAGCTTCCCAGGAAACAGCACAATATGACCTTCCTTAATTGGCATCTGGAACTCCTGCTTTGAAGTGTTACCTTTAAGCTAAAAACCAAACACTGATTTATATTCCTTGTTTTATCATTTGTGTAGAATAATGCCAGACAGGTATTTCCCTTGCTCTTTCACTAGTTATGGACTTGGCAAGTTGAGCTGTGTTCTGGTGTGTTCTGTACCTCCATGTAGTGGTTTTACGGTCAATTTATGCACTGTTCCCTGATTTCTTTTCTGTGAAATAAACCATTAGGAGACAGCAAAGCAGGCACACAACTTATATGCTATGATAAAGTTTATTAACAGACCTAAAAGAAAAGAAAGGGAAAGAAAAAAAAAAAACAATCAGAACACACAGCCAGAACTTCTCCTCTTCTCCTTCCCCCTCCTTCTCCTTTCCCTCAATCCATGTGCAGTTCTCAAGAAAGGAAAATAAAAGGGTTTTTTCCTGCTTTACGTGGTTCTCCAAACTGCCACCTCCTGCAGCAAAAACCATCTGCAGTGATGTAAAGTCTCCTTTTTTCCATAAAACCCTCTCGCGGTTCCTTCAACTTTAGAACATGGGCCAGCCCATGGGGGTATTACTCTTTCGGATGAGTAATTGCGGCTTGAAATTCTAAGGCTTTT